>CM055108.1:37933992-38062651 GCA_029204225.1 Diphasiastrum complanatum
GGGACCGCAGAGGACGGTAGACCCCGACCCGTATGTTTTTGAAATATATGAGATGTTGAAATAGCTCTGCGGGATAAGGCAATGACATGTGGCAAACAATATATTCCATAATACCGTATACATCTATCCATCAAAAATGGTATAAGTAGAACCCCTCCCCTCCTTGGACTTCACATTCTCGTTTTAATTCCCAGTATTCTAAGCATACCTCCATAATCCAGTTTTGGAAGCATCGATTTAATTGCAAGAAAAATACTAAATCAATGGTATTTTTCGTTCAATTCTGAAGAGACATAAGATTTAAATTTATACTGAAGACCATTTTAATGAAATTTATTTTTTTACATGAAAAAAATCTCAGAACCTCCCGTCGCGGCAAGAGGTTCTGAGTTCTCCATCTTCAATTTTTTGAGTTCCTGATTTTCCTTTAGCTGAGTTTTAAAAGACTAAATCAGAACCTCCCGCTGCTGTGGAGGGTTCTGAGTTCTCCATCTTCAATTTTTCGAGTTCCTGATTTTCCTTTAGATGAGTTTAAAAAAACTAAATCAGGACCTCGCCGCGGCGAGAGGTTCTGAGTTCACATATATATAAGTATATCTATATAACTATATATATACAAATATGTATATATACAATAAAAAAAATTAAAACCTCCCCCCATGGCGGGAGGTACTAAGAATCTATATTTGAATATATATCTTATATATATATATATATATGTTAGGCCCTCAATCTTACTTTGCATGAAAACTTTTTATATATTCTATTTGACTTATAATTTGAACTGTGTTTTTTGCAGACTTTCTACATCGTAGACCAAACCGTTTTCAAGCCCTCCGAGAGTGCCTCTCCATTATATCTTACCAGAGGTTGGAAGATACTTCACAAACCCAGCTCAAGTGGACCTCATGTGAAAGACTTTGTGGTAATATCCAATAAATCAATTGGCAATCCTGAATTTTCCATGGATAATATTGAAAGTCTTGGCGTAATTCACGGTATCTACCTTCAAGATGAATTTGCTTTCAACACAGTTGAGTTTATGACTCGCGGCCACAATGGTTCTGAGCATCATGTTATTTTGTCTTATGCGACCACTGCACATTTTATTGTTGAGCCACCAACTCATGACTCAAATGAGTTTATTCTTAACTATGAGGGTTCTCTCTTTAATGGATTGATGGCCCTACGTAGCAAACATAAGCTATTGATGGAAGCTGAAAGAATAGAAAGTGTTTTTTCTGATGTTGCAATTATTGGATCTGTTGCAAGTTCTATGATTGAAGATGTAATAGGAATGGAAATTGTTCCATGTATAGAAACAAATCCCTCTCCTAAAGAACCTGAAAAACAAGCTTTGAAAAGAAGGAGAAAAGTAACCATTCAGGACCTAGGAAAGAAGAGAGACTGCAAAACCTATTGGGACCGCCGGGAAAAGACCTTTGGATCCGAGAGTGGATTGATCGGGAATGCAATCTGGCTTATATTGCAATGTATCAGACGATGAAGGGCGTACAGTCAAGGCAAAGCAAATCCCTGAATTTGAGGGTGATGCAAATGTCAATCTAGATAACTTTGTAATTAATGACATCAGGTACATATAGGGTAAAAATACAGTGTATCATATAGAAAGCAAAAATATCTACGTGCCTCACTTTTCATGAATCAACGAGCTTTGGATCACTCATTTGTTGAGAAGTTGTTTGCTGATTTGAGCAAGCCCAATAGTCCACCACCCGCATCAGTCAACGTCACTTTAAGGCCGATTTCATTCAAGAAAGGTGATGAGGAAGAAATTATTTTTGAAGGCCCAATCATGTTTGAAAAGATGTATTGCAAATCCATGCATGTTTATAGAGAAGAGAATGAGCAGGTCTACATAGACACTTACCCAAAGGAGGTGGATCTCAATCCTGGATCCAGATTGGATAGATTGTGTAAAAATCGCTTTTTGTTGTGTTGTATTTTTGAGCCTATCAACGGTCAACATTTTTGTTATGCATGTAATGAATTGGCAAAGGTTGCATTAAATCAGAATAGGACAGATCCTCGGATATTTGATGCCACTTTTAGGTTTGTGCATGCCAAGATATGTATATTTAAGGATGCATCTCGTTACATTCTTGAATCGCATAGACTCAATCATGAAGCGAAAGAGAAAAGAAAAAAGAGCAGTCTGCTAGAAATCATGGAGTGTGCACGTGATGTATGGATCTCATTGAGTCGACCACGCTTTGTTAAAGGAGTGAAGCTAAATCCTGAGCAACTGAAATAGATGAGAGCATTTTATCTCGGTTTGCGCAGTGAGTCCTTGGCAGTAGTAATGTTGGATCTTTGTCAGGACAGCACACAATTACATCTTTGTATGAGAAATTTGAGGAGTACAGAATAATAATCTTTTATTTAGACGAAATATTGAATAATTATATGCAAGTCATGAAATTGTATGTAAATGATCAAATTTGCTACGATGAACCTGCATGGGGATCGAGAAAGACAAAAAACAAACCAATATCTATTTGGTTGTTTAGATGTTTGAGGTATATGCCCCCGGATGCCATATGCGATCATATCCTAAAGAAGCTTGTAAATGGAGACTTGTATTTTGGAAGAAAAAACAGAGAAAAACACATTGATGACGGAGTTCTTCTTATGGTTCGTGAGATGGCTACACTAAGTGTTGTACAATATTTACTTACTACAGAAGAAGACTTGCCCTTAGATGTGGACTACAATAAAGGGGCATAAAACAACTCTCAACAATCATCGACCCGACTTTTTGTCGGAATTGGGTTAGAGCGCACTATGGAAAAGCCAAAGCTAAAACTTCAAAATTGATTGGTGTTATACCTAAGCCCTTGAGAGCGGCTCTAGAAATTATTAAACAAAAATATCTTGCCATCCACAATACTGAGCATGAAACTGGGACCTCTAGTAGCACCAAATGGAGGTTCTTCTGCACAGTAAAAACTTCAAAAAATGAGGAGGCCATCTGTTGTGGAGCTGAAGAATCAAGTTTCCTGACACTTCCTTCTTCACTGTGGGAGCATCCCACATTGTATATATTTGATAACTTGGAGTCTTTAGACTTCAATCACATTTTGTCAATGGTTCGGCATTGTTTGACAACTCTCATGCCACAACACAAAGTCTGTGTGATTGTTCTCTTTTTGAATCACAATAAGAAAGAGGGTATCAAATCAAGCATCAAAGCAATGCATGATGTACGTTGTTCTATTTTTTAGGGTTACTACGAGCTGGCAACTCCATTGAAAGAGAATAATATAATTGTTTCGAACCTACACCCTATTTTATTTGTTCTTTACAATGTTGAGTCCCTGAATGATGTCAGTGAGTTCGTGCAAAGTAAATTTTAACTGTTGAGGTTGTGTTTTGAAGATGGTGGAAAATCGGCAAAACATTTTGTGTCATGTAAGCCAGATCACAAAAAGAAAGCAAAGCATTGGCAAAGTGTTTGCAGCATTATTGAATCCTTTTCTGCTCCAAGTTGGTCTGTGTGCTTATATAGAATGTCATATTGTGTGGCAGAGCTCATGAACAACATCGGTCGCACTATTGTGACTATCGATATTCCAAAAAATATAGATATCACACAGTCCTTTCTAGCGCATCAAGACCGTTTGGGATCACCTTCAATGACAAATTCATCTGAAGATTCAAGTTCTGGGTCTGAGGAGTCTGATGAGGGTGATATGGATGTAAATGTAGAGACATTATAGTTTGTATTGGTTGTTATGCCTAAACACTAAAGGCAAATTAAGTGCTTCATATCTCAAGCGATAGGGGTTGTTACCACTAATGTTGACAATATAACAAAGGAATACAATTTGAATAAAGATTTACTATTAATGTGTCATTTTTTATGATGGTTAGATACATTTTAATTGATTTGAAATGGTTTTATGACATGTTTGTTAGAAGTTTTATAATATTTGTGTAAGCATGAGTTTTATAGTACGCAATCATGTCATACCCAATTCAAACGTGGTTCACGTACTGCTAAATTATCAGATTTTTGTAAATGAACAATGTCCCACAGAGGACCATAGAGGACAACAGACAAACTGCATCACGGACCGTAGAGGACGATAGAGAAAATGTAGAGGGACCGTAGAGGGACCGCAAAGAGGACCGAGGTCGCAGATGACCATAGATGACCGTAGCAGAGATTGCAGATGATCGTAGATGATGGACAGATGCATTAGCAACTATTGACTGCAAGACATGTCAATATGAATCAGATCCAGAACCGAGTACATCTTCACCCAAATGTTACACTATGGATACACCAATCACATTTGGGGTGAATATGATAAACGTAGCATGGCTGTCAGTGGAGCCTATTGAGAACCCAGTGGATGATGATCTAGTCCCTTGGCAACATGATCTAACTTATAATAAGGAGGTTGAGCTAACTGATGAATAGGTCCTACACCACATGGACCCAGATTGTTACGGAACCAAGAAGGTACCAGCTCAACCACCACAAAAGTCTGCTATGGCGAAAGTCTCAAGGGTCGATCCACCCAAGGCACCTGTGAATAAGAAGAATTAGTTGAAGCAATGCTACAACTAGGTGATCCGATGGAGTGACCTACTCGAAGAGGCAATAGTCACAATAGACGTTGATATTTGCAACCATGAGGCCAATGTCACAACAGTCCCGAAGAAAGACAACAAGGATGAACCCACCAAAATGACAAAAATGAGCAAAAAGAAGGTGTTGGATTCCTTAAAGTCAATCAAGTTGGACTCAGATACAACATCATCTTCTACACAGGTGACTGGAAAATAAAAAAATGACCAGTCGGACCAAGATCAATATGTTGAAAGAGGAATCTCAATGAGCTCCAGTTCATGAGATGCTTCATACTTTCAAGAATTATACATTGGACGACGTGGTAATCATGATGCCGCAAGCCCAACGAGAACCTGATCAAAGTCAGGCACCAGCGGAACAAGTCTTCAAGGGACTTGCGTGAACACAACTGATGAATCTTGCAAAACTAGGAGAAGAAGAAAGGATAGTGCATGTGGGAGAGCAGTTAACACCCATGCAGTTCAAGAGACTACGATCCTTGTTGGTGGAATATAAGGACTATTTTGCCTGGAGCTATAGTGATCTAAAGGGCATTCCGCCAACAGTAGTCCAACATACCATGCCCTTGGTGGACGGAGCAGTCCCCAAGGTGAGCCATTACTACCACTGCAACCCAAATTATACAGAACTGATCAAGCAAGAGTTGCAGAAGCTGATGGACGCAGATTTCATTTACAAAATCGAGCACACGAAATGGGTATCACCAATAGTTATAGTACCCAAGAAGAATGGCAAAATGCGGATCTGTGTGAATCTGAAGGCGCTTAATGTAGTCACCAAAAAGGACCATTTCCCTTTACCATTTACAGAAAGTGTCCTCGATAGAGTAGCTGGCAACGAAGCCGATAGTTTTATGGACGGCTTCAGCGGCTACAACCAGGTGAAAATAGCCCCTCAGGACCAGCACAAGACAACATTTGCCACGGAATGGGGAACTTATGCCTATAAAGTGATGCCATTCGGACTTTACAATGCCCCAAGCACTTTCTAGCGAGTCATGCAGGCGGCATTTAGAGATTATTTGCAAAAATTTCTGGAAATTTTCTTGAACTATCTGTGCGTGCATGGACCAAATTCAGAACACTTATCCAATTTGGAGAAGGTGCTACAAAAATGCTGCAAATAACAGATCTCCCTGAATCCAGAAAAATGTCAATTTTGGGTGACACATGGCTTGATACTCGGCCATATAGTGTCAAGACATGGGATCGTCACAGATTGATCAAAGATCAAGATCATTATTGATCTACCACCACCGGGGATGATCCGCGAGGTCTACATTTTCATGGATCATGCTAATTATTATAGGATCTTCATTCTTGATTTTGCGGGGTTAGCCAGACCAATTTACAACCTCACAACGGATCCACATTGGAATGAGGAAGCTCTAAAGGCTTTACAGAAGAGTAAGGATGCATTGGTCTCAGCACCAATTTTACGACCACCCAATTGGTCCATTGAGTTTCACGTGCATACGGATGCATCAAAGTATGCAGTTGGAGCAGTCTTAACCCAGCCAGGTGAACACAAAAAAGATTTTCCAATCAGATTCGCAAGCCGATAGCTCAATGATACCGAAATGAACTATTCAACCACAGAGCGGGAAGCACTAGCAATGATCTATGCGGTTAAGAAGTTTTGACACTATTTGATGGCCACACATTTTGCTTTTTATACGGACTATCAACCCTTGCTATATCTCGTTAATAAAACTTGCAACACCGGGAGAATCACCAGATGGCTCCTTCTGTTGTTGGAATTTGATTTTTGGATAGTAGTTTGCAAGGGAAAACAACACTACATGGCAGATCATGTGTCATGAATCAAGGGAAAGGAGATTGCCACCCAACCCGACGATGAGTTACAAGATGCTGCCTTATTTTACGTGGACACAATACCAGAATGGGCTGCCGACATTGTTGAATATCTAATGCGTGGCCAACCAAACAAATCACTACCAAAGGCGGAATAGCGAAAATTGATCTTGATGGCTAGACCTTATCAGCTAATTGCCGACCAGTTGTATCGAAGAGGTCAAGATGGAATTCTTCGTCGGTGTATTCTTCCTCATGAGACCACCCAGATCATTTCGCTTTCACATGAGGACATGGGTGGGGGTCATTTTGCATCTGACATTACAGTTTGCAAGATCCTGCAATTAGGATGTTGGTGGCCAACGATTCATAAAGATACGGAGGAATACTTGAAAAAGTGCGATGTGTGCCAAAGGGCAAGGAGACCAACGAGATTGAACTATGATCTACTGCACCCAGTCTTAGCCCAAGCACCATTCGAAAAATGGGAATTGGATTATATTGGTCCAATTCACCCTACAGCAAGGAGTTCTCAGGCTCGATACATAATCGTAGCCACAGACTTCCTCACCAAATGGGTCGAAGCCAAGGCAGTAAGAGTAGCTGATGCTAGGACCACTACCAAGTTCCTTTATGAAAATATCATTGTGCGCTTCGGATGCCCGGTGGAACTAGTCAGTGATCGCGGAAGCCATTTCACCAACAAGACCATCAAGGTCCCATTGGAGGAATTCTTCGTGATCCACAGAACCAGTATGCCTTATTATCCTCGGGGAAATGGGCAAGCAGAATCATCCAATAAGATCCTGTGTAGCATGCTCACGAAAACAATTGAAGCTAGCAGATTAGATTGGGAACACAAATTGCATGCTGCATTGTGGGCATTCAGGACAGCATATAAAGGGAGCACTGATCAAACACCCTTCCAATTGGTATATGGTTAGGATGGTGTGATGCCAATAGAGTTTTTAGTTCCTTCATTAAGGATTGCCACTGCGCAACATCTTAATGAGTCCAAATCTCTACAGCTACGCCACAAAGCTCTGCATAAACTCTGTGAAACATGCTTACTAGTTGTGCATGCACTGGTAGCTGAAAAGGAAAGACACAAAGCTTGGCATGATCGCAGATTACAAAAGATGGATCTTCGTTCAGGAGATCTGGTCCTGATGTATAAAACCAAGGTGATCAAGAGAAAGTTAAAATTCAAAGGTCCTTATAGGATCAAGGAAATTCTTAATCACGGAGCCGTGAACTTAGAAAAGCTAGATGGGACACCATTCGACACACCCATCAACAGTAGCCGGTTGCACAAGTGTGAAAATTGTCAACATTTCCTAGCTAGTTTGAGGCCTAAATTGGCTAAAATTGTAAATAGTTTTGGTTCTGGAGTTTCACACGTGTGAACCAGGCCACAATGTTTTTATTTACTGTATTTTTTCAGTATGATGAAGTGTCAAACTTCATACCCTTCAAAATGAGACCATTTTGATGTATTTTGGTCATATAAGCCATTTTTAGCTATTTTTCCTATATAGGGAATATCTAGGGTCAAGTACCTTCTAGAGAGAGGAGAGAGAGTCATCTTCCTCATCCATAAATAGTAGGGAAGTCGTGGAGAACAGGTTGGAGAAACCTTTTGTATGCTTCATTGAGATCAATAGATCATTGTCATTGTTTCTTCCTCCATTGAGAGCATTGTTGTGTGTATTGTCTTCAAGCTATTGTGTATGATCTTAGGTGCTTTCCAAAAGTGGTAGGCTGATGTATTATGGACTGTATAATGCTATTTTGGGCCGCACTTGATGTTTATGGAAGTTTCCATTTGTGATAAATGCTTTTTGATCAAGTTCTTTGCATTCTAGGTAGCATAGAATGTGTTGCCAATTCCTAGCTTATGTAGTTTGGAGTGCAAGCATTCAAGCCAATGATCTTGGAGTTTAGATCCACTTAGGATCTGTATTTTTCACATGGTATCAGAGCTGGTTGGCTTCTATTTACAGTAAGTATTCCATTTTTGGTGATATTTGGATGTTTGATCAAGTTCTAGCATGATTTTGCATTGCTTTGTTGATCAAATCTTACTAACCTTTGTTTTGTGAGTTGAACTTGTGGATCAAAAGCATATTTCAGGTCTATTGAAGATCAGAGGCTGAAAAGAAACTATTTTGGATCAGATCATAACACCTAATCATTTGTGATTGTGAGGCTTGTGCATATTCAATACTAACAATGTTCTTTTCAATCCTATTGTTGACAATCTCCATTCTTGGATGAACACTCTCCTTAAGTGGATGAAACTTCTCCTTAAGTGGATGACAAATGCTCTTTTGAGTGAGTTGTAATTCTCCTAAAGGCTGAGCAAAGCTCCCATTTGGATGAAAGATCCCCTTTTTTGGGTGAACATATTGTAAGCTCCATTGTGAAGAGCATATTGTAAAGATTGTCATCAATTTTGGCATAAATTTTGGTGTACTTTGTTGAGCATGTAAGTAACTCTCCTTATGTAATTTGATTGGAGCATTTGCTGGAAGGTGTTAACCATTATGCAAGTGTGTTTTCAAGTTCTTAACAGGTTGAGGAACATTCTCATGTGAAGTGATCTTAGATCTACATCTAAACACCAAGATTTGACAAGATAGTGAAGCTAGTCTTGTGATTCACTAAGTGTGCTCATTCATTCACCTCTAAATCTTGTATTTATCACTTGCTGGAGTTTATAAACTTTTAGAAGTGTGGTTTACATGTGGTTTTACAGGTTGAATCAATATCTTAGTGTGTTGATCATATGTTGATCAAGTTTGTTCATTACTAGGTAATCTTGGCATCCTAGTTTTGGGTATTTTCTAAGAATGCAAGTAACTCTTCACACCATAACTTGATTTGGTCACTTGCTGGAAAGTTTGAGAGCTTAAGCAAGGGTGTGTTCAGGTTGGTTTGATTTTGTAATCCATTCTTAGTGTGTGCAAAGTGTTGCATGTGTTTCAATCTTCCTTTCTATGCTTGGAAACCATCTAGGTTCAAGATAGAAGTGTTTTAGGGTCCTAAATCTTCATAGATCTCTTTATCTATCATTTGTTGAGAGAAAAGTGAGTGCTAAGTGCTTTAGGACAGAACCTAAAAGTTGAAGAAACATTAGAATCATGGCTTCCAATGGTGGGATCATGCTAGAGTCTAGTGAAAGGTTGAGTTCATCAAACTACTCTACTTGGAAAGTGAGGATGGAGTCCTTACTTGAGTTGAATGAACTCATGGACATAGTTGCAGAAATTGAAGAGAGACCTCTCACACTTCAAGAGCAACAAAGGTTTGATAAGAAGGCCAAAAGGGCTCTTCATATCATTAAAATGAATGTTACAAATGAACTTCTCAAGGAAGTTGGAAAGTGTCAAAGTGCAAGTGAGGCATGGAATGCCTTAAAGAAGCTCTTTGAATCAAAGTCCACATCTAGGGTATTGACCCTAAGGAGACAAATATTTTCTAGTAGGCAAAGAGAGGGTGAAAGTGCTCATGCATTTATCTTGAGAGTTAAGTCCCTAAGTGATGATTTAGCATGCATTGATGAGAACATAAAAGATGGTGAAAGAGTCCAAGTTATGTTGAATGGTTTGCTAAATGAACATGCTAACCTTGTGCAAAGTTTTGCCATTCAAAGAGTCTTGCCAAGTGTGGTTGACTTGCAAGAAATCTTATTGGCTGAAGAACATAGGTTGCAATCAAAGCTTGATGGTGCATCCTTGCAAGGTGGAGGTGAAGAGGCTTTCTTCACAAAAGGCAAATTCAAGGGCAAAGGTAAAGGCAAAGGGAAATGGTCCAAAGGTGGTAACTTTGATCATGATGATCACTCTTCCTCTTCCTCTTCTACTAAGAACAATAAGTCAAAGTTCAAGTGCTTTTATTGTGGGATAAAAGGTCATTTTGCAAATGAATGTTATAAGAAGAAAAGAGAGCAAGGAGAGAGGCAAGGAAATCTTACAATAGATGAGGAAGAACATAACACATGTGAATCACTTGTTATGACTTCAAGTTTGTTAGCCAACATAGATGATAATGATCCTTGGTGGATTGATAGTGGAGCCTCATCTCACATGACAAGACATAAGGAATACTTTACATCCTTATTGTCTTATGAGGGAGAAGGTAACATCATCTACACTGCAAATGATGGTCAATGTGACATCAAAGGCATAGGCACTATTCCTATTTCCCTTTCAACAAATAGGAAAGCAAATCTTGAAAATGTTTTGTACATTCCTTCAATCACTAAGAATTTGCTTAGTGTAAGTCAAATGATTGACAAAGGACTTGATGTGGAGTTCATTGGAGATGCATGTTTGATAAGTAAATGTGGATCCTTGATTGCTCAAGGTAGGAGGCATGGTAAACTTTTCAAGCTTGATGCATGTGTGATCTCTAATCATGAAGGATGTATGGCTAGGGAGCAATTGACAAACCAAGAAGTTTGGCACAAGAGGTTGGGCCATCCCAACTTCAAATCTTTGGAGGTAATGGCAAAGAAAGAGCTTGTTCTTGGTCTCCCTAAAAGTCTTGTTGCAAACAATAGTGTTTGTGAACATTGTGCCTTGTCCAAATCTCATAGACTTGCTTATTCTAGATCTACTTCTAGATCTAAAGAAGCTTTTCAACTTGTGCATTCAGATATTCATTCTTCTAGTACAACTAGCAATGGTGGGGCAAAGATGTATGCAACTTTCATTGATGACTTTAGTAGGTATACTTGGATCTATCTTCTTAAAAGTAAGGATGAAGTGTTTGCTGCATTTGTCAAGTTCAAGAATGAAATGGAAAACCAATTCAATACAAAGATCAAATGCTTAAGATCTGATAATGGAGGGGAATACACCTCAAATAGGTTCAAAGACTTTTGTATAGCACATGGGATTAAGAGGGAGATGTCTAGTCCTAGGACTCCACAACAGAATGGAGTGGCCGAGAGGAAGAATAGAACCCTTTGTGAATGTGCCAAGGCAATGAGACTACATGCTAATCTTGCTAAGTCTTTTTGGGGGGAAGCTTTAGCATGTGCTAACTATCTATGTAATAGATGGACAAGTGCTTCCTTGGATGGTAAAACTCCTCATGAGGTTCTTTATGGTAGAAGGCCGAGTGTCAAGCATTGTAGGATCTTTGGATGTACATGTTTTGTCAATATCACACTTGATGATAGAACTAAAGAAGATCCTTCATCAAAGAAGGGTGTGTTTGTTGGCTATAGTGAAGTAAGCAAGGCTTACAAAGTGTACATTCCTTCTACAAAGAAAGTTGTCATAAGTAGGGATGTCATCTTTCATGAAGAGAATGTTTCCAATGTTGTTGATGTTGATGTTGATGTGCCTACTAATCATCATGATGTGCAAGATGTCTTGGATGAAGATGGAGATGCCACTCCAAAGCAAACTTCAAGGAAGACTCAAAGGCAAAGGGCTAAGCCATCAAGGCTAACCTATGATGAAAAAGGAAAGCAAGTGGTGGACAACTCTAACTTTGCTTTTCTTACCTCTTTTGATGAACCAACTTGTGTAGGTGAAGCAATTCAAAAGAAGGAATGGATCCAAGCCATGGATCATGAGCATCAAGCACTCATCAAAAGCAACACATGGAGGTTGGTAAAGCTTCCAAAGGACAAGAAGGCAATTGGTTGTAAGTGGATCTTCAAGATCAAGACAAATCAAGATGGATCAATCAACAAGTACAAGGCAAGGTTGGTGGCAAAGGGGTATGCTCAAGAATATGGTATTGACTATGATGAGACCTTTGCACCCGTGGCAAAGATGGTAACTATTCGAATCCTAATCTCTCTTGCAACTCTTTATGATTGGGATATGTGGCAAATGGATGTTACTAATGCCTTCTTGAATGGTGATCTTGAAGAAGATATTTACATGGAGCAACCCGAGGGCTATGTTTCACATGATGAGCCTAATCATGTGTGCTATCTCCAAAAGAGTTTGTATGGGCTAAAGCAAGCACCAAGGAGTTGGTATGCTAAGCTCAATTCCTTCTTACTTTCTCAAAACTTTGTTATGAGTGAGTATGATCATTCTCTCTACTTTAGATTGAATGAAAATGATATCACTTTACTTTTGATCTATGTTGATGACATTATCTTAAGTAGTGGTAACAATCTAGATATAGATGAAATCAAGATGGCACTCAAAAGAGAGTTTGAAATTCAAGATCTTGGTAAACTTCATTATATCTTAGGAATAGAGATTATTAGAACTTCTAAATCTACATTCATATGTCAAGAAAAGTATGTTAACTCTATTCTAAAAAGGTTTCATATGGAAGATTGTAAAGTTGTTTCTACTCCTATGGAATCAAATGTAAAGCTAACTACAAGAAGTAATGAAAGATCCTTCAAGGACATTACTCTCTATAGAAAGCTAATAGGATCTCTTATATGGTTAACCATCACAAGACCTGATCTAAGCTTTGTGGTTGGTAAACTAAGTCAGTTTATGCAAGATCCTAGTGAGGCTCATTGGAAGCTAGGAAAGAGAGTACTTAGATACATCTCGGGATCTAGAGATTTTGGCATCTTGTATGGAGGTACTACACCTAACCTTTGTGGATTTTCAGATTCAGATTTTGCAGGTGATCAAATGGATAGGAAGTCAACAAGTGCCTTTGCAATCTATCTTGGAGATGGAGTGGTCTCATGGCTATCAAAGAAGCAACCAACTATCTCTCTATCTTCCACCGAAGCCGAGTACAAGGCATTAACAACATGCACCAAGGAGATTCTTTGGATCAAGAGGATGTTATTGGATCTTCACTTGCTGGAACCAGAGAAGACTCCAATCATACTTTGTGATAACCTTTCAGCCCAAAGCTTGGCAAGCAATCCTGTTTTTCATGCAAGGAGCAAGCACATTGAGATTGCTCACCATTTTGTGAGAGATCAAGTCATTGCCAAAGAGGTGGAGCTTCAACATGTCTCTTCAAAGGAGTGTGTGGCTGATATCTTCACCAAACCATTGGGAAAGGACCTATATTTAATGCATAGATCTAATCTTGGAATGTGCTCAAAGACTATGTTGAAACTAGCATCCAATGTTGAAGAGGGAGTGTGAAAATTGTCAACATTTCCTAGCTAGTTTGAGGCCTAAATTGGCTAAAATTGTAAATAGTTTTGGTTTTGGAGTTTCACACGTGTGAACCAGGCCACAATGTTTTTATTTACTGTATTTTTTCAGTATGATGAAGTGTCAAACTTCATACCCTTCAAAATGAGACCATTTTGATGTATTTTGGTCATATAAGCCATTTTTAGCTATTTTTCCTATATAGGGAATATCTAGGGTCAAGTACCTTCTAGAGAGAGGAGAGAGAGTCATCTTCCTCATCCATAAATAGTAGGGAAGTCGTGGAGAACAGGTTGGAGAAACCTTTTGTATGCTTCATTGAGATCAATAGATCATTGTCATTGTTTCTTCCTCCATTGAGAGCATTGTTGTGTGTATTGTCTTCAAGCTATTGTGTATGATCTTAGGTGCTTTCCAAAAGTGGTAGGCTGATGTATTATGGACTGTATAATGCTATTTTGGGCAGCACTTGATGTTTATGGAAGTTTCCATTTGTGATAAATGCTTTTTGATCAAGTTCTTTGCATTCTAGGTAGCATAGAATGTGTTGCCAATTCCTAGCTTATGCAGTTTGGAGTGCAAGCATTCAAGCCAATGATCTTGGAGTTTAGATCCACTTAGGATCTGTATTTTTCACAACAAGTACTGGCCACCACAATGAGACAGATCCAGATTGGGGGTGGCACGTTACAAAAAGCTAATCTGCTCAGCCATCACCGCTAGATCTAAGGAGATCAAGCCAAATCAAGCTAAATCCATCAAGATTCAGCCAGATCTGGCAAGATCGAAAAAATCCATCAGAATCCAAGGAGGATCCGGATCTTGATAGGATAAAAAAAGAAGCAAATCATCAGATTGACTGATGGATCTACTACCAAGAATCCATTAGAACTTCCAAAGAACTACCAACAGTCAGATCAAGCCTGGATGAAGCTAATTACGAATTTACAAAAGTTAAAAATCAGAAAATCTCGAGATTTCGTCAAAAAACACTCTAAAAGAGCACTTTTTTCATGATTTTTTGAGATCCCCTGGAAGATAGCTCTTGAAAATTGGACAGTCACCAAATATGACCTAGATGCATTCATGAAAATCTCTGCGAGAGTTCCTAATGGAGGAATCATCATTTTTTAGAGCATCAAGATCATCTTGCCAACCTTCGCAAGGTGCCTAAATAGAATCAAACAGTGAAATTAGCCTGCCTACATGGTCTGATCTTGAAAATCCACTCACTGGAACAAGCTGTGCGAGAGATGACTTCCTACGAGAGTTCAACCCTCGCAGACAGCCTGAACCCTCGCATAACCTTCGCATAGTAGTCAAATGACCTTCTGAACTCTCGCAGACTTCCCTGAGTCTTATAATTTTGTGAAGAAGGTGCCTGCCAAAATTTGGATAGAACTGAGCAAGGGAAAGTGGATTTCACCTAATACGCACTCTAAATTCCACTATATAAGGGCTGAATTCGAGTCATTTGTCACCTTTGCTAGCGAAGCTTTGCCGAAATTTCCAATGAAAATACCAAGTTTTCTGTTTTCGACCAAACTTCCTACCAACTGTCATCTGCTCATATTAAACACCGATCTGTACTTTGAACTACAATCATTGTCATCCAACACTCATTATTCGCAGTTTTCTACTGTTTCCACATCTTTTTTCATTTTCCACTGTTTTTTTTACTTTTCCGACTTTTTTGACCACTAATCGTCATTGCTAACATGGCCTCATCATCCCATTAGGGCCCTTTTTGAACTCAAAAAGGGCCTCTTCCTTGCCTAAACATGTTTGATAATCTAATTAATTAACCTGCTAATAGTCCTATGTGGCAGTTCACCTTGGGTTTAGCTTGAGTTAGAACCTAGTCTCATAGGTTGCACTTGAACCTAGTATATTAAATGAAAAAATAATTAAATTCAAGGTTTGTGAAAATGTTGATTTATTTTTGAATTTGTGAAGGGCTTAAATTTTTTTTGCACTTCATTGGTCGTCTTTTGAGCTTTATTTTGGTATAAAATAAGTTGTAATTTTTTTTAAATTCTTCATATTGAAACTTTTAGGGGGGGGCGGGGGGGGGACCTTGTAAAAAAAACTTTTGAAAATGTAAGGGTTAGGGGGTACATCCCCCCCCGCGCGGTCCCCTGCACGCGATCGTGCAGGGCCTTCCTAATGCTCACAGCCACACCTCGGGCCGCTGGCCTGGTTCGCTGCCCGACCACTCATATCAGCCCACGGATCTGTGGTGTGGCTAGTTGGGAGCTGTGCAGGGGAGAGTGGGAGGTTGCGGCAGGTTGGGCGGCGAACCGGGCCAGCGACCCGGGGTGTATTCAAACAACATGCAGGGGAGCGAGGTGATGGGAGGGACGGCCGTGCAGGGGAGCGGGGTGAGGGGAGGCATGGCCGTGCACAAGAGCTTTGTGAGGGGGGCGAGGGGAGGGTGTACCCCCTCCCCCCTTTCATTTTCAATCTTTTTTTTTAAGTACAATGTGTTAACACAACCCCCCTCCCCCCCCCCCCTATTTTTTTTTTCAAAGTTTTAATATGAAGAATTAAAAAAAATTGCAACTTATTTTATACCAAATTAAAGCTCAAAAGAAGACTTATGAAGAGAAAAAAAATTTCAGCCCTTCACAAATTCAAATTTTGACTTTGGGCCTTGCTTATGAGTGTGACATTGTCATTAATAAGGGGCTAGGGGAGTATAGTTAGAGTGTGGTTAGTGGTGAGTTAGATTTTGAAAATTTCATCTAGTCCATTGAATGTGCCATGTCATATGGACCATTCCATCTCAATTGTCACTCTCTTATTGGTACACATGTCGTCATTAACACTAATTATAATTAGTGAAGAGGCCCTTTTTGAGTCCAAAAAGGGCCCTAATGTCTGAAGACTCTGGTGCCAAACAAATAATCATCCATGACATCCCTGAGGCCACGCAGATTTGGCCTTTACCCGCTGACAGTCTGATCCAACCATGGCTGCAGACAGCCGGCCCACTTCTTGAAGCAATGGGTTTTTACTCGGCATTGTTCCATTCTGAGATTAACATGGGCCTCGCCCTTCATGCTTACGCTACCTGGGACGAGGTCAAGGCTCGTTTCTACTTCCTATACCAAGGTACCACATACAAGGTCAGGATTAACGCCGACTCGATGGTCACCATTGGCATTATGTCCAGTGATCGTCAACCCATCTCCCGTCGCCACGCCAAAGCTCTGATCAAACCATTCGTCACCCAAACCACACCAAAAATTCCCATCTAGACTAACAATGGTTACCTGATAGAAGCTATCATGGAACCCGTCATTCAGGCGGCTGTGCATTTGTTGAATAACGTTATGGTTATTTCAACATTTTGCAAGGACAGAATCCAGTCTACGCTGCTGAGTCAGATAGTGAAATCCTTTCTGGAATTCCCTAACCCCTCTGTTGTGCCATACGACTGGCATAGCTTCCTTATTTGAGAACTAACCAACTCCATCAAACCCAACAACCGTGAGCGAATTGCAGCAGGCCCCCTGCTGTGTAACTTTGCCTATGCACTTCTCGAGGCAAAAGTGTGCGGCTTCCAATGCTCATCCCTCCTGTCTACACTTGTACCACATACTAACCTTTATCCGCCATCTCAAGCATCTACCTCCTCCCAACCTGCAGTTATTAACACAATGGCCAACAAACGAATGTGTGGCGCTGCCTCTACCTCCACATCCCCACCGGTTACCCGAAGACGTGTCTCCACCACCACAATAACCACTCCATCAACCACCGCCAGTTCCACTTACGTGCAATCCTCCAATCCAATCTCTGTTGTCGCTACCTCTCTCTCCACTCCATCCACATCTGTTTCTGTGTCCATCCTCGTTTCCTCCGTTGATACCACTTCTATCTCAGTTCCATTATCCACAGCTCCATCCATCACCATCGCATTCTCCATCACTCCTGCCACCACCGTTACCCCTCTCACATTCAATCCTTATGATTCACAATTGTCCCTCGACACTCTGGCATGGATGCAAGTTATAAATTTTTCACCCCCACGCCAGACACTTTCTGCTCCATCCTCATCTTCTTCCATACTCCACACCACCCTTCAGTTCCCCACTGTTCCTCCCATCCTCTCGTTCGGACAAATCGTCATCACCCCTGTTTCCACAGTTGTTTCTTACACCCCACCCGCTTTGCCAACAAAGGTTGCCAAGGGCAGCCAACCGCTGCCTGATGATGCATTTGTACAAACAATTTTTGTATTAACACCAGATCGGGCTGACCCTACCACCCCAGATGGCATCAGCATAAATGAAAATCTAATCGAAGACAATGACGATGGAATTTCACAAGTCGTCAAGGCTGATATAACACAAGCCCCTGCCAGTGCCAGTGTACCAGCTGCTCCCACGGATCTAACGACGACGTACCAAACTCTAGGAAAATACATCTTGGATGCGGTAGCGGCCAAAGCTATTTTGGAAAGCAGGGTACTACATTTGGCAACGAGTAATACACAACTACGAGCAGACCTCACCAAGCTGCAGCAAGAGCTAATTCTGGCTCAACAACATGAACAAGCAGGGCACCAGGAGATTGCCAAGCTGTAGCAGAAGGAGGAGGGCCTAAACAAATATATTCAAAGCCTCTCCAAAGTGCTGACTGAGGACCCCACAAAGGTGCGAGAGCTTCAAGCTGAAACATCCCAATGACTTGTCCCCATTCAGGTGCAACTTACACTGTTGGAAGCAGAGAACACGCGCCTGGGGATGGAGGTCAAAGCCTTACAAGACAAAAAGCTCGTCTTGTTAGCTCAATCTGCACCAGACACAAGGCCACTTTCCCAATCAGAGATGAATCTTCTATGGCGTCAGGTGCAGATTTATAGCCAAACCCTCAACAGCTACTAGGCGGAGTTCAATAAGTATCGGGCAAGCCCAACGCAAGAGCTCGTCCAGGCCAAGCAAGCCCTCAAGGC
Organism: Diphasiastrum complanatum; assembly: GCA_029204225.1. Lineage (NCBI taxonomy): Eukaryota > Viridiplantae > Streptophyta > Lycopodiopsida > Lycopodiales > Lycopodiaceae > Diphasiastrum > Diphasiastrum complanatum. Next base: position 37,952,497 of record CM055108.1, read on the forward strand.
ATGCCAACAATACATGGAAACGAAGGCCCAGCCCACCCCCGTGGTAATTCCACCGCCACCTAATTTTGACGCTGCACAGGCTAGTACCAGCCAAGATCAGAGCCAGCAGGCAACAGGGGGATTTCAACCAGATCAAAGGTCCGAAGGCCAAAACCAAGGACAGACAGATGCGGCTGCTGAGATGCGAGACCAGAGCCAAGGCGCAACCACCAGCCAAGGCCAAGCAACATCATCCAAAGGTTCGTGTACGATATCTGCCAGTCGGGCCTTCCGAAGACCAAAGTCCGTGGAGGAGAACATCAATGAATTTTTATCTAAATATCTCCATGAGTCATCAAGAGGTGGCTGGCAGATATCATTCTCAGCTCAAACCATCAAGGGAAAAGAATTGCAAGCCTTACCCACCCTCCAACCACAACCGGAGTGGCGACAACAGTTATTTGAGAGAGACCCTACGACCATCAGGGCTTACGTGTCGAGTCCGCAACAGTTACGGGTGAACGTGCATTTCCTGCCATGTCCAAGAATATCCAAATGGGCGGAATGCGACACTCCTCTGGACCAGATCACACTGCACAATTTCAACTGGCCAATCATCAAATCCAAATATGGGTGGACTAGATGCCAGAAGGGCTCTCTCCGCATTCGTCGGTCACTACATCAATTGTCCCGATCCCACAGTCCGTGCGGCAGCCACTTACGCTCGGGACTTAGAATATTTAATGGGCATTGAAACAAAATGGGATGATTTCTTTTCCTCCATATTTTTTTATCCAAATAAGGTGCTAGCTTCCGACAAAGTCGAAGACCAGTTGCCAGTCGGTTGCGTATATTACCGAGCTACATTCCTTGGAAATCCCTGGACGAAACGATTCCAAGCATGGGTGGATCAGGAATGGCTGACAGGAGTCCACAAGTCCTTCCACACACCAAAGGACTCGAAGAAATTAGACCATCTCAACTTCATGGAAGATGTTACGGGCTATTTGATCCACCAGAGGCGGTCCAAGAGAACGCTATACTAAATCGGTAGAGTGCCCAGGGACCGGCACTACTTCAGGCCGTGGGTCATATTGGGGGTATTCCCAACAACGTGTAAATAAATAAAATCTTCCAATAAAATATCTTGCGAGGGCATGGCATCCTGCGTGTATAAGCCCATGGCCCAATGCGCACGCAATTAAAGTTGTAAATAAAATAAACTTGACTTGGGCCTTGGAATTAAAATAAACTAGAGGCCCAATGTCATTTTTAAACTTGGAGATTACTTTTTAGAGTTGGGTCCAAATCGGGACTCACATGAATCTTGTGATTTCTAATGTACTTTTTGTGGACCCTTGGATCAAGTTGGGTCCAAGATGAATGGATAGGATCATTGTGAATATTAGCCAATAGGATTGAGGGGCAAGGGCCTTCCCCATTTTATAAAAAGGCACCATTTGTACACTATTTCCATGTTTAATGAGAAGGAGAAAACTCCACCAATTTTGGAAGAGAAGCATCCTCATTTGCAATTCAATGCTTGCTATTGCTCTTTTGTTTCCATTTGCTTTCAAGTTCATGCTTGTTGGTTTCAATAGTTTAAGTTTCTCCTTTAGCAAGTACAATGTGCATTTGAGCTAACCTCCACCCTCACTCTCTATCTCTCTCTCTTTCTCTTCCCTTCTCAATCTCTTCTTCTCCATTCCTTCTCTTCAACCAAGACCATGATGAATGCTAGTGTAGAGGAGTAGAGTTAAAGAGGAGTAGTATAGTGGTGAGTAGAGCTAAGGGAGAAAGTAGGAAACTAACTAAAAGTAGTCTCTATGCTTAGTTAGGTACCTATCCAGTGATCTAACCTTTGTTGACAGGCGGAAGGGCTATACTACGAGAGATCTTCGAGCCCACACTCGTGGATGTACTTGATCTATAAAGAGATCAACCAAATCAATAACATGTTGATGTGAGATTGGAAAATTCTAGTTTTGTTGAGATTAGAGTATATCTCCAACAAGATGAGAGACTTTTGTGAGATCAATGGCACTAAGAGAGAACTCACTTGTCCTTACACCCCCCAACAAAATGGGGTGGCCGAGAGGAAAAATAGGAGTCTTTGTGAATGTGCAAAGTCTTTAAGACTTGATGCATCTTTACCCATCACTTTTTTGGGGGAGGCCATAACTTGTGCTAATTACTTATGTAATAGGCTTCCTAGTAGTGCTATTGGTGGGATCTCACCATTTCAAGCTTTGTTTGGCAATAAGCCCAATGTAAAAGACTCTAAAGTGTTTGGATGTATATGTTATGTCCACATTCTATTGGAAACAAGAAGGAAAAAAGATGCAACTTCCTTCAATGGAATATTTGTAGGCTATAGTGAGAATAACAAAGGATATAGGATATTTGATCCTATTTCAAAGAAACTAAAAGTTAGCAAGGATGTCTTGTTTGATGAATCTCAAAGTTACAAGTTGTCTCCAAATTCATCTAATCTCTTAGGTGATGAAGATCTTGCAACACCCGAGGAGGAGCCTCTTGAAAATGATCTTTTGGAGATCACAATCAAGTGCCAAAGGAGTCGAGAAGATTCACAAGGAGCAAGGCCGAGCCTTCAAAGTTGAGAAAGGAAAGCAAAGGGAAGACACATCTCCTTCTACCTCTTACTCTTTTCTAACCACAATGCTTGAAGAGCCATCATGTTATGAAGATGCAAGTATATCACAAGTTTGGAGAGATGCAATGCAAGTAGAGTTTGATGCTTTGATAAATAATCGAACTTGGAATTTTGTACACCTTCCATATGGAAAGAAGCCACTTGCATGTAAGTGGATCTATAGACTAAAGTACAATCAAGATGGATCTATAAGTAAGTACAAAGCTAGATTGGTTGCTAAGGGGTTTCTTCAAACTAAAGGCATAGATTATGAATAAATATTTGCTCCTGTAGCAAAACTTGTAACCATTAGATTGATCATTTGTATTGCTACTTTAATCAAGTGGAATCTCTATCAAATGGATGTGACAAATGCTTTTTTGAATGGCTACTTGGAGGAGGAAATATACATGTTACAACCCAAGGGCTTCATCAAGGATGGTGAGGAGGACAAGGTTTGCCACTTAAGAAAGAGCCTATATGGCTTGAAACAAGCACCTAGAGCTTGGTACTCTAGGTTGCATGATTTTCTCTACTCTCTTGGCTTTGTGATTAGCTCTTATGAGCCTTCTTTGTACATCAAATGTAATGATGGAAAGATCATCATTTTAATACTTTATGTTGATGATATCATATTGATAGGAAATGATGGTGAAGGCATAAGAAATGCTAAAGTTTCCTTGTCTAGTGAATTCAAGATGGTAAATCTAGGACTTCTAAAGTTCATACTTGAAATAGAAGCTACTAGAGGTAGTGATTTTACTTTTATAAGTCAATCAAAGTATGCTACTTCCATTCTTGAGAGGTTTGGCATGAAAGATTGTAACTTGGATTGACGGCCCTATGGAGCAAGCTTGTAAAGCTAGTAATGATTGTGATGAAGCATCCTTTGAGGACATCACACTCTTTAGGAAGCTAATAGGCTCCTTAATCTATTTGACAATCACTAGACCAAATTTGAGTTATAGTGTAAGAAAGTTAAGTCAATATATGAAAGGTCCCTTGATGCATTATTGGAAAAGTGCCAAGAGAGTGCTTAGATATGTCTCTTCTACTAGATTTTTTGGCATTCTCTATCAAGCATCTAACTTGTACTTGAGAGCATTTTTGGATTCAGATTTTGCAGGAGATAAGATGGATAGGAGTGATATCTTGGCTTTCCAAAAAGCAAGATACAATTTCTCTTTCCTCTTGTGAAGCCGAGTACAAGGCATTGACTTCAACAACCAAAGAACTCCTATGGCTAAGACTTTTGGTGGAGCTTCAAGTGCTAAAGGCCGAGGAGTCCCTTGCATCTATTGTGACAATCAAGCTTCTCAACAAATTGCTACCAATCCGATCTTCCACGCTAGAACAAAGCATATTGAGATAGCTCATCACTTTGTGAGGGAGAATGTGTAAATTAAGGAGGTTCAACTTCATCATGTGCCTTCATCTGAGTGCATAGCTGATATCTTAACCAAACCTTTGGCTAAAGATTAATTTTTCAAGTTAAGAGATGCGCTTGGAGTTGTAGATATTTGTACATTAGACTTGCCAAGTTAGAAGTGAGGAGGAGTGTTAAAATATCACTTCCAACTTGTTGTACCTTGTAGATCTCAAGTTATTTGAGCTTGATAGGATCTCACACGTGTGGAGTCTATTCCCACGTGTGAAAGAATGTACATAAGTCATTTTTATAAAGTTAGATTGGTTTTAGCTTGATCCACTTTAGTGTGAAATTGACCTTTGAGTAGAATCTTGAAAATGGTCAAATTGGTCAAACTTTGTGTAAATAGATTGGACTTCCATGTGAATGAGTTATTACTCACACATGTCAAGATACCATTCACATGTGTGGATAAGCTTCTAGAAGATAAGATAGGAAGATTCCATTAGATTCTATTTTATAGGAAATATTCTTATAAGTGTGGAAGACTAGCTTTTTTGTTTTCTAGCCAAAGAGAATAGTCAACTTTGGGAAATGAGCACATATGGCTCCCATTGGTGGATCTGAATGACTAGGCACTCTTCACACGTGTGAAGTCCTACTGGATAGTACACTCATGGATGTACTTGATCTATAAAGAGATCAACCAAATCAATAACAAGTTGATGTGAGATTGGCAAATTCTAGTTTTGTTGAGATTTCCACATTTGTCTTGAGTTTGGATGAATGAAATGCATTTGTAAGTTAATGTACTTTACTCTCTGTAAACAGGCTGTACAGGTACTGTCCTCCACACGTGCGAGGCACTTACATCCAATCACATGCATGTTGTTTGGTGGCTCCACAAGCCCCCATGTGTTGTTTGACATCAAGGCTTCAAACTCTTGGGTCATTGCTTCAACCCACATCTTGGATTGAAGAGCTTCTTGGATATCTTTAGACTCTTCATCTGATATGAAGAGAGCATGATAGGAAGTTTCACCTTCCCTTGCCTTCCTTCTTCATCATGTGTGAGCCTCCTTGGCTCAGATCTTGCTCGTGTAGATCTTCTTGGTGTGGTAGCTTGAATTTGCTCCTCCTCAAGCCTCGGCCTCACCACCTCTTGAGCAACATCAAGATTGATGATTGACCTTGCATTAGACTCCTTGATTTGTGCATCATCCAAGTTAAACTACTGATCTTCATGGAAGATCACATCTCTACTAACAACATTCTTGTCAGTAGAAGGAAGATATACTTTGTATGCTTTTTTAGTGGATGCATATCCTACAAAAATTCCTTTAACTGCACTAGGATCTTCCTTCTTCCTAGTTTCTAGAGGCACAAGCACAAAGCATACACGGCCAAAAATCCTAAGATGATCTACCTTAGGCTTTTTCTTATACAACATCTCAAATGGTGTTTTGCCTCCTATTGCAAGATTTGGAAGCCTATTACAAAGATAGTTTGCACATGCAACTGCCTCTCCCCAAAATTCTTTAGGCAGAGAAGCTTCTAGCCTAATGGCTTTTGCACATTCACACAAAGTTCTATTTTTTCTCTCAACAGCTCCATTTTGCTGAGGAGTATATGAACAAGAAAACTCTCTTTGAATGTCCTCTCTCTCACAAAAGTCTTTAAACTTATTGGAAGTGTATTCTCCTCCACTATCACTTCTCAAAGTTTTCAACTTGAAAGAGAACTGCTTTTCTACATAAGCTTTGAAAGTAAGAAAAACATCATAGACCATGGCTTTAGAAGACATCATATAGATCCAAGAGTATCTTGTATAATCATCTACAAAGAAAACAAAGCAATTTGCTCCTCCTTTGCTCTTAGTTGATGAGAAATGAACATTAGAGTGCACTAGTTCAAATGGTTGCTTTGCTCTGATGCTTGATCTAGGAAAAGGCCTTCTGTGTGATTTCACAAGGTAGAAGCTCCTTTGATAGTGTCTTTGGTAGTCCAACAATTTTTCTTTCCTTGACCATAGATTGCATGGCTTTGAAATTGGGATGTCCCAATCTCCTTGTGCCACAGATATGGCATGAAACTAGTGAAAGAGTTCCTAGAACTAGACATATGGGAACTAGCCCCACTATCTATCCACCAGACTTCTAAAGGAAAAGATGAAAAAGTAGACATCATTAATGAATCATCTCTTTCACTCTCAACACCCTCCACTCATCCTCATTAGTAAGGTTAGCTTGCTTAGATTGGTTCTTCTTCTTGAAACAGTTTCGTGCATAGTGTCCTTTCTTGCCACAAAAGAAAACACTTGATCTTTGACAACTTCTTCTTGCCACTAGATGTTGCAGCTTGTGAGGACTAATCCTCACTACCTTCTTTGGCTTTGTCCTTGAAGTGTTGTTGTCCTTTACCCTTGCCTCTTGACTTGTCTTTGATGAAGAGTGCTTTGTCATCTCCACCATCTTTCAATGAAAGTCTATTGATCCTCAGCATCTTGGTCTCATGCATGCTTTCTTCAGCAATGAGAACACCTCGCAGTGTCTCCAAGGATGGAAGATCCTCCCTGACAGCATAAGTCTGCACAATATTGTCATACTCATCTCTAAGTCCATTTAGGACTACTTGAACAAGTTCAGTGTTCTTAAGAGCATCACCAATACCAGCTAACTCTTGATGAAGACCCTTAACTCTGATGACATATGATGAAGCACTCTCATCTACTCTCTGATAACTTAGAAATATTTGGTTTCTAAGTGTAAGCAATCTAGAAGTATTCTTGATTTCATAGATTGTTTTCAGAGTATCCCAAGCTTCCTTGGCAGTGGTGCATGTACTGGTCTCTCTTAACACTTCATTGGTTACATTCATTTTTATAAAATGAAGGGCAATTCTGGTTCTTTTGTGAAATGTTGCAGCTTCATTAGGTGCAGTAGGTTCTTCTTCAGCTCCACTGACAATATCCATTACATCTTGTAGAATCAATAATGATTCCATTCTGATCTTCCACATTGCATAATTGGAAGATGTTAATCTCTCACTGTGCTCCAAGAAATGTGAACCAGATGAAGACATCTTCTCTATGAGAAATTCTAGTAATGATAAAAAATGGAGTTTAAAGAATGTTGCTTTCTATCTCAATCTAGGATCTAACACTGATGTTGATCCAATCTATGAAATCTAACAACAGATGTGAGAACAAATTCTCAACACAGAAAATCAATCTATCTTGAATTTGGATCTTGATTCAGTCACGAAGCACATGCAAGTAAGAAGTCTATCTCTCCCACAAGTTTCAAAGGATTGAAAAACTCTCTAGGAACTTACTTTCAACTCAAACACAGTAATGTGTGAAATGAAAAGTCTAAGACCTCAAAACACTCACTTCTATCCAATCCTACTTGATTGACAATGAAAATTGATGAAATTGGTGAAAAAGACAGATGTGTGCTCAATTTGGCATACCCCACGAGTTGAGTACCCTCTCAGACTCTCTGATTGCCTAAAACTCTTCTAAAAACAAATCAAATTGATTTAGAAACACGAGCAACACATTATACTCTTCAATACCTATCCAACAAGCTATAGAACATCAAATTTGGATCAAATCTAGAGAAGTAGCACTCAATTAATGAGGGCTGATTTCACACGTGTGAGATCTCTGTCCATACAAGGCTCTGCTGGAGCAGATCAGGCTTTTTTTGATCCACTTATGATCCACATATATCTTGTCTCTCAGTGACTTTGAATCCCTCTCCCAAATCCGAGTTCCTGCAAGCAAAAGCACTAAAGAATTGATGTATACACCCTCACCTCTTCAAAGCATGAAGCTCTGATACCATGTGAAGTTTTTAGCACATGTGAACTTTACCCCACACCCTACAGGATCTTACTGAGGTGTTGTGATTGCACAAGATTGATCAAAGAACAGTATACTTGAAAAATCTATGACAAGAGTACAATGACATAATTTGATGAAAAAATCTAACTTCTCACTATGAGAATTGAATGTCAGAAATAATTCTAAGTGCTCAGTATGGGAAAAATAGCTTGCTCTAGGGTAGAGAGAGAAAATCAAGAAAAGAAAACTCGAGTAGAGAGAGAATGAGTCCAGATTACCAAAATCTCATTATTCACAATATGGCAAAACATACCAAGCTTTCCCTACATGAGAGAGACTCGAATTCCTATAGGTGAAGTTGCATGGAAAGTCCACTTAACTGAACTAATTCACCTACCAGAGATCCACATGTGTAACTGCATGCATGGATGTTGCATGTATAGCATGTCAACTCATAAAAGTGCCTAGACATGTGTAGATCACATAAACCACTTTGCATGTTGCATGCACTGATTGCATGTGGCTTGCATGCACACAATATGACATTGCATGATATCTAAACTTCTACATGTCATCAAAATTGAATCTACCTAACTCAAATACGACCTATACTAGAAGGTTATGTGCTCAATTCACATACCTTTTATGTACAACATGAAATATAGTGGAAATAACCATGGACATGGCCTCAAACTCGAGATAGGAAGATTATATTTTAATAATCTTCACAGAATGTCCGTACTGACAATGATGACTCAATTATGAGGCCATGTGGGTTGGGACACGTGCACGAATCCTTTTTCGATGCGTGTCATTCTTGCACATGACAAATGTCAGATCAATCGTGGACTCTTTTTGACCAATCATACGTCGACATGTGTTCCTTTGTAACTCCTCCACACATGCGGATTTTTTTATAGATAGGTCATTTTCGGCTCGGAGTTTCACGCAAATTTTTGATTTCTTGGCCGGATATCGATTTCAAGCGTGCCATTTGCACTGATTACCCTCCGTTGAATTACTTGTGGTTGGAACCAATGCTGCCTCGTCCGGTATCGTATTCAAGCGTGCCTTACATCTCATTTCTTTTCTGCTCTTTGTTCACATGCTCGGATTCGATACCCTAATTTCTAATATCTCTTTCGAGCGCACATCGCCTTGAGGTTTCCGTCTACCTGCAGTTTGTGCCTGAGAGTGATATTTAAAATGTTACATCTGTAGTTTTTGTTTAAAATGTCTAATTTTGATTCTAGTTTGTTTTCTTTTTTTTCATGAATTTGGTATTAGTGATAATTTGGAGGATTTCAAATCTCTTTTTTCTCCTTTTCTTTTTATTCTTCCTTCTATTACTAAGGGTCCTAGTGTGGAGGCATTTTCTAAGATATATCTCAGATTTAAGTCTTTGCTCAGTACTCCATTATTCAGATCTCTGAATAAGGATATGATTCATTATCAGGACCTGGTGGCACTTGACAAGCATAGCTATAAAGCTAAGCTTGATAGAATGTTCACCAGTTATATAATGATTTGAAGTTTGTAGATGAGTGCCCAATTCACAATAAAAAATGTAGATTTGTTGATTTTCAGTTTGCATTTGTTTTTTTTCTTTTGTTAAATATTTTTGACGATTCGAAGGCTGGCCCTTCCACTTTTGAAGTTGTTTCTTCCAGTGGTACAAAGTCTGAAAAGTCAAAGATTGTAGATATAGGTACTTTTTTTATTGATACGAATGTTAATCTAGATGATTGTTCAGATTTTGATCCTACTCGAAATAGGGCATCGTTTATAGGCCCTAGAACACCCACTACCCTTTTTCCTTCTAATAAATCTTTGATCACTTTGCCTACTTATAATATAGATAATAATAATTTTTTTGACAATATCGGATATATTGGATCTTTTTTATTTCGCTAAAGCTGAGACTCTTTGCATTTTGAACAAAGAGCTTGATGAATTTCCAGATATAATCGATTTTGATGCTGATGATCTTCTCCCCGGTGTTGATGATGTACATAATGATAAGTTTTATTCAGGAAAAGATCATCTCATTTTGCATTGTATGCTGCTTACGTTGATCTGAGTAAGCATGAAAACTATGAGGTGTTGAATCCATACGAAAGAAGGAAATTGTTGCATGATTCTAAGTTGCAACTTTCATTAGAGAATGCATCAGAATCAGAGTAGATACTGCTGAATTTTTCATCTAATATACAAAATTTTATTGTGTGTCTATTGCCTATTGGCTTGTATAAATTTGCATGCTTTTTGAAATTTTTTATAATCCGTCGATTTTGTATTATGACGAATTTGGATTCTTTTGTAAAACCATTGAAATAGTTGCAATATATAGCTGTTTTTTGTGCTAGTCCCGCCATGTTGTGCACTTTTATGAAATGTCACTCTTGCTTGCCAATAAGATTTTTCCATTCCTTGCGATGACCATATGCTAAGACTTCCACTATTTCTTGCAAAGAATGTTGAATGATGTCGTAATATGTGCTGCATGTCATAAAAACATAATCTAAATTAGTACCAAAAGTATCTAATTTAATTGCACATATTTGTCTATAGTAGTGTCATCGAAATTTTACCATATAATGTGTTATATGATCAACACCCCATGCACTTTGAACTACATCCACAAATTCACTGGTTATTTTCTGTATCATTTGTACATCAGTATTTGAAAATTTATTTTTTCTCAAGTATTTCACCATGTTGTCTAATTTTTTCCAAACTTCTAATTTGTGTATACGAGTAGAACCTTCTTCTTCGAAATCTTGAGTTGATGCAATAATTTCTTTCCAAACCGTGTATTGAATCTTGGATTGTTTGCCAAAATAGTTTGATAAAAATCTTCGAGCTTTGGATCCTCCAATGCTCGACTTGCATGGAATATTTCATGTTTTACTTGAAAGCTTGTCATCTTTTTTTATTTTAATGTGGCCTTTATGTAAGCCTGCTTTGGACAACACATCCTCTAATATGGAAATAGCTTCCTTCACAGAGGCCTCTAGCTTGGAATTCCATGCAAACAAGATGTGAAGATGTATTATTTTTTCTATAATACGCACCTCCGCATGCAATGTACATATATGAACATTTTGAAGAGAAATCGGTAGTACAAGTTTCTTATTAGGATCTTCTCGATCTCTTGATATTCTTGTACTCCTTGTCATGTCTTTTGTTGTCTTCATGCAGTACAAACAAGGGTGTTTAGAGTTAGTGCCATGAGATACATTGAACATACATTTCAATGTCTTTAGATCTCCTGCTAAATGCCATTCAATGCTGAAAGTGCCACTTCCAGAAATATTGAGTGGAACTCCCTCCATGTGATTTTTTATGGTGGCAGGATATGACGTTCTATTAAATATCCATGAGAAAATGTCATGTTCTTTTTTCATCACCTATAAAAGAATACAAAAATGTGATTAGCCTCATAATATTAACACAAAGAAGATTTCCCAAATGAAATTCATATTAAAATGATTATCCTTATTGATTATGCGAAGGAACTGCTATACATGAAATGCTGCCAACCACCAGATATCATTTTCTAATTGAACACTGAAATTGAAGCCTTCCGAGTCTTCTGAATTTGAAAGTGCTCCATTCATGATCGTGAGACTGAGTCTTTCCATTTTTTGTCCTTTTATAATTTCAGACTCATCTAACTTGAGAACAACTATCAACTTGTTATTGACATTCTCATTTGTAATACTATAAAAATTTATGATGAATGCTAGTAACTGATTAATGTCAATAATAAATTGTTGGAATTGTTATATGCTAGACTTTCTCCTTTTGAGCAATACGCTTCATTGATATGAGATGGATTACCAACTATTGTCTGCATACCTTGTCTCTTTTTTTTAAAAGATGAAATGGTCGTGGGATTGGAAACTTTTTAATACTTACCTATGCAAATGCCTCCTTTATCATCTTAAACATTGTTGCATATGCTTCTCTACTAATGCTAGAAAAGTCACATGCCCCTTGAAGCAATGTAGTGTCTAATATTTTTCCAACTTCATTCATAATGTTATTAGTAACTAAAGCCTTAATCTTTTTCATTTTGTTATTGTTTAACATTGATTTCATAGATTTAGAAGTCAAGATAGAGCCTAGTGAGTTTCCAATCAAAATCCCATTGGCCAAATGGCCTTCAACAACCAATGCTGATCTACATTGCAAACATAATGTTCATGAAAATGTCAGTAGAAATTTTGACACTCATAGTATTTACAGTAGTATAATAAGCAAAACAACAGAAAGTTGAAATGAATAAATAATAAAACTAGTGATTATGGATAAATCAAAAAGTTCAAGCAATATTTAATACCAAATAAGCTATAACTTACTTGAATGCACAGATTCGTCTTTTTCTATGACCTCCTCTGGATGATAGATCACATATATCCTTGGTTACCAGTCTTTTCCTCTTGCTGCTTTGGACCTTTCTATTGAGCACATCCATATCTTTAACAAGAGACAAATATGAGATACGCATGGATTGAAATGCAATTTTTATCTCATCATTACTAGTTGCATAATGATGCAAAGAAGATATCAACCTTGCAATCTCCTTCTTGAGCATCTCATTTTCATCCAAACAAGTTTTCAACTTTGTAGACTTTTCTTCGCACTCCTTTGATATTTTTCTTAATTTCTCTTCCAAATAATATATTCTTTGCATTGAATGTGCATTCCCATAGAGCATCAAATTCTCACAGTAACCCAAAAGGCCATTTTTGCCATGACACATAGATTATTAAATGACTCACCGAATGGAAATCTAGATGTTGCAATGAACATGGATCAACATGATACAATGTTCCTAATGATCATAAATCTACATGCTTTAGCTTTTCCTCTCTGTATCGGACCATATTAGAAGCTGTCAATTTGGGTTGCTTTGACTTTCTTGTCCTTAGCGGAGCATATTCTGGTGACAGATCCACACGAAGATGATAAAGCTTTGTCATCAATACAGTAGTATGGCCGATGAGGTGTGTGTGTGTGTGTGCGTGATGCGTAGAGAGAGAGAGAGAGAGAGAGAGAGAGAGAGAGAGAGAGAGAGAGAGAGAGAGAGAGAGAGAGAGAGAGAGAGAGAGAGAGAGAGAGAGAGAGAGAGAGACCTTGCACATCTCGTACATCTCGAATCTCGAATATCTCACATATCTCGCACAGCTCGCATATCTCGCATACTCAGAGAGAGATTCCGGGTCAGAGAGAGGTTGAGAGATACCTTTGGGACCTTCGCATATCTCGCATAGCTCACAGTCAGAGAGAAGCCGAGAGAGACATTGGTACCTTTGCATATCTCGCAGTCGTTGTCTGAAAAAAAAAAAAACATGAAGGAAAATGTGGTTTCTAGGCAGCGTGAGCAGCCCGAGAAATATATAGATAGCAAAGTGTGCTCATTGATGATGGCCGCCAATGGTGTGTATGTGTGTGCGCGCGGTGTAGAGAGAGAGAGAGAGAGAGAGAGAGAGAGAGAGAGAGAGAGAGAGAGAGAGAGAGAGAGAGAGAGAGAGAGAGAGAGAGAGAGAGAGAGAGAGAGATGTCTCCTCTCTTGCATGTGTCCCTGCACCCTCCCCATGCCCCCACCCTTGTGTCCTCCCTGCATGCGCTCTCTCCCCACGCCCGCCCTACACCCTCCCAACGCGCTCTCTGGGCGTGCCCTCCTCTCGCGCCCTCCCTGCTCCCTTGTTACGCCCTCCCATTTACTTAAAATGGGGACCCAATAAAATGAAAAAAAAAAAAAGTTCATTAAGAAAAAGGTTGGAGGGGGCATGGGGTACAATACCCCCCCCCCCCCCCCTCCCCCTGTGAAAACACAATCCCTTGAAAACAAATAAATCTGGCATGTAGAGGTAAAAGTGTGAATTTAAAGAGCTAACATGAGACCAGGCCACATGGGGATGATAGACAGGCTAGTTGATGTTAACTTGTAGGCATAGTTATTGCTTTATCTAGGGTTAATGTAGGGTTAATGCTAGAGAGCTTCAAACTGAAGCATCCCAACGGCTTGCTCCCATCCAGGCGCAACTTACACTTTTGGAGGCAGAGAACACGAGAACCACCTGGGCATGACAGAGTAGAGATTGTCATGCGCAGAGCCGAGAAGAAGGGCAATTTTTTCTCTAGCAATGCACACAGCTTGGCAGGCACATCACAGACTGCCACACCGTCCACTTCAGCCATCCCTCCTGAATGATCACATAAGCTCGCTAAACTGGTTATTGCTTCCTGTTTTTTCATTTTGGACCAGCTTTTCCTCCGCATGGCAACAACAATGATGGTTGAGCAATGATCAATAAGACTGTCCTTTTCTGCAATGATGGCTGATCAATTTGCCCACCCTTTTTCTCCAAACCACAATATGCACCCAAAACCACGATATCTTGAAAAACACCCAAAACCTGCAAACAACCACAAGTGTTTAAATAGCACAATTCCTCCATAATTATGATAAAAGAGCAACTGATTATACAGAAATACGATAATGTATGATAATTTTTTTTGATTGGCCAATATTTTTGATAACGACTTAGGCATCTGACTTATCAGCTCTGCTCAGAAGAAATTATATTCTGATTCTGGGCAAAGTGTGCATTTCATTTTACAATCATTTTCCATTAAAAAAAACTCGTGCACAAATTTGAAATGATCTTGAAGTTTTTTGCATGCATAGAGATGCAATCATCATATGCTCATTATGTACTTTTTCCTACCAACCATACTAAAAATCATTGCATCCATTGAGATCATATACATATACTCATTTATTTGATCCAATATTGCATCCATATCCATTGTCTATAATAGTTGTGATAACGCCAGATGTAATTTCACTAGGTCCAATTCCAAATATATCTACATGATCCAACCTACACTAATGTGATTACCTACATGTAACATATGTACGACAACAATGAACAAAGGAACTTTCCATCAAAGAAGGAAAGAAACAAACTCGATAAATAATTCTCATGGAACCATAATTTTGTACATAAATTACTTGTCATTCTTCACATCCATCATCAACGACATTAAAACCATCCAGAGCAAATATGTATACACAATTCATGTATTCCATTATTAAGTCCACATTTACATCTACCATCACAAAATTCCCATTTGAATGGTAGAAAAAGCCAACAAAATGAAGGCTATTTAAACATCATAATGATTGATCATTGGTTTATGGTATTGACTAGTGATGATTTATTGTTGATGATTGATGGCTATACATTACGATAATAATGATGATTTATTGTTTTTGATTGATGATTTTTATAATGAGAATAATGATGATTGATAATGGTAGTGATGATTGATCAATATTGATTATTGATCATAATTGTATGATCAAAGATAATTTATGGTGATAATAGATAATGATTGATGGCAATCAATAATCGATGATCATCACAAATCATCACCTACAAAAACCCTATCAATCATCAATTATAGATCATCATTAATAAATGCCATCAATCAAAACATCAATTTTCAATGTATATTTTCTCTATATACATGATTTCAAGTTATATTTGATGATCACTTTGTATGTAAAGATCATAACCAGTTTTTTCAACATCATTGTTGATCATCAATCATCAACGTCAATCATCATAAAATTGTTATGTGGTCTATTCATCACTTTCATCATCATAGTCCATAAAATTATCAACGAGTCATAATCATCGTCAATCATGAATCATCATTATGAATCATAAGAATCAATGATCACACATGAATAACCAAACATCAATCATCAACCATCAGAATTAATGTCCACCTTCATTGATCAATCTAGTAGTCATTTATGTGCCATTTGGGGGAAATAATGGTTTTATTCCTTGTTTTTTTAGCTAATATGATCACTCTTGGCTATCATTTAACCCATCATCATCAAGAGAAAGGATGACTTGCAGCCCATTTTGCCCCTTATGGATTGAAATGAAAAACATTTTGGTTATCATTTTCCCCAAATTGGGTTGTATGGCAACCTTGCTAGCTAAAATAACCATATTGATGTCATTTCCCCCTCCATAGATAATATGATTTTCGGCTTCATTAAAAAGTTAGCATGAATAAGAAGCTATTATTGAAACAAAATGGTCACTGTATTTGTAACAATTACAAAGTACAAAACACACAAGAGAGATTGACCTCACACAATCTGGGGGAAATACATGTTAACAGATAATTGGCAGCATACAGATAATTGACAGATAATCCGCTTTAAACTGCCTAGTGAGGAATCTAACTACTTCAAGCTTGCTAACAGAGCCACAAAGTACACCTCAGAGCTGCAGATGCAGTTAGACATATTGCTAAACCGGTAATGCGCCACGAAAACAAATACATTCCAAGCGAAAAACAAAGAATTCCTTAGCCCATCTTCAGATAACAGAGTTCTCCTCAAAGAAAGCAAAACAAACCAACCCAATGTATCAACAATGTGTGTTGCGGCTATTCTCCTTCTGGCCCATCTTACAAAACAATAGAGCTTGACTGATGTACCGTGCCATGAATTAAAATCTAATCTGAAATGTGAGCAGGAATGTTGAAGCTAAGTCTGCAAGAGGCAAAGCGATTACGCAATGATTCATAGAGTCATCAATCAGGCAAATCGAGTCTGCAAAGTCTATGATTCATAGACTTCTCAAGAATGAGTTAAATTGATCCATTCATAACGGCCTTGCAGTGGAACATGATTCTGGAAATCAAAGTTGTATCTGTACAACCCACAATCAGAATCAGTGATTCCGGGATCATCAGCTAAGAAAGACAGTCGTTAGAGAATAAAGATTTTGCAAATACACCCGTGAACCGATAAGAATGTTTGCAGCAACAAGCTTGCCACTGAGTAGAAAATTAGAGAAATTCTGAAGAAGCTGAGTGGAATCTATAAGAATATTTTGCAACTATAGAATCTGTGATATATACCTTTTTGTTAGCATCATCTGCCCCGATTGTTCAGCTTCAGCCAAAAACAGCTCAATGTCATCTCTGGAAGGCACACAAGCCAAAGTTTCGCAAACACAGGATGAAGCGTTTTGATCATCTGCTGGCCTTTCGTCAGGGCCAGTGCCTGAAGGTCTTGAAACTTGTGTTGTGTCCTGATCATGGGTGCTGACATGGCTTGGATTGCAATTAGAAACAGTGGCTTCTCTCTGCCTTAGTCTGTGGATCATTTGACTGTATGAAAACATGAAAGCAACAACGGGGGAGACAATCATCTCAGTAGTTTTTATCGCATAGACATCTGTAATCAACTATCAGCTAGTGAATGATCGTGGCAAACCTTTCTGTGAGTGATGCATGATTTTGTTCAACCTGCGTGTCGTTATCTGCAAGGGACACTTCCATCTGGGACAAGCACAAGCAGATCAATAAGAGCAAAAAACTTGCAAGCGGCGTTTCTACTAACTTCTCGTTATCGACTCTACTTCAAGAAAGCAACAGGAATATTTTTGTCAGAATCCATAATCTTATCTCTGAGCTACATGAATGGACACGGTACTCAACAAGGCATGATAAATCCCAGTAGCCCAGCAAATGCTTTCTCTGCTCTTGCGTATGCATTTGCGTCGAGCTAGTTAGCTCAGAGCTTGCTTTGCGGTCATTCATGCACACATTAAGGCTTGCTTGAGGCCGGCGAGCTAAGAATGAATTACTCCTTGAGATAGGTCCATTCTTGGATACCACGGGAAGGTTCGATGGAGTAGACGTGGTGGAAACATGAGTTTCCATTTCGTTGCTGCGTCTCATTTTGCTGCATTGGATGAGTTTCTTTAGCCTTTTGCTCCGCAGTTCAAGGTAGCAAATGTTCGGATGCGCATTTATAGTCTTCTGCTGCAGATTCTGAGAATTTGCCTTACGAAACTGATACGTGTGCTTGAGGATCATCCTCCTGACTCTAGTCTTCACTGCCATGCTACATTTTAATGCTTTCACGTCTTTCCTTCTGTAATGCTTTGCTGTCCTCATAAATGTCACCATCTTTGAAATTCCTTTTCCAATCTAAGCAAATCAATCACTTCAAAGTTCAAACCAAACAGATAAACCTACCATAGCCAATGTGCACTGGTAGGCAGAGAGAGATACCACAGATGACGGCAGTCCAACTTCGACTCCAGTTCAGCACACAATGCTAAGACTTACCAAGTACACTACAGCGACCGAACAAGTAACTGCTGACCAGCCATCGAGAGAAAACAGCAAATGAAACACCAGGAGCTGGAGAAATACAGGCTTGTCTATGAGGCGGCTATGGTATCATCACCTTCCTTCAGCATCAACTCTGCTAAACTGTAATTTTAGCATTTACTAGCAGAGTTATCGACTTTCGTCGGTCCTCCATTTGTCATTCACCATCGCATGTGTGTGCCCACTATGGTCATCTTGTACCTGCGGTATTGAAGAAAGCACGGCCTCAAACTTTGAAGGTGATCTTGATACACTTCTCCTGATAAATGCCTACTGATTAAACTAGTTAGCGGCAAGAGGAATCTCTTACAATCAGATCAGAACGCACTACCGTAGAATTGGAAAACTCGCCCCTCTCTCTCTCTCTCTCACACACACACACACGCGCACGCACAGCATGATCATCTCGATGTCACAGTGTTGATCAGTGATGCTGTTATGCCTTTGAAATCACAGAATGTGAATTATTCACACAGGGACTGGGTGTTGGCCCTTGGGCTACTTACTTGCTTCAAAATATTATTGTTGATATAAGTGCACGGTGAATCCAAATTTGATGGCTTTGGGCCATCTTCTTTCAATCTTTTGATGACATTTTCATGGCTCTTATAAGAGACTTTCACTAGCTTTCAAAAATATCGTAGACCATTCCTAGTGAAGATGCTAAGCTGTTAAAGGTATCCCTCATAAGGTTGCTCTGGATCAGAAACAAGCATACTGGAAACACGATATATTGAGTAATGAGGGACCTGCAGAGTTACTCATATAGTGCATTCCTATTAAAGGATTGCAGTGGGTACTGCAACACACAGAAAATTGGAAACTGGGTTCCGAAGCTCGGGGTAGCTGGCTTCAAGACTCAAGTATCTCTCGTGAATGGACAATCTGGATTCTGTATGAAATGGGGCAAGCATCTTCAGGCAATGTAGTGGAAGATCTGCAATAATGCAAGCCCAGTGAGAGAAACAAAAAGTTGTCCCTTTTTCAGCTGATGACAGTAGCTGGTTGGTTAGTCTGGTGAGCCAATCAGTACGCAGCTTGCAGGTTTTTCTCTTTTCTTTTTTTGTGAGCTTGTAGGTTTAACCTAGATCATGGTACGCTTTGGTCTGAGTTAGGAATAAGGTACATTTATTCATTGGAAAAAGTACTAGGTACATTGATGAAAAAGATATATACACTCCCAAAGGGGAAGTTTAAACAAAAGTAAGCTCAAACAAAAGCCAAGTTTGTAGTAAAGTTAAGATTAATCCAAATCCTGGCACTAAAAATAAAAGTGCATAAACTATGATGATGTCCGCATCGATGCAAGGTGCCATAAGTCTCAATTGCCAAGGAAAGGAAAGCATCAGTGGGGTGCCTATCGGAGTAGTTTTTTTCCTTCTCTTGTGTTGCCACGCCTGCCGTTTCTCCTGGTGTGAAGGCAGAGCGAGGCAATAGGTCACCACGCGTGGGATCGGCAACAACAACATCTGCCAAAGTACGAAGCCCATCCCAAGAGAGGACAATGTCAATACACCTGCGGGAAGAGTGAGACGTGGAAGAAGGAAGGACATGAGACTGCTCTTTGAGAACATGGAATCCTCCATCTCTGGCAATAGCGGCCGCTGCATCTCTGACAACATCATGCGTAGCTGTGCACTCACTCCCAGAAGGACAGGGTAGGAGGTGGATAGCAAGAGCATCAATAGGGTGACCACAAACACACTTGGAGAGATCCAAGACAGAAGGATGAGAAAGCTCCAAGCGAAGACGAAGAGCAGTGGTGAAGATGGCCGAAGACAACCGAAAGGAAGGAATAACAGGCCGAGCTGACAGCCAAGCCCCGCACCAAGACCCGCGCAAGAAAGAAGCCGAGCTCGATGCAACGCCGAAGGAGCCCCAAAGAGCATGCTGGAAAGGGTATGCCTGTGCACGCGCTCCAAGAGGGTCTCTTGAAGGTGATCTGAACTGAAAGTGAGGAGTTGCTCAGAAGGAGGAAGACAAGCTTGGGAAGAGAGGGGGAAGAGCTCTCGCGCAGCGATGAGGAGGTGCTTGAAAGACAGAGAACCGCTATCCACAAGAGCAATGCAATCCGCCAAGTGGCGAAAGCCAGAAAGGAACCGAGAAGACAAAGCATGGGTGACAAGAGCCTAGCTCCCAAGAAAAGCTGCAGGTGCAGAAGAAACCGTAGAGAGAAGACCCACACCTCCATAAGAAATAGGTAATCGAGCCTGGTTCCGAGCTGAAAGGGTCTCCACACCATCCAAAGAACCTGGGCTCAAAAGGCGGCCAAAAACATCCATAAGAGAGTTGTCAAAGGAAGAGAGGAGATGCAAAAAGTCCGGAGTAAGGGAGAAGTCTGCAGCAGATAAGAAGGATGCTGGATAAAGCAAGACGTCAAGATGCCAAACGCGACCTAAGTGTCGCCCAACCGGGGAAGCAGATCTGAATGAGCAACATCCTCCTGAAGAGCATCACCAAGAAAAGCAAACCTGCAGGAAGTAGACCCAAAAGGAACACCCAGAATGCGAATGCCATCTGAAGGAGCGAGAAGACCTTGAGGAGGAACAAAGTCCGGGAGAAGACCTGCTGCAGACCACACTGAACACTTGCGAGGTTGAATAGACAAACCAAGAGAAGCCAGCTGCTCAGAGAAATGATGAAATGTGAGGAGCACCTTAGGAGCTAGACCAATAATATGAGTGTCATCAGCAACCGAAGGAAATAAGCAGGAGGGAAAGGCTTCTGTAGAAGCTCGAAGTGCACGGAAATGAGCCAGAGCGAAAAGAAGACCAGCCAAAGGATCACCTTGACGACTACTTGCTGCAAACTGGATAGTAGAAAGATCCCCAGAGCGCACATGGTGATTGTAAAATAGAGGAGTCTTAGTAGCATAGAAAACCGCACAAATGGGATAAGCTGAGCCAACTCACCACCAGCTGTGTGCATCTCCCGAAAGATCGCAACTCTAGAAACGGAGTTAAAAGCATTGGAAACATCCAGTTGGAGAACAACCCAGTTAGGATGGAGATCAAGGGTGGCACGCAAACCATGAATGACAACTTCACAACCGCCAGGTGTGAAGATGCCAAACTGATGAGGGGAGAGAAAAGAGGCATAAATCTATTGAAACTGAAAACAGATAGAGCGACTAACAAGATGGAGGAGGACTTCGCCAATAGCGAAGGGACGGATGTCACTCGAGGCTTTAGACATGGCGATCAAACGAGACGCAGACAAAAGACGTGTGACAGAAGAAGGAATGTGACCAGAGGTGATAAAATAGCAGACTTGAAAGAGTTGAACAAAGCCACTAGCAGAGTCCTCAGGTGGAAAGCAATCACGAAGGTGTTCATAGACCAAACCGGAGGGACCACCAACAGCAAGACGAGGAATATGATGGAAGGCACGAGAGAAAGAATTACGATCAAACACCAAGTCAACATCAGACACAAAGTCCTCCACAAACAAGGGAAGAATGCCTTCAGAAGCAGGATGCAGAGCTTGGAGAGCAGCAACAGTATCAGCAAAAGAGAGAGCGGATGTAAGAGGAGCTAAAGCTCGAGCTGCATGAGAATACTCACCAACTTGCCCAAAATGTAGGATGCAACGAAGACAACAGTGGAGAGGTGGGGTGCCTAGAGATTGAGAGTCCTGTGAGTTGCGAGCAGCAAGTGCCTAACAACGTGCAAAGCGTTCATCATGAAGCATTTCTCAGTCTTCAGATAGAAAGCGACGAAGGTGAGCACAAGTTTTTCTATGACTAGCATCCCCACTCCTCCGAGGAAGGACTAGAAACCAAAGGGGGAAAAGAAGAAACATATTCCAAGCCGCAATGTCAAAGTGGTCAATAGCCAAGCGATCAAGAGGAAGGCATAGCAACTTGTTGAAAATTGTCACTTCTCACTTGTCATTTTTCATTGTAAATAAAGATCAATCAGGAGTACAATGTTCATGATCTGATTTCACATGTGTGGAGCCTGTTCCCACGTGTGAAAGAAAGTACTTTTCATATTTGTAAATATCTACTTTGATTTTGTATCAATCAAGTCAAGTGTGAACATGATATGACTAGTTTTTAGTCAAGTTGACTAGTCACCTAGAAGTTAGCTTATTCTTGCATGTGCATGAGTAAATGCTCCCACATGGCAAGTGGATGTTCACATGTGTGTATAAAGTTCTAGAAGATAAGATCTGACCATTTTTCTTAGATCCTATTTTGTAGGGAATATTTCTATATTCTAGGAGACTAGCTCTTTGGATTTTAGCCATATTCTAGAAGGTCAACTTTGGATAAGGATCAAGGACGGATCACATGGATAGATCTGATTGATGTGGCACTCTTCACATGTGTAAAGACCTGCTGGATTGTACCAGACTCGTGGATGTACTTGATCCATAAAAGGATGATCATTTCGTTGATGAGATTGATGAGACTTTTGCATTCTAAACTTTTGTGAGATTTCTAGTCAATAGAATTGTGATTTTATTGAATGATTGCTATCAAGAACCTATGTACTTGTTGTTTCAGGTGCAGGCCATATAGTGGATAGTACTCCACACATGTGAGGCCGCTCTCACTTGTTTATGAAGATTTGATCCATTGCTCTTGCTTAAATCTAAGTGTAGTGAATCTAGATCAAGATCTAAAGTGTAGAACTTGATAGATCCATTGATTAAGCAACCAATAACTCTCTATGATTGTTAAGTACAATCATTAATGTCCCAAAACTGAAATTCTATCATGGTATCAAAGCCAAGAAACAGAGTGATCATTTGATTCATAAAACTTGCAAAGATCATTGGCAAAATTTGTTTTTGGCCAGTACTAGTGAGGGCGAGTTCATCTAGAGTGATAGCTTGTTTCTATTTGGATCAAATCGACTTGGAGGCTGTGTATGTACTTTTCACACATGTGAAACCATACAGCAACTTTCATTTCAAGTTACCTTGTGTTTTTTGGTCCTATATCTCAATTCTAGTCCAAATTTAGTGCTTTTTGAAGCATAGTATTGATCTAGATGCAATCTAGCTAATGCCTATGACCGAATGGAGTTTTGGATCATTGAAGCATTTCTTTTTGGAGTTTAAGGTCAGAACTAAGAGGCTGATTTGTTTAGATCCTTAGTTGAAGTGAAACCTCTAAGAAAAGTGTAAAGCAAAAAAAATTTGTGAGAGTGAAAGCTAGGAATTTTTGTCAAGATCTAATTGTGTATCATTCAAGCTTGTGTTCTAGTTTGATAGAGACAAGGCTATAGGAAATCTTGTGAGCTTTAGGCCTTTCATAGATCTTTAATATTCATAAATCTTTGTGACTTTAGAAGAGCATTTATTCTACAATGTCATCCATGGGTGGTTATTTGTTGGAATCAAGTGAGAGACTCACTTCCACAAATTATTCCATTTGGAAAGTGAGGATGGAATCACTCCTAGTGATCCATGACCTCTTTGACATAGTTCTAGGAGTTGAGGAAGAGACTCAAGCTTCCCAAGAACAAACCAAATACAAGAAGAGAGCAAGATTAGCTCTACATTGCATAAAGTTGAATGTATGCAATGACCTCTTGAAGGAGGTGTCTTCTTGTGCCTCATCAAAAGAGGCTTGGGATTCATTAAAGAGTATCTATGAATCCAATAACACTTCAAGAATCCTCATGCTAAGGAATCAAGTCTTTCAAAGCATGAAAGGAAGTGGAGAGAGTGGACAAGAGTATGTCCTTAGGATTAAATCTCTTAACAAGGAATTGAGTGCTATAGGAGAAAAGATACAAGATCAAGAGCTTGTACAAATCATATTGTATGGCCTAGGTGATGAGTTCACCAACTTGGTCCAATCATTTTCTATTCAAGACACTCTTCCATCCACTGAAAAGTTGCACAATGTTCTTGTGGTCGAGGAGAGTAGACTCCTACACCTCAGGACAAGAATGGGAGGCATGTCACTTAATGGAGGAGAGGAGAAATCAAATTTTACATCAAAGGCAAGAAGAAACAACATCCATTCAAGAAGTATCAAGGCAAGGAGGCTGAGATGAAGAATGGAGGATCAACTTCCAAAGGCAAAGTGAAAAACAAGGCAAAGCTCAAGTGTTTTCTTTATGGGAAGAAAGGACACTTTGCCTCAGAATGTTACTTGAAGAAGAATCAACAAGCAAATGGAGATCAAGGGAACATTGCTCAAGAGGAAGAAGATGAGGATGGATTCAACACATCCTTAATGGTTGCATCTACACCAACTTCAAGTCAAGACACATGGTGGATAGATAGTGAGGCTAGTTCCCACATGTCTTTTAACAAGGATTATTTTTCTACTCTTCTCTCTTGTAATGACTCTAAGAAGTCAATATACTCTACTATTGATCAGGAATGCAAGATAGATGGTATAAAGTCTATTTCTCTTTGCTTAGGCACATCTAAAAGGATAGATCTAGATAATGTTTTGTATGTTCCTACCATTTCAAGAAACTTGCTTAGTGTAGAACAATTAATGGACATTGGACTAGATGTACATTTCAAGAATGGAGTTTGTTCCATCTCAAAAAATGAGAAGAGCATAGCTAGTGGCATTAGGCAAGGTAGACTTTTCAAGTTGGATGCTAATGTTGCAAATGAAAGTGTGAACTTGGCTAGGGAGGAGCTATCTCAAGGGAGCTTTGGCATAAGAGATTAGGCCATCCTAATCTTCAATCCATGGAGTCAATGGAAAGCAAGGAACTAGCTCTCGGCCTACCAAAAGCTTTCAAAAAGTGTGGAAAGATGTGTGAGGCATGTGACCTTGCAAAGTCACACAAATCTTCTTACAAGAGATCTTCATCAAGATCTCCCTCTCCCTTGGATCTCATACATTCTGATGTACATAGTTTTTCACATGCAAGTAATGGCGGTGCCTTGGTTTATGTAACATTTATAGATGATTGTACTAGATTCACATGGATTGAGTAACTATCAAAGAAAAGTCTTGTATATGAAGCTTTCATTAAGTTCAAGTCTCTAGTTGAGAAGCAACTTAGTACTTATGCCATAGTAAAGCATCATCGTTTACATCTTCATGAGTAGTAGCTAATGAGATTGAGTCAGAAAGTATGTATAAATTTCCAACTCGATTGCAAGTAGTCAGAGTAGTATCTTTGTTGAAGATTGTACACTGTTCAGAAGAGAAAGTAACAATGTAGCCCTCATCAGTCATCTTAGAAATTGATAACAGGTTCTTAGATAATTGGGGTACATGAAAAACATTTGGGACAGAAAATGCATTTTGGAATGCAATCTTGAAAAATCCCTTTGCCTTCCACGCGGATGGTGCGAGAGTATCCGAGGTAGATAAATTGATCTTTGCTATAAGTTGCATACTCAATAAACCATTCTCTTCGAGGAGTCGTGTTGGGTAGCACCACTATCGAGATACCAACTATCATAGTCTGCATTGCCACTATTGTAATCCATTAATAGTTCTGATGGTTTGTCTTCATCAGAGTTGTGCTCCTTAAATTTCGTCGCATTAATAGAGTTCGTCTATTGTTGTTGTTGTCTCTTTGCCTTGGTGTCGATGCGGATATGAGACTCTTTGATGTCGTGACTCACCCTCTTATAGTATCTACAAAAGAGTTTCTTGTGTGATCTACTGCTCTCTGATTGAGTGTGAGGCATCTGTTACTTGTTGAATTCACACGTGTGGGATGCCCTACACATGTACTTTTGATCTCCTAAGCCCAATAATACCATAAAGATCAAACTAGCATTGATTGACAATAGGAAAGCTGATCATACAAGAAATATTATTGTGTTACAAACAAGATCTATCAACAAAACATGAAACTAAGTACAATAAATGTCTCAACTCGGCTAGAGAGAGAATATGAAAGTACAAACTCGAGTAGAGAGAAAGGGCACAAAGAGCTTAGTCTCCAAATTTGCATTACACACAAAAATCATCATCTTCTCAATGAGAGTACATCACATATATATAGATCCATGGACTCTCCTCCTACTTTGAGTTGAATTGGAGTTATGAATCCACCTCTCAAGCTATCTAGACTTATTCAAGCCACCTCAATATGTCTAATTGTGCCACCTAGTATTTTCGTGCATTAAATGTGGCATGCAAAGTACAAATGGCAATTCCTATGGTAGCTCGAGTTTCTACTTCTACCTACCTTGAATATTTTATTCTAAGATGGGTCTTTACTAAGCCAAAAGAGCTCAATTCATCTTTGGCATTTTTAGGACCCCTACTTACAACATTAGATAGATCTTTCCAATATTTTGACATTGCTGCTGTTGCACATGATTTTTTCCCTTGGAATTGTCTTTCTTCTTGGTGTATAGGCCATTGACTTGTCTTTAAGGGACAGATCATTGGTCTTTCTCCGCATTTCTTCTTGAAGAAGATGACAACTGACCTTTTGAAGAGCCAAGCCAGGTTGAGTGGAGATCATAACAACAAAGTACTCATAGGACTTTGGTAAAGAAGAAAGCAAGGTCATAACATCATCATCATCTTGAATAGCACTTTCTCAACTGACAATTGATCCAATAAAGATTAAAAGCTATTGATGTGAGAAGTGATGGTTGTAGAATCAGACATTCTAAGTGTAAAGAACTTCTTTCTAAGGTGCAAGCTTGTGGTTACATCTTGAGTCTCATAGAGATTTGATAACAAATTTAGTGCCTCCTTAGAGGACTTTCATGTGGTAATGTGAGATATCTGGGAGTCGGCTAGATTCAATGTGATCGATACTAGGGCCTTCTGATCCTTGATCTTCCATGCCTTAGCTAATTGATGATCAACGTCTTCTTCTGGTTTTGGGTCAAACCTATCTACAACGTCCAAGAGGTCTCTATCTATCAACATCATCAAGAGTTTTAACTTCCGTATGTAGAAGTTAGCTCCGTTGAACTTGTCAATGATCCTACTTCATTGGATGAAGAAGATGAGGAGTTACCGGTAAGAGACATACTGACAATAATTCAAATAGAACAATCTCTCAGTTTATTGAGTTGATGCTTTGATGTCATGTTGTTGGAGAATAGGGGTGAGAAGACGCGAACAAAGAAGAGAGAAGAAAGTAGATTGCAGAATAGCTCTCCCATTATGGGCTGTTACAAGCAAGAACAATCTAAAGGATTGAAGATGCAGAGATAGATTTCACAGCACATGCATTCTCACTAACAACATCATGAAGTATTCATACTCAGACAAACATTAGTACAGTCCATTGAAAGATTAAAGAAGGTGTGGAATTACTATAAAATAGTTTTAGTTATGAAGTTCAGTTCAAAATTTTAAATGATAGTCTGATAATGTTGGTTCCTCAGGCGTAGTAAACAATCGTCGTTTGATCAAAAATTGAGGAGTCGTAGACGTCCATGTTCTGATCAGATTGAGTGAACAAATGTGAGCTAGCAGTAAATTAGTAGGATGAAAGTGTAATCAGATCAGAACACAAATATCTACATTAGAAACAAATAGAAAAAACGTGTTGCTTATATATTACATTGAAATGTTGAACAACACAAAGTGTTATAGCCAGAATGGAGGCGTAACTTGAATGCTAATAGTTTCTGCTCTGATGAATTAATTTGCACCACGGAGCATCAAGGATTGATGCGAGTTGGAGGTGTATTTATAAGCAACGTCCTTGTAATTACAAGGAATGGTTAACTAATCATTAATTACAAGACTAATTTAACTTTAACTATGTACTTCGTTGCACTTGAGAGATATTTAAAGTACAACACCATCTGTACATGAGTCAGGTGACTCGAAATCGTTGACGTAGACGAGTTTGTCACATACTTCACATATGTTGCATTTCTCATTGAAATAGACACATTTTGCATTTTCACATTTTGGGAAGAATGCGAAGGTGATGAAAAACACTTCATTTGTTAAGTAGACTAAATTGTCACATTTTGGAAAAATGTGAATTGTGCAATAATCAGTTCATTTCTGCAAACTGATAGAAATCTCTAATTTGTTGAAGTCGTTGAATATGGCTAGGTCTTCAATGATCTTCAAATAATGTTGAACTTGAAATTTGAATGTGAAAAGAATAGGATTGTTTACCCTTTAGTCTTTATCCATGGATGAAGATCAGCCGACATAGTCGTCCGACATAGTCGTCTTTCGAATAATTCGGTTGTCTGAATTTTTTGATTCCTGCAGGTATCAGATGAGTAGACATGGAACCAAAGGAGGTTGCATCTGACCCTAGATCAGTGATCAATAAACGTGTAGAAAAAAACTTGAAATAGAAAATCATATCACTAAGGAGAAGACTGTGAGCTTAATTTTGAACATGATTGCAAGGAGAGGTTACTAATACTTTGTGTCCGCTAGGTTTATGGGTCCAGGTTTTGACCCCTACATCATTCTTGCTTCCATGTAGGGGCTAGTGATATAATCGCCTACAAGATGTTCATTGGGAACTTCTAAGACCAAATCAGGGTGTTGAAACCATGCCCTTGTAAGTTCATCCACGAGGTTCTCATTATAATTGTTGGATGGCTCGGATGATTGTACTGGTGACTCAAAGACTGGAGTTTGTGAAAGGACGGCACATTGAGTGGTGGTGGCGTCTATTAAATGCCAATATCCATCGATCACTAATTCATATGCTTTCTAATCATATTATCACCAGAAAATATTGTGATGGAACTCTGGGATGTAGAAATGATATCTTATGATTCCTCTTCTATACATCTGGCAAACATCGCTGAGCGATGACAAAAGTTGGTACTCAACTCCTCTCATGCATAACCATCCATTCCTGATTTGTTTGGTTTTTTGGAAACATTACCTTTCTGTTCTTTAAAAGATTCCCTAATCTTTGCTCATAATTTCTCGAGTTTGGCACACTGCTTTCAAGATCTAGGGTAATCTTGGATTACTAGCATTTGATTTGTAATTCTAAGATCATGTCTCCACATAAAATATAGGTCCTCCTTATGTAATTTCTGACGGGTATGGTTTCGCTTCAAGGATTATATGAGACGTGCTTGAGAATCTACTCGTGAATATCAATACTCATGAAAATCACTAGTATTTAGGAAGTCCTATGGCTCAATTGATCTCGTCTATTTTACCCATATGATTGATAAGATAATAATTTATATGAAAATAGTCATCAATCATTTAGAGTACATCATGAAAATACCCCCACAAGGCGCTCGTCAACAAACATATTTTGTCATGTATTCCATATTTGTGGGGTGCAAGTTATACACGCCGCTCTGTTTGATGAGCGGTAGTATTTCGCCATCCGTTGGGCCTACGTATTTCTCTAGACACTTTCAACAAAAGTGTGACTAGTGACACTTAACCAAGGTGGTGTATTTTGGCCATGTTTGGTATACTCCCTACTCTTGTGTTTCAAAAAGGTTAGACCCATTGCAAATAGTACCCATAATGATTATGAAAACGTAGATTTCAACATAATGCTTCAACTAGGTAGACAATTGCATAATAGCTCAATTACAATTTCGTGATGACATCACTTTTGTAACTTAGAAAGATCAGTTTGTGATTCATAAATTGATATAAGCAACCTTGTTATACGTACATCATTTCACTCATTCAAAAACTGAAACAACACACTTTCTTACGTATTTCAGTAAAATTGTATGTTCGTTAACTCCAAGTAAATACAAAATAACAAACATGTGCTTTCAAACGGGGAAAACCTATACGAGTTAATGCTAATATAGAAGAAGAACAATCAGATCGTAGTTACCGCATTTCAGCAAACTCTCATGCATCATTTTTCAACCTCTCAACATTCATAACACACTTCCAGAGTCTCGCATACATTAAAAGATACGGTCATGAACCAGTTGTTGGAGCACCGGAACTTTTAAAGTGCGATGTGCTACAAAATAAAATGGTCTTCATTAGACTCCTCTATCAGTGCTAGAAGTTGATAGATATTAGGCGCATAACTAGAGATCTTGATAGGAGTGGCCCTCTGAAATTACGTTGGAGGTCAATGAAGGGGTGCGTGGCCAGAGGATTGATGTAGGCACAAGCTTAACTGTCTGCAAGAGAGAACGTCAGCTAGAAATTACACACATCTGCAACTAGGAAAGCCCCGTTCCATAGACCAGAATGCATGGATGGCACCGTGTTGATCATGCTTCAATATGGCCGGAATTCCGTTGGACATGTTGTTGGATCATCTTAATCCAAAAGAGAGTGTTGTTTGATACTTCTGATATAGATATTAGCGAACTATGCACTCTCATGGCAAAGTTTGAGGCACTCTCATCACTCTTTTGGTAGCTTTGAAAGATTTGATTCTTAAGAGTGAGTAATCTAGAAGTGTTCTTGGTCTCATGAATGGCTTTGAGAGTGTCTTAAATCTCTTTGGCCAAGGTGCAAGTACTAATCTCTCAATATTTCATTGGATACATTCGTCTTGATTTAGTGAAGGGACATTATTGCCCTTTTCTTGTGAAATCATTAGTACTAAAGTGATTTTGTAGCCAAACAATTTTAGAGTGCAAAGTAATGTATAGAATATTGCAGTGTTGAGATATTCAACAGATCAGACGAAACAATATGAGATTTATCAATTACAAATGACTATAGAGAATCATACATTATGGATATAATACTAAACACAATAAGAAGATAGATTGATTCAATAAGTAGCATGTACAAATCAGATGATGAGAGCACAAAGCAGTAGTGGATGAAAACCGCGTACTCTAATTTGTCTCTGAGTAATTGAAAAACTTTGTCTGATGCACTTCCGCTAATAAGCAGCAAGTGCTAATAACAATACCCTAATAGTGCTCTAAAACTTTTCTAGAGACTATAGAAGTCTTTAACGATCAAGCTATTTATACTAAAGTAGTTCAAGCTTATCCGGTAGGACAGCTAATTAGGTCATAGATCGCAATTAGCAGTTAGTTGTGATGTGTTGTCATCCATCCAGTTAGGACTTCTCAAAAATTTACTTGCAAAGAAGTTAGGGCAAGTCTTTAGCTTCATATCAGGCGAAATAATAATTGTCAGCCTTTGACATGTTCAAGTCCTTCGACTTTTGTTGAAGTCATCCGATATGTCGGGGCCACCTGCTGAACGATTCCCGAGTATTTTTGCAAACTGTGTAGAAACAAAAATAAAATTGCAGAACTGGATAAATGAAATGGATGTAAATTAAAGATCAATTATTTGGATGAATCACTCTCAATAGTAGAATAATCCAACAAGATCAGTCAGCTTTGACTTGATGGTGTGTCTCCAAGGTTGATCCAAAATTGGTGTGTGATAGCTTACTAGAAAGCTAACGAAGTCTAGTTTGTGTCATGTGGAGTTGAAACTAGACTTCACTAGCTTTCTAGAGTTCAATTGGGTGTGTCTTGTGAAACTTATAGCCATTTGAATAGAGGTGGTTAGGGCACCCAACCTGGTTGGGCACTTCAAGTTTGACTCATAACTAGCTTGTTTGATTAAAAAGACTCATGCTTTTGCTTGCCAATCTTGACTTTGTGAGATCTAGCATAGTTTCTTGCAAATCAAATAGATTTGTGTCTTTTGTGTGTCTTTAAGTGCTCTAAACATACTTAGAAATGTCAATAATCAGATATGCAATATCAAGCATTCACCATAAGCAATCAACGAAGAAGACGGAAGAAGAACACGCACTATGATCACTCTATCACATTATTGCATACAGAATGTAAAATGTACAAATGAACCCTGAACCTTGATAAAGAGAAAAAACCTACGAGTAGACTAATAGACTAGCCTACGACTAATTACAGCTTGTAATAGCTATCAACATTAATGTACATCGTAAACAATAACAATGAATATCATTATTGATTTCTAACACTCTCCCTCAATGATAAAATTACATCCTTCTATTTCTAATAGAGTACAAAACCTCTCAAATTTACATCTACCTAATGACTTAGTAAAAATATCAGCCACTTGATTTTCAGATTTACAAAAAACTAGATCAATGGCGCCATCAATAATTTTCTCTCAAACAAAGTGATGATGTATCTCGATGTGTTTTGTTCGAGCATGTAGAATTGGGTTTCTGGCAAGATGGATACAGCTTGTATTGTCGCAATATACAGTTGTAGCATCCACCTGTGATTGACCCAAATCATTAAGCAATCTTTGTAGCCATATTACCTCTTGTGTAGCATTGCTAAGTGCACGATACTCAGCTTCCGTCAAAGATAAGGCTACTATAGGTTGCTTCTTGCTGCTCCAAGAAATAGCAGCTGTACCATAGCTAAATGTATGACCATGTAGATCATCTATCATCAATATTTCTTGCCCAATCAGCATCTGTATAACCTACCAACATTAGGGCTTCAGATTAATCATATTTCAAGCCAAAATCTAATGTGCCTCGAACATATCTCAAAATATGTTTAGCAGCTTTCCAGTGCATCTGACTAGGTTCTTGCATAAATTGACTTACCACACCAACAACATAAGCAATCTCAGGATGTGTGTGTGTCAAATAGATTAAACTGCCCACTAATTGCCTGTATAAGTATGCATCAGCTTTCTCGGCTTCATCAAATGTAGAAAGTTTGGTATTGGCCTCCATTGGAGTACTTAGTGAATTGCAATCCTGTATATTGAACTTATGCAATAGATCACGTGCATACTTCCTTTGCATAAGAATAACACTATCTTCCTTTTTCCAAACTTCAATACCAAGACAATAATACATCAATCATTAGAGGAGTTTTGAGCTCCAAAAAGACCCTTTAAGAATTCGTGCAGGATTTAGTTTATATTATTAAAATATTATAGCACTAATACTTTTGACTTGCCATAACTTCTTAATCGTAGTTTAGATTATGACGTGTAACATATCATTGGAAAGCCCTTTTTGAGCACTTTAAACTCCGCTAAATTCGGACTTACCACTACAAAGTTATGCCATTTTTAGTGCGAAATCAAAATGTGGACTCAAAAAGTTACATTACGTAGATTTCAAATTTGAGTGTTTTGATTGGTCCATGTGTAAGAAAAAAATTGAGAAAAAATATAAAAAGAATCTTTACAAAGGGTCTTTCTTGGATTTAGAACTCCTGTAATGCCTAAATCGCTCAAAGGTATTGGAAAGGTATGATTTGATTTCATCAATCAAGCCCATATTACTTCTTGTAATAATCAAATCATTGACATAGAGGACAATGAACACTATATCTAAGTTTTGCCTAAGAATGTAAAGATTAGGATCAACATCACTCTTCACCATTCCCCTTCGCTTGAAGTGTTCATCAATGCAAGAGCACCACATGGGAAAACTCACCTTTGAGAATAGAGAACAAGCTGTAAAGGTCGATCCAACCACATGGGCGGTGAAACCTATTGCAGCCAAGGCTTACGATCGATCGCCCAAGGCAAGCCAAGGGTGGTCACTACGATTCAGAGACAAATGTCATGATATGGACAAATGCATTAGCAACGATTGACTGCCAAGCATGTCAATATGAATTGGATCCTGAACCTAGCACATCTTCACCCAAGTGTTACACCATGGACACACCAATTACATTTGGGGTGAATATGATAAACATAGCATGGCTGTCAACGGAATCTATTGAGAACCCAGTGGACGACGATTTAGTCCCTTGGCAACATGCTTTGACTTATAACAAGGATATTGAGCTAAATGATGAGCAAGTCCTACAACACTGGTATACCAATGCTCAAAACACATTGATTATCATGCAATGTTTACACATATTAGCAACATCTTATATCATTGGAAGCGCGGCCCACTGGCCATTCAAAAATCTGCTGGCAATTGCCCATTGTGTTTGGTTCCTAACATGTATACAAAAGTGCTCAAAAGCATTCCATGCAACATCGTTGTCTAGAGACACAACCTATTGTGCAAAGAAGTATGCCATACCTGTATATGGATTATCGGTTGTATCTGAAAAAGCACCCTCTTGCGAAAATCTCCAGCAAGTGTTTGGTAGCCAAAAATGTTGGAGTTTAATCTTACTCCTACTCTTCCTAACTGCCCTCCTTCCTTCTCTCATTTTACTCTCTCCAAAGAAACCTGCAGAAAATGAACTGTTTTTCAACAGTCTACATTTTTGGTCTAATTGTCGCTACACTCTGCATTTTTCCTCACAATTTTTGACAAGCGAAAAACCCGACACTGGTATTACTGAGTTTTTAGACCATTTTAGACACTTTCAAAAATGCGAAAAATGCGACACTGCATTTTTACATGCAGTTTCTAACAGGCGAAAAAAAGCAAAAAAAATGCGACACTACATTTTTACACGAGTTTCTACACAGACAAAAAATCCGATACTGCAATTTTACACGAGTTTCTACATAGGCGAAAAACTCAACACTGCAGTTTTACACGGGTTTCTACACAGGCAAAAAACCCGACACTGTAGTTTTACATGGGATTCTACACAGGCAAAAAACCCGACACTCTACAGAAATACACAGGATTCCTCATAGGCTGTCTACATCTTCACGCTCAATAACAACTATTCTAATTAGTCAGTTAATCAACTGTTAAGTGATCTTGTAAATGTAAAGCTAGAATAATACAAGATCTTCCAGTTGTTATAAATGTAAATGAGCGATTGAAGATAGAACAGAGATCTGAAAAATAGAGATTAACATCAAAGGATGATTAGACAGAGATTAAAATGACCAGAACGGGTCTCATGTCCCAAAGAAAGTTTTGGCACAACAAGAGGCCCTACTTCAATAGGCTCAACAAAGAAGACAAGTCGTAGTAGCAGCAGACAACTCTTTAGATGTAGGCGCTTTCCCCTTGCTTTATAAATACTTTCACACGAAAAAAAAATTCATAGCAACAATCAAAGACAAATGGATGGAAACTTTGATAGAAAAAAAGCTTTAATGTAGTCAATTATCACTATTGCCCTCGCACCGAGGCTACAAATGTTGTGTACGATTTTTTAATTGGCAGCTATGTGCATCCAGGTGTGCAGGTAATCGATTGAGAATTGACAGACGTTTCGAAAAAAAGAAAGATAATTGAAATAGTATTGCATTTTGCAAGGGAATGTCAAAAAAGAAGAGGCACATAGCTTTCACTTAGGAAGGGGTCTCCCTTTCCTAATTTGTAAATAAAAAAAATGATTTTACATTAGTGTAGCTCTCAACCAGTGCTTGCCAAAAATCTATAATGCATTCAAAAAGGCCTACAAAATTTTTAATTCACCTACCAAATATTTTTTTGTAGGCTTCCAAAACCTACATGTTTGAGACCCTCTAGGCTATGAGCCTATCAAATATTAAACTCTAGGTTTTTATTTTAATATAATCGGAAATGTTCTTAGCTTATGTTTTTAAAAATAATTATTTTGGCACTAGGCTCTAGTACATTATTTACTTGGCCCATAACAAAGTTTTAACAGGGTGCATGCCAATTTAACCTTTTGTTAAACCATAAAGACCATGCAAGTATTTAACATAGTTACTACATTTTACTGTGAATGAAAATGCACAAATCAAACATTTTGATATGATATTGCATCACCTAAACTTGAATTTACATGAGAAAGAATAGATGTCTTATTTACAAGGCATTGTATATAAATTCGAACCTTTTTGAGAGATTTTGGTTTTTTGAGCCTTCTCAGGACAAAACCAACAGGCTTTTGACTCATGAGTTGTGAGAAAGCCTATGAAAAAAAAAGTTTATAAGTTTCTGTTAAGTTGTAAAAAACGTTTTTTGCAAGCACTGCTCTCAACCTTACTGCATTGAACCTACCAAGTGAGCTAATAAATGCATTTGTTTGAATCTAAACGAAAAGAAATCAAATTATGCTAAGTTAATTTTTCTTTTCAATTCAACAATTTCAGCATTATGGCAAGGCCTTTGTGATATAATATGATATCATTGCCTTTGTGACATAATATGATATCATTCTTGTTTTTAATAGATTTTGTGATAGGTTGAAAAAGTAGTTTTTTGCAAGCACTCCATGTATGCTATTGGGATGGGCTCCACATAATTGTAGCACCCTGGTGCGTCAGGGTGCGCCAGCCAGGGGCTAGCCAAAAAGGCGCAGGTGGGCGCCAAGGGGCAGGTGGCACCCAGGTGGCGCCGGGCAAGCCAGGGTGGCACCGGGAACCGGGCAGGTGGCAGTGGGCAACTTCACACCCAACTGCACACATGTGAGTAAGCAGGTGGGTTCAGTTATATATAGGTACTGGTTTATCTCAACGATTTGCTTATGGGATAAACCCTGGTGCACGACACGTGGCACCAGGGCAAGCAGTTAAAAAAAAAAAAAAACCTCCCTGCCTGGCCCACCCTGACGCATGCTCAGGGTGCTGAAAATAAGAGGAGCCATTGAGATGTGTAGGTAGGACCCAATCCTGATACCTGCTGTGAGGTGCTCTCCTCAGCTCTGTCCTATCCTGTAATGATTCACTGCCACTGCTGCAGCATGCTTCGTTCAGTCAAGGCCAGATTCTTAAGGCTCAGGGAAATATCGGCTGTACTTCAGTGTCCACTGTCACACAAAAGCACGTGTTTCTTGGATTATGCATTCCTGAAACAAAAGCGTGCCAAGAGCCATGCAGGGATTCCAGGACCTGCGAGCTGCCACGACTTGGTAAACAGATTAACTCAGTAGCTAGTAGCTACTGCCCAGGCCCCACATCTGAATGGACGGCTTCTCGTTTGTCTCACTAGGATTGTGGATATGCAGAGAGTATGGATAGTTTAGAGACTAGCACATGGCTTTGAAGATTCTTTGTCCACTAAATCCAGAAACCGCCTCTCATTAACAATTTGAACCCCGCTGCCTCTCCTGAGTTTTTGAGATCAACTTCCAATTTTTTGTCAGCTGCCCTCCTACAATTGAAGTTAGCTCAAATGAGTAAAGTTCAGCTGTAGAGCTCAGCATAATAAACTTTACAATATTCCCTGTATGATTGCCTCTATTCAGACCCACCTTCAACCACGACAATGAAGGAAGATTGGAGTTCGCAATGGATTTAGAGCAACATTATTTTGAGCCAACTCAGTAGACCCAATCCCTGTGCAGTCAAATTGATGTGGTTTTGAAGAGATTGCTAGGACACGCTTAGAAAACTATAGCAATTTAATTTGGGCAGTACTTATCTATCGTGTATCAAGTGTGGAATTTGACGAAAGTTGCTATTTTGTATTACATAACGGGCCCGTTAAATGACGTTATTAGCAAGCACCTGTTTTTCAACGCCCTTCAATGCTATTCACTACGGAGTTCAATGCTTTTCACTACATAAACAAACTGGTGATAGCACATTTTGGGTAAGTGAGAAATATGTGAACTATGCTGAACAGAAGAACGAAGCCTGTCAGAGACAAAAGTAGATTCGATTTCTATGGCAGATGCCCTGTGAGAGGTTTATGTGTGTATGTGGGTTGACAACAGGCGCCAGATCTTTACAGAATAGAAGGCGCAATGAACAGCCCGAAACACTGCTTCCCAAAAACCTATAATCATTAAAAATAGCCTATCAGATTTTTAAATCACCTACTAAATTTTTTTTATAGGTTCCAATAACCTTACATGTTTGACCACTTATAGGTTACCAGCCTATCAAAAATTAAATTGTAGGTTTTTATTTTCATATAAAATTTTTTTGGTTTAAGGTTTTAGAAATGATTAGTATGGCTCTAGGCTTTAATACATTATTTGAGTGGCCCACAATAAAGTGTTAACAAATGCATTTCATTTTAATTCTTTTCTAAAATACAAAAGTCATACAATTATTTTTTCATCATTATTAAAATCAAAATGTAAAGTTTTAACATTTTGATATTAATTATTGCATCACCCTAATTTCTTGTGATTTTTTAGAAGTAGCAACTTTTAAAATCAAATAAGAGTGGCAACGTAGCAAGAACAGCTAGCTGCTTTAAGAATGTGATCATTGCTTCCAGAAGCAGCTTAGTGTTTCCCTTTCGAGTTTCCAGTCAAGCAACACCTCAACTCAGCAATAACCAAGTAAATTCTCAACAATTACTTCTCTGCTTCTGCATGCATAGTTGTGGTGGTCATCGATAGATTGCCTTGCCCGGGGGAGTGTTTATGCTGCTGAGTATCCTTGAAGGCTATTGTTGTAAAGCTACCTTTACAAGCTTTACTTCCGGCGCCATTGGCGCCAGCTATGTCCCCGGCGCCAGCAGCGCCCCTGCTGCTCCCGGCGCCACTGTGACCAGAATCCAGCCGGCGCCAAGTTCCTATGGCTGAAAATCTTTGATCGGTTCTAGCGAAGTCTAGAGAGCTCAGATCGATGTGCAATCACCTCACACGATCTAGGCATGATTAAAGGAAGCCTGGGGATCAATAGAATCTAGAGAGAGAAAATGACTTTCTAGAAAGAGAAAATCCTAGAGAGAGAAAAAACGTGCTTTACCAGCTTGGGTAGAGTGCTTGGTATGAGGGGGGGTGCCGAATCACACCAATACTATAGGGGAGTGCGGGTTGCGACTCAGGGCGAGCTCCAACCAAGTCTCAGCCTCCCTTGCTGGAATGTTGTCATGGCTCTCGCCTTGGCATGCTAGCGCCCCGGAGACTAGGGTCGGTCACACACTTGAAATGTAACCTTCTCAGATGTATCAATAAAGTGGGATTTTCCTCAAACTGACTCTGATTACCTTCTGGGTTTCAGTGTTCGGTAAAAGCGCCAGTTGTAAGGCCGCTTTCAAAATTTTTAACTTGGCACATAGCTGAGGGTCGTATCTCGGGACGCCAGCGGTACGCCGTCGGGACCATTCGGTCCGTGGCGCCAGCGGTATGCTGTCGGGACCATTTGGTCCAGGAACTGGTTGTTTCCATATCTGTCGCGGCTTGTGGTTCTGAGTGTGCCTTGCATGAACGTGAATGGGTTAAGCTCTTGGGGAACGGGCTCTAACCTGTCGGCTGAGTTGGATGGCTGGCTTGGTTGGATGTTACCTGTTTATGGCTGTCCAGTCTGGCGAGGCGCCAGGTTGGCTTCCAGCGCTCGTGACGAAGCTTTCAGTTGGTTAAGTCTGATGTAAGTCAGACCGCTTGCTTGGAATGGATGTTACTCGTTTATAACGAAGCTTCGAGTTGGTTAAGTTTGATGTATGTCGGGCGGCTTGCTTGGTGGGAAGTCACCCACATCGGGACCCCCGATCTGGCATGGCGCCAAGTTGGATCTCAATGTTGGTCCTCGGAACTTCAAGTTGGTTAAGTCTGATCGTTGTTGGCGAGTTGGCTGCTTGTATGTCAAGTGGGGTCGGATGGCAAGAGTTGAAGGCTGGGAAGCTAAGTCGTGGTTCCCGGCTCCCTTTGGGATGCCTGCGCTACATGTGGTATCAGAGCCGACTGTCCGGTCAGCTATGCGGATCTCACGGAAATGCCCACGGTTTGGGGTTCATCAAGACAACTGTTGTGCAAGGTGCTGCCCACAGTGTAAGCAGAGGTGCGTCCACGGTCGGGGTGGTCGGCAGAACGGGAGACTTGATGAGTCAAAGTGCTGCCCTTGAGGTGTAAGCACGGTCAGTTCTCGCGGTTCGGGCCTGGCGCTGTCTGCACGTAGGACGGATGAGGCAAAGTGCTGCCTAGGGAGGTGAAAGCACGGTCTGTACCTTGTGGGGTGCGGGGCGACATATTCGAACTGTACGGGTTAACCATTGATACAGAGATGCTGCTCGAATTCGGGTGTAGAGCACGGGTGGTTAGCTGCCGGTGCGGGATAGCTGCCGATCGTTTAGCTATAAGGGCTATCGACCAAAAAGTGGTGGGGTGTGACTGAGGCAATGTGCTGCTTAATGGTGAAAGCACAGATAGTTGGAGGGGTGTCCTATGTGGGCTGATTCTGTGATCGATTTGTATGGGCGCGGCCAGGCAAAGGTCCGTTGGCAGGACCATCTCAAAGGGGGACCTTGCCTTTGTTACTTGTTAGTAAACCTGCCTGAGTGTCTTACTTGTACGTATTCGTGGTGAGTCTTAGTACTCGTGCTTTGCCTGGTTTGCATGATTGCTTGTGATACAAGGAGCTGATGGCTTGAGAAGGAACCTTTTCTTTTGAAGGCTGATACCATCAAACAAAGAGGACTACAGAATCTGTGGGGCGGATTTGAAGTTCAAGTACTCACACGTGAACGACAACGAAACGACTCAATGTTTGCAAAGGATGGATGGCTAGCCTGTTTCTTGGGTTAGTTTCATTTGTGACAACGCCCACCAGACGCAAGCAGGAAGTCAAAAGTTGGAAAGGGCCATTTCAGGGGAGATCTTCTATGGAGCAGTTGGTCTTCATTTTGGGATGACCACCTTCGGAACTGAAACTCACTGAGCATGGGCGATATCCAGAATCTGTGCGGCGGATTTGCAATTCAAGTACTCGCACGTGAACGACAACGAAATGACTCAATGTTTGCAAAGGATGGATGACTAGCCTGTTTCTTGGGTTAGTTTCATTTGCGACAACGCCCACCAGACGCAAGCAGGAAGTCAAAAGTTGGAAAGGGCAATTTCAGGGGAGATCTTCTATAGCAGTTGGTCTTCATTTTGGGACGGCCACCTTCGGAACTGAAACTCACTGAGCATGGGTGATATCCAATATCAGTTGGGTTTTTCCTCAAAGGGAAAAAGACTAGGATCCTCTTCAGAGATTGGCAACAAGTTGGATCGAGCCATAATCCTAGCCGATGGGAAGCAAAGTGTTGGAAAGGCTTTTTTGTCCGAAGAACTCTACTCTAAAGTCCGATCAGCTGATTTATTAAGTGGAGGGGAACTATCACACACACCTCTCTCTTGGGGCAAATTTTGAATTAAAGTTGATCAAAATGGGGGCAAATTCAAGGTGACCTAGCCATACTCACACGAGGAGACTGGCGAACTTTGGACCTAATAAGTTGACAAGTTTTTGTTGTGGAAAGGAAAGTTTGTTATAGGCTTTCTCTGGACCAGCAATGATGAGGAAACATATGAGTACGCTGGCTTGTGTTACGTGTAAGGCAGCTGATCAATGAAGGAACTGTGAAAGTTGAGTCTTGCATGAGAGACTTGGTATTTCGAACGGACGCTAAGGGACAGTTCGCGTTGAGATTGGATTAGTGCAAACTCTGGGTGCATGTTTCTGATTCAAAGAGAGCTACTTGAAGCCAAGCTCGATGTACACTTCTTGTTTTGACTGTGAGGCAACTAACCAGTGATGGAATTGTGAAAGTCAAGTTTTGCGCGACGGACATGGTGCTTCAAACAAACGCGAAGAGATAGTTCGGATGCGGATCAAACTGGTGCGACCCTTTGGCTTTCCACGAGGTCAATGGTTACATTTGGGCTGATTCAAAGAGCTACTTCAAGCTAAGTGAGAGGTGCATTGCGGAGTACTCAATCTTTGCCTACCTTAAAGAGCCAAGATGGAAAAGTATCAAGATCAGGCTTGGACAAGGAGAGAAATCAAGGTGCAGAAGCAACAAGGCACGGAGTGGACCATAAAGTGGGCAATCAAACAATAAATCCTTCGGCTCAGGGAGCCTTGATACCTGTGCGGAACTGAACAAACCTGGAGCTCAGGGAGCTCAACACAAAGTGCATCAAGGACAAATCAGGAGCTCAAAGGAGTTCCAAAGTCGAAAGTCAGAAGCGACAGGGGCGAACATTTCAAAAAAAGGCCTCTGTCACCAGTTAATAAGGTTCTCGGGTTTTACGAAAGCGATATCAAATTTACGCTTTTCCCAGACAAAGATATATTTTCAGGTTATGTAATTTTTCAGTACAAAGAGCTGAGCCTCCGACTTGTGGTGTGACAGCTTCAATGTTAATAAAAAGTGGCCAGTAAATTGAGTACTGTGCCTAGTAGCTTAAATGTATAGTCATTTTAATTGGGAGACACCTTTACTTTAATCTGACATCTGATGAGGACATCAGATTTTATAAAGGTGGGGTGGATGTTGTAAAGCTACCTTTACAAGCTTTACTTCCGGCACCATCGGCGCCAGCTATGTCCCCGGCGCCAGCAGCGCCCCTGCTGCTCCCGGCGCCAACGGGAAAATGACTTTCTAGAAAGAGAAAATCCTAGAGAGAGAAAATGACTTTCTAGAAAGAGAAAATCCTAGAGAGAGAAAAAACGTGCTTTACCAGCTTGGATAGAGTGCTTGGTATGAGGGGGGGTGCCAAATCACACCAATACTATAGGGGAGTGCGGGTTGCGACTCAGGGCGAGCTCCAACCAAGTCTCAGCCTCCCTTGCTGGAATGTTGTCATGGCTCTCGCCTTGGCATGCTAGCGCCCCGAAGACTAGGGTCGGTCACACACTTGAAATGTAACCTTCTCAGATTTATCAATAAAGTGGGATTTTCCTCAAACTGACTCTGATTACCTTCTGGGTTTCAGTGTTCGGTAAAAGCGCCAGTTGTAAGGCCGCTTTCAAAATTTTTAACTTGGCACATAGCTGAGGGTCGTATCCCG
This sequence comes from Diphasiastrum complanatum, assembly GCA_029204225.1. Taxonomy (NCBI): domain Eukaryota; kingdom Viridiplantae; phylum Streptophyta; class Lycopodiopsida; order Lycopodiales; family Lycopodiaceae; genus Diphasiastrum; species Diphasiastrum complanatum. The sequence goes on from CM055108.1 coordinate 37,994,977, forward strand.
GGACGCCAGCGGTATGTCGTCGGGACCATTCGGTCCGTGGCGCCAGCGGTATGCTGTCGGGACCATTTGGTCCAGGAACTGGTTGTTTCCATATCTGTCGCGGCTTGTGGTTCTGAGTGTGCCTTGCATGAACGTGAATGGGTTAAGCTCTTGGGGAACGGGCTCTAACCTGTCGGCTGAGTTGGATGGCTGGCTTGGGTGGATGTTACCTGTTTATGGCTGTCCAGTCTGGCGAGGCGCCAGGTTGGCTTCCAGCGCTCGTGACGAAGCTTTTAGTTGGTTAAGTCTGATGTAAGTTAGAGCGCTTGCTTGGAATGGATGTTACTCATTTGTAACGAAGCTTCGAGTTGGTTAAGTTTGATGTATGTCGGGCGGCTTGCTTGGAGGGAAGTCACCCACATCGGGACCCCCGATCTGGCATGGCGCCAGGTTGGATCTCAATGTTGGTCCTCGGAACTTCAAGTTGGTTAAGTCTGATCGTTGTTGGCGAGTTGGCTGCTTGTATGTCAAGTGGGGTCGAATGGCAAGAGTTGAAGGCTGGGAAGCTAAGTCGTGGTTCCCGGTTCCCTTTGGGATGCCTGCGCTACAGCTAGCATGCGTCAGATGCATCTCAATGCGCATCTCTTACAGGTGGCTTTGTCTTTTGAAGTTGAGGTTTAAAGCTCCTCGAGTTCACTACTGATAGGTTTCGGGCCAGTGCTTGCGGAAAAAAAAATTTCAACCTAACACAAAACCTATAAAAAAAAAATTGTAGGTGCCAAAAGCCTACGATTCTATATGGAGAAGGCTTAAAAAACAAGAAATTTTTGTGTAATAAAGTAATGTGAATGAGGCCTCTTGGGAAGATCATCACATCACCCTTGTTGATGACCTTGGCAAATAGTTTGTTATCGGTCGTGACAAATCCTGCGTACAAACTTCCCTCTACAACATAAATGATCTCGGATCCCCGGGGGTGGGTGTGAGGCGGGATCAGTCCGCCCTTTGCAAAATCAAGCCTGGCAATGGAGATTCCGAGGGAGTTTAAGCCCGGAAAGTTATGCACGAAACCAAAAACAGCGCTTGCTCCGACGCTGTTGTTAGTTTGCGGAGGAGCTGTTAAGCCATAAAAAACAAAATCACCTGTGGTGACTGCAGCTGGTTTTTTGCAAGGGTAGCCGTTAAGGTACAAATCCTTGGTAAGGTCAGCAACACAAAAGTCCCGTAAAGGATCCGCATCGGCGGCATTGACGTTGAGCGGTGCTAGTTGTAATAGGAGCAACACAGGACATAGCAGGAGCCCTACAAGGATGGTGGAGGAAATAGAGGCTTTCATTTTATGTGAAGTGAACTCTGCCCTCTGCCAAATTATGGAAGTTGAGTGGAGAGAGAGCTTCTGCGACCTAGAAAATATTTAATCGAACTGAAGTGTGTGCTTGAAGTTCTTTGTGGTGCCCCGCTGCGCAATGAGCCGAGAGAGATTGCTTGCTGAGTGATGAGCTGAGTGAATTAGTATGGCAATGGAACAATATTATTTATAGTGGTGCCGATGCAGGATGCTAGTTTCGTGATGCGCAAGAAATGGTGCAGTGGAATGAGAAAGGTGTAAGGAACGCCAGATCTACGAAGCCGAGGAGTGGATGCAGCTTCGTGAGCGAATTAGTAAACAGTGATGAGATCAGAGAGTTCTAGTCTTCTTTCACCGAGGAAACGCATCGCGGGACCTGGTAGCATGCCATGAGAAGCGCCCAGCGCTTGGGGAAGTCGTAAGACTATGTCGCATGGAGTGGAGAAGAGACTTGTTAACAGTTCTCTCTCGGGTCTCTCGCACTCTTTCTCTCTCATTCCATTGGATTGCATTCAAATTTGGGGGGCATTCCGTTCCATTCTGCGTCCCCTCGAGGACGGTATTGGGGGTGCATTCTTCCGAGGAAAGACTTCTTTCATAGGCTAAAAAAAATTTTGCCATAAATTTTGTGATCCCACAGATTTTGCTATGAGAGTGCGCACCATTCCCTTCATTAAAAAAATTAAAACTGAGATTACGGACGGTCAAGGGAGGTCCTGAAAAAGGAGAAGTCCAAGGAAGGTTGTGCAACATGCAATGCATCCAAAAATAGCTCACCAAAAGATGTGAATGATGTTGACTTCCAAAAACCTCACACATTTTTTCTTTTTTTTGGGAGGGTGAATCCAACAAAAATAAAAAATCCATTAGTTGCCCACCAATGTTTAGTGAATGTGAAAACAATTACTATTTCTCATTTGTAGTAACTCCTTTGCGTGCACCTACCGGTGTACGTGCATGTAAAAAAAAACTTTCCTCTCATTTTGCTTGACGAGGTGGCTAAGTTTCCTTTGGAAAAATGAAAATTTAACAAAGATATCCTAAGAACTTATAATCCAAGCTTTTTGGTATATAGGATACATTGTGGGGGGGGGGGGGTTCACACACCAAAATTGCAAAATTGCAAGTCAAAAATAAAATGGCTAAGGTTAAGGGGTACTCAAAGTGCAATATAAAAAAAGAGGACCAATGTCAAAGAAAAGGGAAAAAGAGAGCATGACTTCATGACCAAGGACCAAAGGCTAGGAAAATTAGCCATGGGGCCTCCTAATAGCCACATGGGGAAAAAGCAAATGGATCTTCAATGCCAAAGGGAGGCCAAAATCAAAGTTGAGGCTTTATTAAGAGACTTGAGAGGAAAAAATCACATGACACTAGTTATGAAGCAAACTCTATAGCCACATACCAAAAAGGCCAAATCAAGTTTAATGCATAAGCAAAGTTGAAGGCCCTTAATGGTAGATTTTTGTGATTCAAGCATTTAAAGACGCCATATGCCAAAAAACTATTAGGCATGAGGGATATTTTTTCATAGACACATGTTGAAAGGTTAAATCAACATTCAATGCCTTAGAAGTGACTGTTGCAGGGCTGAGCGTTCTCCCTGTATTCTCAAAACTATGCTCAAGGCTAGGTTGTAAAATTATGCTAGTTTTCTTTGAAATGGATCTCTACAGGAGCTACTACTGGTCATTTTTCCTTCCAACTGTTGTGCTGAGTTTTCTCTTGCCTAGAAAGAAACCCACTCATTATCTTACCTCTTGCTCAGTGAAAACAGATTATTAGTCCAGGGCCCTATCATTTAGCCTCCATTCCACGCTAAAGGTCTGATCCATAGCAAGTAAATAACTTATGAGGAAGCAAGAACTAAACATGGACTGATTCGCACCAAAAAATGACTTCTTTATCTACATTCGTTGACCTCAGATTACAATCAAAATATAAGAATGCGTACAACTGTTATAGACCTACCTGATCACTCTCAGCTTGCGAATGTATTCAATGCATCCTTTAAAATGTGTGTTCAAAAGTTTGAATACGTTGGCAACCAGATGAACAACTTACATTTTCTCTAAACAAAGCGCATAGTGGGCCGTTGAGCTGCGCATCTCCACAACCCTAGTTGGCAGACAGATCTCCTACGGTATCCCATTATCTAAAGCACAGAAGCTCGTGGATCACCCTCCTCACCATCAAGTGTGAATCAACTAGCAGGGCACAGCCTTAGGATTTACCCTCTTCCTCCTCTTGTGAAGAGAATGAAGCAAAGGCACATTTAGTTCTAGGCTCCAGGACCATCAGCGAGCTACCATTTGGAAAGGATCAAGCTATTGGTTAAAAGTGGGTATTACACATATCCAGCAGATGGCTATCATTTGAAGTCATTAGCGAGACCAAAATATGAAGGAGCCTCCCTCCCCACTGAGCGCGACCTGGGAACTAGTTCTGAAGGTATACCTTTCTTCACATCTTGGGTCATTCTATTTCAGTGTATTGTAATCATGTTTTACGAATGGTTAGGTAAGAATACTTTCCTCGTAATACTTGGAGCTTGAATATGCAATAAATGCTTAACAGAAAGTCATGCAAATACGAATCTGCTAGTGTTGAGTCAGTATGAGTTATCAGCATGAGTCATCTTCTTGTTGTCTGAAGTAGCTTCGGAAAGATTGGTCTATTGAATATATGTAAACCTTTACAGTTATTAGTGATGTGGTAATGCCTTGAACACGAATGATTATGCAATCATTTTGGGTTAGAAGTTGACTGTCAAGTATGGCTGCCTTAATGAAAGCATTTTCTTATGAGATGCTTTTTGGTGATATTGAACACCCTACCTCTTGGAATATAGAGGGAGGGCTAATTGAGACCCAAAGGGGCGGAATATCCTCTTGGTCCTAGGAATTAACACTGAATCATTTTTGGTCTCATTTAGAACACGATCCTTAGTGTGCCGTCGGAATATACGGGCACTATAGGACACACGGGCCCCTGGAACCTGGGTCTAAGCATTAGTACGAGCACATCAGCCCACTAAAAACAATTTGAAAATAAATTGAAAAACAAAAAGGAAAAAAGAGGGAATCTTCTAAACCAAGATACAACACTGTTCCAATCAGCAACACCAAACTTTCTTAGCCTACACTCGTGAAACTGGAAGACATTGAGAAAAAGAGATAAAATGGTGAAATGATCACTAAATCACAACTTCTACGTGTGATAATGAATTTTGATGGGAGGGATGTTTCTAAGGGTTTACTTGGAAGGGGCTAACAGTGTTAGCATCATGCATTAAGAAAAGCATTTTTCTCGAAAGCATAGAAAAATCATGACATAATACATGGGGACTTTTAGGTCAACCGTTGGATTATCATCTAGAACATGTAATACCATCCTAAGGGCCTTATACTACTTAAAACTCACCTTAGGTTGATCATGCCTGAAATACCATTCTAATGTGCTGTGATTGAATCCCAAGAGAGACATGAATTTGGATAAACATCAACGAAAGTCATAATAACAAATGCTATCATTAATGGTCTCAAGAAGATGACTTACGAACAAAAACTTTGAATGAGTCGTCGACTTTTGTAGTTTCTCTTGTTATCAAAGAACAAGTCGTGACAAGTGAACTCTAAATGAAACGAATGCACACCTTCTAGAACCATTTTGAGAAGTGAAGGAACAACAATGACGACTTATGATCAAGACCACATGAATATAGCACATACACCCTTCATAGAAACATGTCATTAATGGGGTTGTTAATATTCAAGCATGTGAGTGTTCAACATAAGGGGTCAAGAGATATATAGATCATCAAGTGAATTATTGGTTGTGGGGATGAGAGAGTGGAATGCTCTAAAAGTTCAATATCTAAGTCTTATAAAATCTATGATGAATATAAAACTTGATTAGAACAAGACCCACACCTTCTAGAGTTGTTGAGAACCTTAAAACTTCCACCCAGGCTGGGCATGAGTCTTTGCTACAGATGTCCTTAGAACAGTGCCACTACATAGCATTATATAGTGGGATAAAAGGCCTACCAATCAAGGCATGACAGATGAGCGCCGACCACGACGATATTGTCCCATACTTCACTTCACTGGACTCTATGTGACCATCATGGGACTTGATACTACGATACCTGGCCTTCGAATTGGAGACTTAGCACTAGAGGTTGCTGATGAAGGATTTCGAGTAAGGGTTACACTATACATCAAGATAAATCAACACTGGATATAGGCAACCACACGGACCTTACAATTGCAACCTATCGAGCAAGCGTTAACCTCAATAGACTTCCCATGACATGTACGACACCAAGTGACCTACCCCTACCAGGTGACTTCTGTCAGGTAGGACGACAAGGAGTGGCTTATTACCATTTTTCAGCCCTTATGTCCAGCGTTTTCTCACTCCAGGAGATCGATTGTTTCGAGTCAGAGATAGAGCATATGAGAGCACTTTAAGCGTGTATGAATTAGCAACCAACCTAAGCTGGGTATGTGTAGGCCTAACAACCATACGTTATATTGAATTAGTGATACCCCATCGGCCTCTCCACCTCCAGCTCCTACTGATGACGATCTAACTGCTATTCTTAAATGCACTATCCACACTTCAGAAGCGACAACCCTTATGTCAGAAGAGCCAGCCCCTACACTTGAAGCCAACAAATGGTCTCGATAGCCATAGGTGCACACGCAAAACTATGTCATGAATGGAGTACATTTTGGCCCACGTAGATTCTGTTTGGTCATACATGTTTTAGGGCCTGCCAATATAGTGTGAAAAATGCAAAAATAAGCTTGGTAGAGGCCAAAAATCATGTATATAGGATGATTGCACATGTGTGGAGCCTGTTCCCACATGTGAAAATAGTGTACTTGTCATGTACCATAATCATATAGGTTGTACATATGATTTAATTCAAGTTCTAGTGGCTAAAAAGGCCAAAAACTAGTTTTCTAGACATATGACACATGGCATCAGTCTATAGCTTGCATGAGCCACATCCTTTGGTTAGGTGTCACATCCCATGTGTAGAGGACAGCTCACATGTTTGGAATAAGCTGAAGTAGACGAATTTTGACTTCTAGAAGATTTTCAAGTAGATCTCCATATAGAAGGAAAATGGACCAAAAGTGCTCAAAATAGAAGGTTTTGTCCAAGTGTCAGTTTTGCATGATGAATCATCATATGACAAAGCACCTTCACACATGTGGGATCATAGGGATGATCAATACCACGAGCTCCCACTTATTGTATATATAGAGCCACATTTGGCCATAATCAATGTGAGACACCAATCTTGGTTTTGGAAGCAATTTTGAGTGATTCTCTCCATTTGTCTACATTTGTTTTGATTGTTTTGAGGTTCTATCAATGTGTACTTGATTTTCAGGTTGGAGTCCGTACTTAGATAGTGTTTCACACGTGTGAAACCAGAAAGTACACCTACCTTCAATAAATGATTGTTCTTGTTAGGATTTTGTGTCTAGAATTGATCTTAATCTCAAGTAGATTGATAGATCAAGTAATCTGACAACCAATCCCTCTTGAGGATCAGATTAGGATCCACTCTTGGTCCTTTTTGTACTTTTTGCACATGGTATCAGAGCCTAGTACAAGAGGTTTTGTTGAAATTGATAGGGTTAATCCAAACCAAAGCCAAAATTAGCAGTTTTTTGGAAACTATTCAAATTTTGTGTAGCGAGTTGGATTTGATAGCTATCCTCAAAATTTTTGGTCCAGATGTTGTTGTGGGCTGTAGGAACCCTTTTCACACGTGTGAGACCATACAGCTCTGGTTTTGACTGAGAAATTTCAAAAATTTGTACAATTTGACTCACATAACCAATTTGAGTGATTTTTGGTGCAAAATCAAGCATTTTCTATAGAAAATCTAATCCCTTGATTAGTTCTTGGATTAGATCAGCCAAAAAATTAAATTTGAAGCTTAAATTAGGTGCATTAATTGATTATCTCTGATTTTTTGAGTCCATGTTGAAGTTGAGAGAGATTTTGCTAAAAAATAGATTAAGGAGTAATATGCAAAGTGAGAGGTTGAAATCCATTGTACCATCACTCTAGATCTGTTCAAGAGTGATAGGGTCAAGTTTAGAAGCATCAATTTGCTAGAAAACATCCTTGGATCTGTCCTCCAAGTGAAACCTTTGAGAGTTTCTAGTGCATATAGAGCATCTATGCAAATCTTTTGTAGAATTTGACATAGATTGGCTTAAATTGAGAGTTCTAGAAAAGAGATTGAGATCCAAGTCACATTGTTCAACCCTACTCAATTTGTTTGAGTGATTGTAAGGTTTGAAAAGAGTCATTAAGGTGTCTATGGCAAATGTGTAGAGAGATCCAATTTTCTAAGAGTTCCTTCCTTTGTAGAGGGCAAGATCTAGAAGCTCATTTTGTGCTGTTATTGGTGGAGAGTTTGTCTCTTTCTAAGTGATCAAATTTTTCTAAGTGGCATTAGCTCTTTGAAGCTCAATATCTTAGTGAGAAAAATCACAACTTTTGATTTTGAATTTCATTCCAAGTCTTAAAAAGTAGAGTAATTGGTGGAATCCAATAGGAGTGATTGAATTCAATTGTTGAGCAAAAATTGACATAGAATGTATGAAAGTCAAATTAGTTCTATTCAACTTTCTTTGTGAGAGTGTGAGGGTCAATTTGTGATCCCATTGGATGTCTAGAATGAGGAGGAGTCCATATTTGAGTATTCATGCATGGTTGAGTTCTTTGTGAATCTCTAGTTGTCTAATTTTTAAGCTTTGTAAAAAATTGGTGGTATAGTTTGTTGTCAAATCAAATCAAATTCATTCTAAATCTCAAGTGTGAGATTATTTGGGTCAAGAGTGAGTCCAAAAGAAGTGATTAATTTTGATTTTCATGTATTTGAAACAAAACCCATCTTTTGTTCAAGAATCTCAAGTGTTGAGAAAACTAGTCAAGTGAAAAGGAAAATCTAGGTGTCAAATCCTTTTCATATCCATTTCAACTTTCAAAAGAAAAAGTCATTGGTATTTGATGAGTCCAATAGGAGATTGGATCTGATTTCTTTAGTGATTTGATTCAAATATTGTGTGCTTTTGTCTTAGTTATCAAAGCAAAGTTTCCAAGTGACTATTCATTACTGTGAAGATTGATTCTTAGGTTTGTGAGCTAGATCTTTTGTAGATCCTTCTAGATTGTTGAAGATGTTCAAATCTAGTCTCTTGAGAGTCACAAATTACATTTGTAGAATCATATCACAGGTTTTTATTCACATAGCATCAATAGGTGGCATCCTATTGAAGGAAAGAAAGGATCCTAAGTGCAACCTTTGTAGCAAGGGAGGATATATTTTCTCAAGATACTACAAAAAGAAGACCAATCCATCCAAGGAGAACCAAAGCAAGGGGGCCGAGGTGAAGGATGGAGCTTTAAGTTCAAAATGCAAATAGAAGAAGGAAAAGTCCAAGGAAAGGTGTTTCCTTTGTGGAAAGGTGAATGAGGCTTGGAGTCTCACAAGGACTCGCAAGATTTGTCTTCAAGAGTCCATCACAACACATGTTGAATCTTTTGAAATTTTTCATTTGGAAGTGCATTGTTTGGTTCAAGATGCAAAGATATATGTCACTTTCATGAAAGTAACTTGGATTTATTTTATGTCCTTGGAAAGTATTTTGCTTGTAACTTTGGACAAGTTCAAACTTATTGTTATTATCCAAGAGAAATCAATCAAGAATAAGGAGCAATCACAAAATGAAAATAGTTTCATTTATGCTCTCATGTCAAATTATGAAAAACCATTTTGCTTAGAAGAGATTTTTGTATCTCAAAGGTGGATTAAGGCAATACTAGTTGAGTGTGATGCCTTAAAAAATAGCAAAATATGTTTTCCTTGTAAGATTACATTAGTTATGAAGTCAAGGAAATAGGAAATATCTTCATAATATAGGATCTTTTGGTTTCAATAAGATCATGAATGATGTGTTCATTCATAAAGATGAAAATTGTAAGTTTTCAATCTTAAAGGCAAGTTGTAAACTTCTTATGAGAATAAGTGAAGCATCCAAAGTGGACCCTTATATCCATAAGCAAGTAGTTAGCCTTATTGAGATGGAAATACCTTTTGATTTCAATATTGGAAAAATCATGTCAAGTTGTGGTGATTTTTGGACTTATGTTTCTAGGATAAGTAATCTTGATAATCATAGGAAGTGCATATTGAATGGTCATACTTGTTGTGATAATTATGAGACATGGAGATTTCCATAAAAAAGGAGCACCATGAAGAGGATCTTAAGGAGTCATCTCAAGGTTCAAGTGTGCCAAGGATTGAGGAGGAGAGTCCTTCTCAAGGTTCAAGTATGTCAAGGATTGAGGAGGAGAGACCTTCTCAAGTTGTGATTCCAAAAATAATCTCAAGAAACATGGTTGAGTCCATGTGGCTCACATTTCAAGGGAAAGAGGAGCAAACCTCATGTGGAATACATCTCATACTTACTTCTCCTATGTCATTTGATAAATCAATTTGCTTTAGTGAGATCATTGCATCTCAAAATTGGAGTAAAGCCATACTAGTTGAGTATGAAGTCTCTCTTGAGAACATAGATGATATTCTTAGAAGGTTGAAATTTATTTTAAATCAATTAGAAAGCAAATGGTTATTTCATCAAATGTATGCTCTTGAGTCATGTAAGAGCAAAAGTGATTTGTTCACTCATAGTTTGAAAATTTGTATTGAGGCAAATTGTAAACTCTTCATGAGAGTAAGTGAATCATCTTCTGAAGACACTTATCTCCATAATGAAGTATTTAGCCTCATTGGATCTAAGATTAGCATGGTAAACAAGTATGAAGATATAATGCAAACACTTTGTTATTATAGCATGCATAGTCTTGCCAATTTGGATGAGTCTAATTCTCTAGATCATGGTAACATCATGTTAGATCTTTGTGATCCTAATAAATTAAAAAGAAATCTTTATTTTCTCATGGAGGAGCATGCACAAGAAGAAGGAGCAAGCCTCAAGGTCAAGCATCTACATGAAATTTGGAAGGGATCAATTTTGGAGGTGCTAGGATGGTGCAAAGCTCTCAAATTCATCAAAGATGTCAACATCAAAGAAGTACTATCATGGATATGGTGATTTCAGATCAACATCAAGCTCATTGGCTGATCTTCACACCTTTTGAACCAGCAAAGACCAATTCAGCCCATCGAATAAAGTTCAAGATCATCATGTTTTCCATCAAGCTAGATTTACCAAGCTAGATTTTTGAGGAGTGTGAAAAATGCAAAAATAAGCTTGGTAGAGGCCAAAAATCATGTATATAGGATGATTGCACATGTGTGGAGCCTGTTCCCACGTGTGAAAATAGTGTACTTGTCATGTACCATAATCATATAGGTTGTACATATGATTTAATTCAAGAGTCTAGTGGCTAAAGGCCAAAAACTAGTTTTCTAGACATATGACACATGGCATTAATCTATTGATTGCATGAGCCACATCCTTTGGTTAGGTGTCATATCCCATGTGTAGATGATAGCTCACATGTGTAAAATAAGCTGAAGTAGGCAAATTTTGACTTCTAAAAGTTTTCCAAGTAGATCTCCATATAGGAGGAAAATGGACCAAAAGTGCTCAAAATAGAAGGTTTTGTCCAAGTGTCAGTTTTGCATGATGAATCATCATATGACAAAGCACCTTCACACATGTGGGATCATAGGGATTATCGGTACCACGAGCTCCCACTTATTGTATATATAGAGCCACATTTGGCCATAATCAATGTGAGACACCAATCTTGGTTTTGAAAGCAATTTTGAGTGATTCTCTCCATTTGTCTACATTTGTTTTGATTGTTTTGAGGTTCTATCAATGTGTACTTGATTTTCAGGTTGGAGTCCGTACTCAGATAGTGTTTCACACGTGTGAAACCAGAAAGTACACCTACCTTCAATTAATGATTGTTCTTGTTAGGATTTTGTGTCTAGAATTGATCTTAATCTCAAGTAGATTGATAGACCTAGTAATCTGACAATCAATCCCTCTTGAGGATCAGATTAGGATCCACTCTTGGTCCTTTTTGTACTTTTTGCACATATAGATGTCATAGCATTTGACACCACAACTCAAGAGGTTAATATTGGAGACATTTCCATAGAGATAAACACACATGGATTCCTCATCCTTACCACTGTTTACATGCGAGAACATCATCGTTGGGTAGCACAGGCCGTCTATTCACTGCATATCAATAATACACTAGCTGTCCTTGGATTTGTTTGAGCACTATGACGAAGGTGATCTCCCGCTGGTCATATCTTTGAGAGCCTGGAAAACTCTCATTGACTTGGGAGTATGGGGTAATTAGTGGGGCCCCCAGGATTGGAAGTGGTCAAATTCTGATGATCCGCGTAAGGATAGTGTGGGTCCTTTCTCCACGAAGCCATTTTGGCTGGACCAATCCCTAGTCAAAATTCGCTCGAACATTGGTGCGTCTGCCGAGAGAAATTTAGAAGCTACAAACAACTAATGGTGAACTCACACTGAGAGAGTCAATGAAATATAACAAAACCCACCTAAATGTTATGGCTAGAATGTGGTTAACATTGCATGAAGAGCGTTGATCCCACAATTTCACCAAACAGAAAGAAACATAAAGTAAATATAGGTCCCAGGCAGTGACCCTGTGGGAAAATGGGATCACCCTCTACAAAATATCCATTTAGATCTAGAATACCAAACTTGATAGAAGAAGTCATATTGGAAGAAGAAGTGACATCTGAATCAATTGAACTACTAGGACATAGTGTAGCCAGCAATAGAGGACCAGTAGCTACAAATGAGATTAGCCACCCACAAATCATGGTAGCAAGAGTAAAAGAACCTATAGTTATATCCGTCAATTTAGAGCCATTGCCCAAATTCAGAGGTACAACTCTTAAATACCAGGAGGCACCATATGAAGGGGCTGAAGATCATATAAATGCCTTTTGGACAACTTGTCATATAAATAGGATCTTGGACCCATGTCACCTGATGATGTATTTTGCGATCACCTTGATCTAAAAAACTAGGAAATGGTATTATAGCCTTCCCAATGAATCCATTGTAGATCATAGGATGTTCTTAGCAGAGATTGTCCCTCATTGAACAACTGATGGCTTTTTATTCACGTTCACCTCCATCTAGCAAGGGGAGGAAGAGCGCATAAGATAGTATTTGTGATGGTTAACTGAATTATCTCGCCATGTAGGAGTCAAGGTAGCTCTTCCCCCAGAACTCCTACTGAAATTTTTTCTACGAGGATTGAAAAGTGACCTGCAGCTAATAGTGAGACATATTAATCTCCAAAACTCTAGAAGAAGCTATAGAAAAAGCAGTAATAGCCGAAGAAACACAGATAACGATGGCTCAAGCATCAAAAATATCTCATGTGGTAAACAGCCTAAACCTTGGAAGTGATATATGGAAAACACCCCCGAATATGGGACATGGTCAATATGGACCACACATACCATCCGCACCGCCGATAATACGACACACACTACAAAATAGAGCCATCCCAATGACCTACCAGAGTGACGCACTAAACCAAAGGCAAGTGCACCAGTCACCAGGAACACGCACGTAGAACAAGGATACAAAAGCATAGGATCTAATACTGGAATTAACGATGTGAATGCTTGCTAAAAGGATAAATGGATGTGATGAATGAGAACATCTTGACTTTAGCTGCAGATGTAAACTTCTTGAAGTGACAACAAAACATGATAGGACAAAGACGTCCCTTGGACAACCCACCAAGCTTGGTTGTCGCTATTGCCAAGTCAACCATCTGAACCAAAATTGTCCCAACACAATATGTCAATACTGTCAAAAAACAGGCCATTTGGAGGATAGATGTTGGAATAGAATAGAAGCTTTAAACAATGGGAATCGAATACCATGACCAATTAACCATAGAATTTCCGAGCCTGCTCTAGTAATGAGGGCCCATCTAGGCAAGCACATTTTCTATAAAAGGACCATCAATTTACTGCGGTTGAAAAAGGAGAGTTCACAATACGTGAGGAACGATCATTAGTCAATCTTATCAAATTAGAAACCCTAGGAACACAAAAACCTAGAGAAGAAGTATTGATAGTCACCCAAAGTGGGCTGAAAAACTCAATCAAAAGAGAAATAGCCAAAAAAAACCCGAAGAGCATAAAGAAACGGTTGCACCATGACCAGTCACTTCTCCATCATTAGAAAAGGAGAAAGAAGGTACATGCACAAATAAGGAAGAAGGAGAAGTCTCAGAACTAGAACGGAAGAAGATACCCCATCCATATAGTCGGGAGCCAGTGAGACCATTACTTGCACCACGAAATCCCAAACTAAAGCCAAATCCCAAGACAATGAGAATGAAACATAAGGAACTTTGGACTGATGAACAAGGGTTAGAAAATACAAAAGTGAAAATAGAATTATGGTTACTAGTGCGATTAGCTCCGACTATGAGGAAGAAGGTGAAACATATGATAAGAATTCCAGCATCCAGAAACCCCGAACAACCTTTTGAAGAAATGATGGAGATTGGAGAAGTGTATAAACACTGTCCAAAGTAGATGGTATGATAGATGGACTAGCTGTGTTAGGGGCCATAGTGGATGTGGGATCTATTGTTAACATTCTAAGCCTGGAAATAGCTGACCGCCTAAGATTTGATGTAGAACCAACAACTCTTATTGCCTTGAAGTTAGCCAACAATTCTATCATCAAACTAGAATGTGAGTTACATAGCATCCCTATAATTGTAGCAAAGAGAAGGCAAATTCAGTGGATTTCTATGTAATGCAAATGTATGCTGGAAATAGGGGATACTCCATGTTGTTAGTGTTGGAGTTTGATCTTACTCCCCTTCATCCTTTTCACTCCCCTTCATCTCTTAAGGAAATCACTCTCAAACATTCTGTAGAAATACATGTAAAGTCCAAACAGGATGAACACAAGAGTCTCGCCTACGGCTATCATACGGTCTGACCAAAGGGAACCGCCAAATCGATGATTGCGGTTAACATGCGGCTTCGACCAATGAAGAAAACAAACCGCAACACAAAGGCACTGCCAAACATCGTAAGTTATCACTTATAGTGACCAACAAAGTGAATGAATGGCAGCTGACCAAATTCACCGCCAAACACCGTAAGTTATTACTTACGGTCACCTGCGAAATGAACGAACAACAGATGACCGAAGGAACTGTGGTCAGGCTACGGTTGCAACGGCACCACATTCTCATGCTCCTGACATGTACAAAGTAGATCCTTTTGATGTGACCTCTTCATGTCTTCACGATGCACCAATAACCGATCTACGGATCATGCACAAGGGCTATTAATGATCTTTTAAACTGTAATTAAAATAACTAAAAATCTTATGATAGCTACATAAACATCTGAGTGACTTGAAGAGTGTGTAATCGATAAATGTGATCAAAAGCTGATAATATCTCTGTTATCTAAGTAATCCATGATCTTGTTAATCACAGCCGTCACTGTTCTTCATAGTATTTATCGTCTTTCTTTTGTTCGGGTGGGGCTTTGTTCAGAAGCTTCACATCCTCCAACAGAAGGCGGTATCAGAGCATTGGTTTATTAGATTACTAGAGTCTAGGATTCATACTAGAACCTAATACATTCTTGTACTTTAGATCTAGTTCATTTCTATTTGTATTCTATCTCTACTACTTGATTACTATGGAAGGTTCAACCTCAGAGATGCTTGATCAACAAGTTCAAAGGAGATGACTTCCACATGTGGAAGGTCAAGATGAGGATGATCTTGATTGTGAAGGATCTTTGGGAATACGTGAAAGGTTCAATAGCCAAACCTGCAGAACTTGAACTGCTTCCTGCATGGAAAAGGATGGCAAAGCACTAGCCATCGTATCTCTAAATCTGAAGACACTCAGATTGCCCATGTATCTAATAGCACCACCTCCGAAGACATGTGGGATATCCTAATAAGTATCTATTAGACTTCAGATGTATCGACTCGTCCCTTTTTGAGGAAAAAGGGCCTCACACTTAAGATGAGCAAATCATCTCAGTCAACGATCATCTGAATGAATTCAAACAGTTTCTGAATCAGCTTGTTGCCATAGGTTCCCATATTTCAGAAGAAGATTCAACAATGTCTCTTCTCGCTAGTCTTCCATCCTCCTATGACAACCTAATATTGCTTTTGAGCAATACTCCTGCGATGTCTCTCCAGAAGCTGACAGCAAGTCTATTGCAGGAAGAAGTTAGGAGAAAAAGCCTATCAACAATGAGTACCAAGTCAATGGCATTGTACTCTAATAAGCATCAGTCCAAAAAGAAGAATTTCAAAGACAAGGAGACGAAGGCATTACTAGACAGTTAAATGATGTACTTTATGTACCTAGATTAACAAAGAATTTATTATCTATTAGCAAGATCACTGATCAAGGCTATAGAGCTTTGTTTACAACTAGTTGATGTACTATTATTGATGAGAACTTTAATGAAATCGTTTGGCATCAAAGACTAGGTCACTTAAACATGCATTGATAAGAATATCAATGTTGTTACGACAACTAATTAGACTATTTGTGAAAATTGTCTACTAGGAAAACAACCTAGAACAAAATTTCCAAGAGGACATGCCAGGAGAGCAAAGTCCATTTTGTCAGTGTTTCACAGTGACCTATGTGGTCCTATGAGCATACCTTCTTTGGGTCAAGCTTTATATTTTATTATATTCATTGATGACTACTTTTGATTTACTAGAGTCATGTTCATAAAGAATAAGTCAGAGGCGTTCAATTGCTTCAAAGAATTCAAGCAATATGATGAGAATCAAACTAGTCAGAGAATCAAGGCCCTGCGATCTGATTTAGGGGAAGAGTACTTATCAAATGAAATGGCAGACTACCTTTCATCATGTGGAGTGCACCATCAGTTCACAGCCAGCTACACTCCACAGCAGAATGGCGTAGCTGAGCAAAAGAACCGCACACTACTGGAAGCTGCACAATCCATGATTGTCAATGCTCAATTACCCCAGAACTTTTGGGCATAAAGAATTTCTACAGCTTGCTATCTGCAAAATTATTCCAACACTTAGGTAGTCGATTCCAAGACACCATTTGAAGCCTACTATGACTATAAACCAACTCTGAAATACTTACGTGTATTTGGATGTCTCTGATATGCACAAATACTGTCTGATCTGAGGATTAAGCTAGACCCAACAAGCTGTAAATATATTTTTATCGGCTATTCAACATCACACAAGGCATATCGTATCTATGATATTGATACAGGTCAGATCTCAATCAGCTGTGATGTTGTCTTTCTTGAAGACAAGTTTCATGATTTTAAGCAGAAGCAGCCAATGTAGGAGTCTGTCACAACGCCTTCATTCTCCATCGATAGGCATCGACCTACGAATGTTCAAATGTAGGAGTTTGTCCCAACAACTCCATTTACCATCGATGGGCCTAGACCCATGACTGTTCAACCACAAGCTAAAGCTATCCCAGTCATTCATGATACCATGTCAGAATTATGAAAATAATTCAAGGTAGGATTGAACTAATCTTATTAGTATTCTCACACACATACCAAGCACCTGCAATTCAAAGGTTTGCAAGACAACGACAACAAACTGATCGTTTTGTCCCTCAGGCGTTTATCAATCATGATGAACCTGTCACTATTACAGAAGCACTGTCAATGCCCAATACAGATGAATGGAAAGCTGCCATGGATGCTGAGTACCATTCCTTGATGAAGAACAAGACCTAGAGTCTTGTGAATCCTCCTATAGGCATAAAACCTATTGACTCTAAATGGATTTTTAAGCTAAAGCCTAAGCATGATGGATCAATATCTAAATGAAAAGATCGATTAGTGGTTAAAGGATTTGAGCAAGTTTATGGAATAGATCACATTGAGACCTTCAGTCCAGTGGTAAAGCTTCAATCTATTCACACCTTGCTAGCTATAGCTGTTGCAGAGGATCTGGACATTCACCAAATAGATGTCCAGACAACATTCCTCCACAGATACATACAAGAAGATATATTCATTTATCAACCAGAAGGTTATGTCCTTCAAGGCAAATAACATTTGGTATGTCAATTGCATAAGGCATTATATGGTCTTAAGCAAGCTCCTAGGGCTTGGTATGATAGAATAAATCACTTCTTGTTGTAGCATAACTTCACTTCATGCTCCGTAGACTCTAATGTTTATCTCAAACGAAAAGGATCGAGCTATGTAATAGCATTATACATTGATGATTCTTTAATTATCAGCAATTCAAATCAGTTATTATAGGAAACCAGATCTCTACTTTCATCAGAATTTGAGATGACTGATTTAGGCCCAATCCATTACCTACTTGGTATGGAGATTCATAGAGATCGCGCAAGCAGAAAGATTACTATAAGCCAAGAGTCCTATTTAATCAATGTACTTCACAGATATGTCATGGAGGACACACCTATGGATCCAAGATCTAAGTTGTCCAAAGACATGTGCCCCAGAACTCAAGCAAATCAACAGGAAATGTGCAGGTATCCTTACCAGTCTATCATAGGATCTATAATGTATTCTATGATTTGCACACCACCTGATCTAGCATATGCAGTAAGCACACCGGCTCAATACATGTCCAATCCAGGCCTACAACACTGGAAAGCTTTGCAAAGAATATTAAGGTACATTCAAGCTTCAGAGCTCCAGCAGTCTTCTACATGTCACTGGTGTCTCTAGCCACAAGATTCATTCTCGTCCGCTTCTTTATAAGATTCTCGTCAGTTACCTTTGCATCCACTCAGTCCTGGATGAGCTTCATGTTCAATAGCAAGTTTGTGGTCGGTACTACGGTTAGGGAAATCTGGGTGGTGGAGTTACCCAATTAGTGATGCCTCTAGTGTACGATGTGATAAGAGATATTGGAGTAAATGATTTTACTGCCTAGTGGATTGCCGCTTTTGTACTTGGAACTTGTCACATCATAATGGAATTGGATATTCTGGTGCTTGGGCTGGATCTCCCAGATGGCAATTATGCGCCCCTGAAGAAGAAAGGCCTGAAAGTTATTGATCAGTTTTGAAAGGTGCGTCTTACTTTTCCAATTATCTAACCTCTCTATAAGATGGTTGTGTGTGTTGATCAGGGTTTGATATCTCTAACCAAATTGTTGATGATGTTGTGGGTTGTGGCCCACTATCCTGCTGAGATAGGAAATTGTTCAGTTTGTGGTGAAATACCCCACAACTGAGATAGAAAATCGTGCAGTCTATGGTAAACTACCCCATAGTTGAGGTAGAAAATTTTGTAGTCTATGGTAATCATTCGCTTCATGATCATTATTTTTAAGCTCCAACAATAGGCTGTCTGATGGGTTTTCGATGCGTAGGCTATTAAAGCTCCATCTCCATCTATATGCCACTTGTTGTCCTCCCCAACAGCAGGTAGTTTGCTTGACTATGCCAGTACTCCAGGGGTCCATGCATGGCCCCTCCCCTTTCGCAATTGTTGATGTGGCTGCTTTGTACAAGACTTATAAAAGGCATCTGATAAATCGTGCAGCTACTGGAATTGATCCTTATTTCCACCCTGGCAATAGTGGTCATCAATCAAGAGGAAAATTAGTCACATAGTAGAAACGTGCAGCATCTCACACCATGGAGATTGCAATGAGAAATCTATCTTCCAGAATATTTCAGAATATTCAAGCGCACAATAGAAATGTTTGTAGCTATCTTATGGAAAAAAAATTCATGCTTCCATTAGTGAAAACAAATTTTTCTACCCTCCATTGGCCATGCCCTACTTTATAGATTTTGATTTTGCTCTTGTTGTTCTCCGCTTAGGAAGCTGGAAAAGACACCCTTTTGCAAGGGATAGCCTATTGTTGTACATCTGTAGAAAGCACAAAAAGAGGCATTGGTACAAGAGACTGAAAATCCAATGCTGACAGGGCTTTTCATCACTCTTGAAAGCAATAGTGGACCATAGATAATATTGGGTGTGGAGGACAAAAGACACAGATAAGTGAGCAGAGAAAGCGCAATGAGCCTCATTTGAACGACGGAAGAGATTAGATTAGTGAGCAGAGAGCACGATGGCGGTGACACCATAGAGAGAGAGAGAGAGAGAGAGAGAGAGAGAGAGAGAGAGAGAGAGAGAGAGAGAGAGAGAGAGAGAGAGAGAGAGAGAGAGAGAGAGAGAGAGAGAGAGAGAGAGAGACATCAAGTTTCTAACCACAAACCACTACTAGCTTGTGACCAAGTTTATGCAGAAATGCAAGTAAAGAGCCAATAGGCCTTACATGCAGAAATACACGAGAAACCTGCATAGGCAGAAACTACAATACGCAACGTGCACCACAAACCACAACTTCAAGATCTAAACCACAAGATGATGGAGTAATCGAAACTGCAACACTTTTGTTTGCGGTCCATTACGAAACTTTGGAAAACCGCAAGTGGTCACTTGCGGTCAACAAGCGAAGACCGAAACCGCAGACTGCCGAGTCACCGCCCAAGGATCTCGATTCAATGAAGACACTCCAATAGCGGTTTTGACGTCAAGCGAATTGAAGGTCCACATTTACGATCAAGGAGTGAATACCACGGCTCATGACGAGAAGCCGACAACAAACCGCGAGATGAAACTTGTGGTCGCCTACGAAGTTGACCGAAGGGAGCTGACACGATGACCGCTCATGACCGAAAGGCACCATAGAGAAACGATTACAGTCACAAGGCGGCTGCAAAAGTGGCACACCTTCACGACCCAAATATGAAATAATAGAAAATTACGTTGCTCAAATTCTATGGATGTTCAATTTCGATGGATGTTCCTATGTCTTTGCAATTTATATGCTCTTCTTGCCTTGCTCTTACCTACACATGAGAAATTGTTTAAGTTCAATCTTGCAAAACTGAATCGCTAAGAAACAGAAAAATGACAATTTTCATATGGCATAACATACCTTAACACCATTCAATCGAAATTGATAGTATCGATTGAGACTCCAATATTCCTCAACCTCAATCATAGCAAAAATGTTGTCATTTCTTTTCACTATTATTTGAAGTTGCTCTTGATGATTTCTTGATCTAGTGGCTCCACTCATTTGAAACATGGAAGAATCATTTCATTCACATTCTATTTGGTTCTTCATGTTCTAGTGTTAGCCGATATTTTCGCACGAAAAATCGGGCTTTGTTTAAAGCAATTTTCACAATTTCGTACAAAAACCGGCATGTAAACCCCGGCTATCAATGGTAAAATCGGCACACAGTTGCCTATAGATAGGGGTCCCAGCCCGCCCAAAATGTGGCTAGAGCAAATTTTGAGGCCTTAGAAATGGCTCATAGTATAGTTTACGGCCATAGAATTGGTCTGATTATACTAGTCGGCGTGGCCGAGCGAATTTTCCAATGTACTCCGTTACTTTTTATTAATACAAAAATTGTCTACTGTGTTTTTCAGGGGACCGGTTGCCTTGAGGAAACCCCATGTCATGAGTGCTCGCCAGTGATAATACATGAAAAAACGGCAAAGAGAAAAATCAACTCACAACAAATGGTCAGAAATTACGGGACAGGCCAAGGAAACTGTAGCAAAAATATAGGCAAGTCCCGGTGCAAGTCGAAGCGGCACACTGACAGACAAATCACCTCGACAACTTAAGCCATGGGCCATGGACATGCAAATGGGAAATGCAAGTGGAGGCCAAAACTACATAAAAAAAATATCCTACCTAAAAGTGGTAGGGGTTGACCACAAATAGCAATGAGGACTACCCAATTAAGGGAAGTACTTACCATTTACACCACCAACAAGTGCAAAAGAGAAAAGTGGCTCACACATATGGTACCCCTGTACCCATGACTCCAACCCATCTTTTCTAAAAGGGGAAGGGTACCACTTGTGGTCAAATCACAACTAAGAGCCATGTACAAGAGAGGACAATTTTCATGAAGGGCTTGAAGAATGAAAACATGACATTTTGAAGGGGAAGGTGTGAGAGATGCCTATAAAAGAGGGCAGTATTCTTGAACGTGAGAGTGTTGCATGCGGGGGAGAGAATTTTTGCTTTGTATGAAGAGAGGATGTAGTGATTCATTTGGGTGGAAAACCTTTGGGAGAGTATGAGAGACTGAGGACGCTATGTGGGTAATAAGGATGATTGTTGCTTTCCAATGGTGAGAGTTCATTGGTGAATAACATCCTCCCTGTTGCTTACTAGTCTTGCAATGGCTTGTTTCTTGATTGGACCATAGCTACACTACAAGCTGCAACAATGATCAAGTTTTCAACGCTTGATGCTCCTAAAGCGGACGGTTACCACTAGCTATAGCATAATTGTTCCATCGCTACTGATACATACTTCATGCCTATCCATTGTTGTAGCACTTTCTAATGAGGACTGATCATAGCAACATATGCCAGAGATGCTCCATCTACACCTGAGTTGTCTACTCTGGCCCTGCCTACCTCTAAGGATTATTCTCCTACCACATTTAATACACGGTTCCTGCCATTCCATACTCAGCTTTGAGATCTCAGAGTTGTGGTGTGAGCTGCTACGGTCAATGGAAGTAGCCATGGATCCCTAAATCGCATACCTAATGGAGGCAGATCGCACAACCCAAGAGTAAGAAGAGCATTGATATCCAACGTTCCAATGGCACGGTGTTTGATGCAGCAGAGAAGAGATGATCGCTGATCCCTCAACGTAGCAGTAACAATAACGCACCCTCCTTCACACCAGTGCATTGCAATAGAGCCCAACCTGAAATTGAAGGACGATACAAACTCGTGACTTGGGGTATCCTTCAGGGGCATGCCGATTCTCCTTCCACGCATGAGGTACACCATTAGTTTTGATATCATTGCTGCAAGTAGGAGCTAGATATGGAAGGGACCATCTCTTTGTTAATCCTTATAGTTGGAAATGAGTAGTAGTATGCGTGAATTCTAAATTTATATGATATGACATTGGTTTGTGGAATGTCGTTGACATGGCTAGCTTAGCATAACTCGGATTTGGCTTGGCCCCATTTTTAATGATTGTTGTTAATTTGGTATGTATTTGCCTAATGACGATCTTGTTAACTAGCATGCTAAATCGTTTTTTCTCACATTAGGCTCATCGATGGTTGAAAGCTTTACGTGTATGATGCTTAGTTTGCAAAATCCCATTTGACATTGTACTTGGTAGTGAGCCAGTTTTTGCCTACTTGAGTCACTAGCTCGACCTCTTTGAAACACAAGAGCGGGCCGTCACTGTACGTGGTTGAAATACACCACCTCGGTTAGAGGTCAACATAGTCACCTCCAACATTGGAACTGCCTAGCAAAATACCTAGGCCTGACGTTTGGCAAAGTACCACTGCCTATCAAACAAGGCGCCGTGTATAATTGGCACCCTCACACTGCACAGAATTAATTATGATATTATAGCATAATCATTTGTTGATTGCTAATTGAGTACCCCTATGAAACTCCCTATGACACTTGTAAGTAGTTACACTCGTGTGACCTCTAGCCGTGAATCTCGACCATTGTGAAGTACCAAAGACGTTGGCATTGATCCCATCTTGACAATAGTAGGTGCCTCTAAAGACCTAGGATGGGGGATGCGCCGAACAACTCCCTTTCTCATGAGGGGTTGGACCCTTGAACATAATGGATGAGAATCAGTTCCACCCTACATTAGGGATGTCTGTCAATTGATCCGGGAAGGGGCAACACACTATTATTTCTATACCCCGGCACTCCACCCTCACGTACAGGCAGGAGACACTATATTTAGGATACATGCGGGGGTTATAGTTATTTCAAAACCTATGTGTTCATTATCGATGGGCTCTAGCATCTAACTTACACCGTTTCCACCGACTACACAAGACCCATCCAACCTTTCATACCATTCAGATCACCAGTATAGTCACTCGGATCAGCTGGTAGTATCAATAGACCTCCAAAACTGGGTCCACTAGAAACAGAGAGGGATGAAGACAGTAGTGACAACCCCTCTACAGACTTCTACATAGAGGGGTGGACGATCTAGAGGACAAAAATTCTAGGCCTCAAGACCGATAGGACTGAGATCGCATTTACACCTCCTCACAGCTTGCCTCTGGGGGCCTGGAAAACCCTTATTGGTTGGGGAGCATGGGGTGGTTAAGATGGCCCTCGGAATTGGAAGCAGCAATCCCCAATCACTCAGGTACGGGCAGTGTGGGCCCCTCCCCTGTAGGGCTTCCTGGTGAGACCAATCCCTGTCGAGAATTTCCCCTATCATTGGTGCGTCTGCTGGGAGTTAGACCTTTATCATAGGCCGTTGATTGATGAGCCAAGTGTAAGTTATTGTGTAGTTTCACTTGCCAGATGCCTAGTGCATGATGGGAGTCATTTCGACACCAATGATTGAGTTGAAAGCCCGAGCCCTGATGTCGAGATCATCATCTGAGGCCCCAACCACACTAGCATCCTAGAAGAATGGAATCTAGTACGAACCACCACGAAGACCATGCAAGGGAATGAAGGGTTTAGGATCGGACAAATTAATGACCAAGTGGAACTAGTTCAGACAAACACATCGGAAGGCTGGATGACTTATGGGGTGATTTGGGAGAATTATGAGATCCACGTAACTCGCCAATTGATTGCTATTCATTGAAAGACAAAGTAATCCCCTAGGTAAGACAAAATAGGGTTACCATGGAAAACTACAGCAAAGGGAGCACCCCCCAGAGAGAACATCAGAACTCAGGAAGAGATGACTAGGAGTTAGGAGGAGCAGTCAGGGGACCCAATTCCCACTGCTTGGAGAATCCGATGGCGAGCAAGCCAACCTATGATGAATCCTAATGACCCACCAGAAAACATTGCAGAGATACCAGAACTTGAACCGGTAGAGGAAATCAATGCACCATTAGACGATATCGCACCCACTATCGTAGGAATGGCAAGATGTCCGACCGAACCAATCATGGTAATCCCGACCGTGGGAATACTACCTAAATTAAGCAAATCTACACTAGAATTCCATGGAACCCCCTTTGATAATGCCGAGGAACACATAGATGCCTTTTGGATAGCATAAGCCAGATCATGGACCCACATCATGAGATGATGTTTTTCGCAACTACTCTAACTAGAGCCGCCAGACGATGTATCATAGCTTGCAACGACGGATGATCCACACCATTGATGAATTCCATAGACTCTTCTTGATCAAGTATGCCCCCCACCGTACGTCTGATGACTTACTGTTCACCCTAACCTCCCTACAACAAGGAGGAAATGAGAGTATTAGGCAGTATTGGCACCAATTGACAGAATTGGCACGGCAAGTGGAACCCACTATATAGCTGCCAGCCCTGTTACTATTGACCTTCTTTCTACGAGAGCTAAAAAATGACATACAGATGGTTGTACGTCAGAGTAAACCCCAGACATTAGTTGAGGCAGTAGACAAGGCGATTGTGGTAGAAGATGCGCAGTTCGTGGTTGCCCATGCATCCCACTTATCACAAACGATGAACAATTTAAATTTGAGATCCAAGACGTGGAGAGGGGGACCGATCACAGCTATAGGAACCACAGATGTAGTGAATTCTCACCCCATACAGGCTATTGAACCTCACCCAGGCAGGATGGCGTAGACACAAGATGTTAGACGGCATGATCGTGGAGTCTCGGAGACAGTACCAGAGCAAGGGTATGAGAGTGCCGGTTCTAATATAGAATTGGGCGATATGCGAGCGATGCTGAAGGGGTACATGGACGTGATGAGTGAGAAAATCCACACGTTAGTAGCCGATGTGAATTTTTAGAAACGACAACAAAATATGATAGGTCAGAGACACCCTGTAGATGGTCCTAACCCATTAGTGTGCTGCCATTGTAAAGGAAATCACCTAAACCGAAATTGCCCAAACTTGATTTGTGGGTACTGCAAGAAGTCAGGGCATTTGGAGGATAGATGTTGGACTCGTAGAGAGGCTCTAAATACAGGCAATAGAATGTCAGGCCCTGTGAACCATAGGCTCCAAGATACAACTGGACCATCAAGGGGCCTCAATTTCTACAACATGGGCCCAAAATTGATCCACGGGACAAGGGGAAAGCACGCTTAGAGGATGATCGAGCACCCGTGATCTTATATGAGCTAAAAACAATAGACCAAACCACAACAAAGAAGGAGATCTTAGTAGTGATGAGAAGTAACCTCCAAAGTGAACACCCCAAAACTACACCCCTGCAGATAGACAAACCAATAGCCAATGACCAAGGGTTGATCAAGCCAGGGGTAGAAGTTGCAGCACCTAGAGAACAAGGGGAGGTGAGTAGAAGGGAGACGACACCCCAGAACCTTAG
Organism: Diphasiastrum complanatum; assembly: GCA_029204225.1. Classification (NCBI taxonomy): domain Eukaryota; kingdom Viridiplantae; phylum Streptophyta; class Lycopodiopsida; order Lycopodiales; family Lycopodiaceae; genus Diphasiastrum; species Diphasiastrum complanatum. Next base: position 38,020,743 of record CM055108.1, read on the forward strand.
GACCGAAAAAGAATAGAAAAGGAAAATTGCGATAGGGGCAAAGAGAGCAAGAGATACAACACGTAAAATTCATAGAAACCTTGTTGTGAGCCTAAGAGCAGGAAATATCGATCTAACATAGGCATTGGAAAATATGAAGCTAGAAATAGGACTGTGGCAATTGGTCCAACTGTCACCCACCATTAAACGCACCATCCGACACATGATCAGACCTAGACTGTTGGAACCCCCTATAGTCGGACACATCGAAGCAGGAATCCTAGACCGCTATTGTCCTAAGGTAGATGTACTAATTGATGACCTAATTGTGAAGGGAGCCGTAGTCGATGCAGGATCTACCATAAACATTATTAGCCTAGAGCTCGCTGATAGATTGGGATTCACACTAGAACCAGCCACGTTGATTGCCCTCAAACTAGCCAACAATTCAATGATAAAACCAGAAGGAGAACTTAAGCGTGTACCAATCACTGTAGCCGACAGATCCATCTAGGTAGACTTCTACGTGATGCGAATGTACGCCGAGAATCAGGGGTATTTTATATTGTTTGGCCGACCATGGCTCAGACTGAGCAATTGTATCGTAGACATCCCAGCAGGAGTACTCATCTTTGGACAGGGTCGTGAGCGCGTCATAGTAGATGGCTACCTAGAATCCCCCCAGTCAGAAAGAGCTCCCATACCCGAATCAGAATGGGAAGAGATATCAAGTATCGAGGAGGATTCCAAGTCTACCACCAATGATGATGAGCCCGATGGAAGACAAGTACTAGGCGTAGAGTGGAACTCCCCAGAAGAGTGACCTCCCAAGGTGAGGGATGCTAACATTTGCCTAATACACCTAGGAAGCCAAAAGACCCAAAAGACATCAAAGCAGGGGCCTCGTTGACCAAGGATGATAGAGATAAATACGAACGATTGTGCAAGAAGTACCAGCACATCTTCACTTGGGACTATGGAGATCTGAGGGGCATTCTCCCAGACCTAGTAAAACACAACATATCACTGAAGGAGGGGGCCAAGCCAGTATGCCATAAACAACGACGCTTACCCTACCACTTGAAAGAAGGGGTCTATAAAGGGTTAGAATGACTTAGGCAGGCAAGGCTAATATTTTCTGTTGAAAACACCAAATGCTGCTCTCCCATTGTATCACGAACGAAGAAGAACTCCACACGTATCTGAGTATGTGTAGACTACAAGCGATTGAACAAACAAACTAGGAAGGACTACTATCCACTACCATTTATAGACCAAGTCCTAGAAGAGATGGCGGGGAGGGAACAATATTCATTCATGGATTGCTTTGCCAGCTATAACCAAATAGCCGTAGCAGAGGAAGACAAATTAAAAACCACTTTCACTACCACATTCGGAGTATTCGCATACCACGTCATGCGGTTTGGGCTTACCAATGTGCCAGGGACCTATCAACGATTCATGAACAAACAATTCCAGGACATGTTAGATGAGAACCTTAAAATCTTCATAGATGACCTCTGCGGAGCATCTACAATCACTGACTACCTCTCCATACTCGAGAAATGCTTCCAAAAGTGCACAGCCACCTGCATCGCCTTGAATGCCAACAAGTGTCTGTTTGGGGTACCATATGGAGTGTTGTTAGGCCATGTGATCAGTAAATACGGCATGGCCACCGATGCCGAAAAGATCGCCATGATATTAGCTATGATGGCCCCCACCACCGTGAGTCAACTTCAAACCTTCCTAGGTTCAACTAGTTATTACAAAAGATATGTGATGGCCTACGCCTCCCACACATACCCCATGACGGGCTTATTGAAAAATGAAACCAAGTAGTCATGGGACGAAGAGTGCGAGAAGCCCTTTCAAGGATTAAAAACGGCCCTAGCTAATGCCCCAATTCTGAAACCACTGATGTATGATAGGGAATTCTACGTATTTACTAGCACCATTGATACATGCATCAACTGTTGCTTAGCCCAAATCCGGGATAAGATTTAACACCCTATTATCTTCATAGGAAGGAAACTGAACAAAGCAAAGCTTAACTACTCAAAGGCTGAGAAGATATGTTTAGGAATAGCCTATGCTGTCGCAAAGCTTAGATGTTATTTATTACACCGAAAACTGACCTTCTTTACCAAAAGCACGGCAATAGCTCTGATGATGAACAAACTAGAACCACCCGAACGACTGATGAAGTGGATCATATCTCTTCAAAAATTTGGCTATGCCCTCCAGAGCAACCCACCTAGGTTACAAGGAATTACTGACTGCATCTGTGAGCTAAGACGGATGACCAACACTGATAGCGAGTGAGAGACAGATCATTTGAAAGAACTATTGAAGGTAGACATTGCACAGACCCTCGTTTGGTATGCGGCATTTGCAACTTACTTATCGACATTAGATGCCCCCGAGGACATGACCACCCAGGAAAAACGGAAGTCACGACTACAGGCCTAGATGAAAAGATAAATAAAGTAACTACAAGAAGTAGTAAAGATTCTTTAACTCTTAAAGATAAGAAGAAAACTAAGATGAAAATTGCAAAAATCATGAAAAACGCGAAAAATGCGACAGAAAAACCAAAGGTCGCAGAACAGTTAGTAAAAATTCCTAGTAATAAAGAATTAAACCCTGATAGGTCTAATGAAAAATATTATGATATTGATATTAGTTCAGAAGCTAAAAAGCTTTTAGACAAAGAAACTAGAAAAGTTAAAAAAGTAACATTTTCAGATCCAGTTATAAGTAGCAAGATACCAAGAGACCTGTCGCCACTTAGAAACCGTTCTTATGATATTGTAGAAGACCTTGTTTCCAGAATGCTCAATATAACTTTTAAAAAGTTATTAGACGATAATCAATATTATAAGAAAGAAGTTAAGCAATTTTTGCAAAATAAAAGAGAAGAAAAGCAAAGTTACCAGTAGTCAACGTAGGATTAGTTAATTACGGTGACGAAGGCCAACTAAAGAATTTGTAGTGATTAATGGCTGCATCTTAGATAGTGTACCCATAGATTCCGGATCTAGTGTAAACAGAATGACTGAAGAAACAACATATGAATTAGGCACTCATCATAGAACAGCACCTACCTTAAGACATTTAAGGTTAGCTGATGCAACTAGAAGATCACCAATAGGAGAATTGTCTCAAGTTATAGTTTATATTGGAGACCATAAGTTTCTTATGGATTTTATAATATTAAAAACTACGAGACAATCATCATACAAAGTGTTATTAGGATGGCCATGGCTCTACCAGACCGATGTTATAACCCACTGGAAGAAGAAGAAGATTACCTTCTTCAGAGACCAAATGGAAACACCGACAAGAAAAAGTCACAAAAGAATTTCCATATCATGGGAAAAGGATAAGTACGAAGGTGAGACACCTACATCTTCCTCGAGCTATACTTCGGAGGAAGAAGGGCTTCAGTCAATAGGGACTGAGGAAGGGGAGAGGTTTGTCACACTAAGTATACCTGCATATCGTAATAGAGTAGAATATGTAGATAAAGGAGATTGTGGAGTTCCAGAGATTAGTGCTATCATAGGAGATCAGACTATAGATAGAATACTAATAGACTCGAGATCCAGTATCAACTTAATAATGGAAACAATGGTTAAGGAATTAGGATTAGAAAACCAGATACAGCCTATCACTTATCATGAAATCCATTTAGCAGACGCAACTAAATGTATACCAGTAGGCGAGCTAAAAGGTATTAACGTAGTTATAGAGACAGAGACGTTTGTTATGAATTTCCTTGTCATAAATCCAGTAGATACTCCACCTTATTCAATATTATTTGGAAGACCATGACTATATTAAGCAGATGCTATTATAAATTGGTTTACCAAACAAATATTTTTTTCAGGTATTCTCACAACCAGTCCAATAGGGGTCACCTTTTGAGATGGGGTAAGTAGTTAGCTAGACCTGTTGAATCCTGGATCAATTATTGAAATATACCTAAAATGTTGCTAACCACCATATTTCATTCTCTGATTGAACACTAAATGAGGAAGCATCTGCATCGTTTTCAGTATTGTTCAATGCTCTGTTCATAAAGGCAATACTTACCTGTTCCAATTTTTGTCCCTTAACAGTTTCAGACTCATAGAGTTTAATAACCAATATCAATTTTCCTTGGACTTCTCTTTCAAATATTTTGTAATATATAATCGTGTATGCCACTACTTTGTTAATATCCAAAATAAATTGTTGGACTCATTGGATTCCAATGTTCCACTCTCACATGTATACAATTTCTTGATATGAAATGGTTCACCTATAAGCATACTCATACTCTCATTAAGACAATATCTTGCTTTTTTACTCTAAATGGACGAGAAAGAGGTAGCTTTCGAAGCTTCACATGTGCAACGGCTTCATGTTGCTGAATGCTCTGTATAATCACTGTAGCAATATCATTCTTAATCCTGTCATAACGAGAATTCTTTAACATTTCTTTTGTAGTTTTTTATGACAATATGGAACCCAAATATTTTCCAATACTCGTAGAATCTTTATAATGTTCTCTCGCCACCAAAGATGATCTGCAAGACATAACAAATAATTTAATTAGCAAGCATTAGAAAAACAAGCACATAAAAACTTAGCAAGCATGTCATTTGCTCTTTTAATTAATACTTACTTGGATGCTTGAATCCTTTTTTTCTTGTTTCTACTTCTTGAAGACGGATCATCTATGTCTTTTTTTGGAAGTCGTTTGCATTTTCTTATATTTAATTTTCTCCTGAAAACTTCACCTTGAGCAATAGCACTCAAGATTTCTCTTTTAAAATTCTCAACGTCCCTCAACATAACTTGATTGGATATTTGAAGATCAGTAATAATAATTTTCAATTCTGATATATTGGAGCTCAATGTCGTATTCTCGTATATTTCTGCAAATTTTCTTGAAGTATTGCATTCTCATTCAATTGTTTGATTCAACAAATACTCCAATACTTGTGTTTGCTTCATTGCTTCATAGATATTATCTACAGACTCTCTTGATAGAGATCAGGTTTAAACTCCAGTGATCATTGCAAAATAAGATTGAAATTTCTTTAGCTGCAATTCTGAGAACTATGCCCATTGATAATGCCAATGATAAAGCATTAAACATCAAGAAGCATTTAATATATCTTACTTGGTATGATAAGGGGCAAGCAGATATTTTGTTGCTAGTGTGAATCCACTAGTCTGACACTGTGACAATGTGTCATTATTCTCCTTGAAGGCTTGAAGCAAAAAGTTACTCAGCACCATCAACTCATTGGATGAATCTCTTGCAATGTCATATTGCAAGAGTGTAAGCCCAGACTCTATCACAGGATCACTGATAAAAGCCCGTCTATTTTTGAGATCCAAACAATCAACAACTCTATACTTTATACTAGAGTCAAGTTCCTCTAGTCTAAAACAAAAAAGAGTACCAATTCTATCTACAGCATCGGCTATGGGTATCCAAAATCGATGTAGCTATATTTACAACATTATCAAGAGCAGCATTATCTACAATTGGTTCCGGGTTAGGCTTCGCAGATTTTGTGGTGTCTACCCTTTTTACTTTCTTCGGAGCTCTCTTGGGGGCTGCCTGCTTCCTAGGACGCTTGGTAGGAAGATCAGTCCTATCTAGAGGAACAGGTCTGGGAGCTACAGGCTAAGATATGTGTAACTTGCAAAATCTCTCCCTCATTCTCATCAGTAGCTGAAAGTCCTTGGGCATTATGGTGACTCTTTTGGAATGAATAGCAAGCAAAAATGAATCTTCAAAAAAAAGGCTCATATAGTCTTCAGCAGCTTCCTGAAGGCACTGAAGGGCAGTGGGTGTGAATGTAACGAGTTGTCCGAGTAGCCTAGGTCTAGCGGGAGGTGTAATGGCAATCGAAGGAGCTGAGGACGAGCCAACAGAGAAGAAATCCCTCTTTGTCTGCTTTCTCCTATCCATGGAAGTGTACTAGGGGATATCGCACTTGTGCATGACGACTAGGATGAGCAGGGTAGAATTATGAAGCCCTCGCAGAGGGCCGATATATACGGAAAGAATGTACGGTATATCATACCTTTGCGAGCCGAATATTAGAGAGATCGATTAGTATAGAAGAGAGGCGCACAAGTTCGATACGAGGAGACACGTAGGCAAAAATATTGGACCTGTGCGCATGGAAGGCAATAGGCAGAATATCGATTGTGAAGGAGGCGCACAAGTGCGATATGTGGAGCGAAAAAAAAAGTGAAAAAAATTCATCGGAGTTTGTGATTTTATATCGCGGTTCGCACGTGTGAAAGAACTTCTTGTTGCACGTGTGGAATTTGTACAACCAAATGCGAGAGCGACACATGTCAGGTTGTCATTTTACTTGTGTGGGATTTGTACGGGCAAATGCGAGAGCGACACGTGTTGTCGAACTGACAAATGAACCCGAGACACGCGTACTGGTGTCATTTCACACGTGTCCAGGTGTCACCTCACATGTGCCAGTGCCTGTAGTCCAATTGGAAGTAAACACATGTCCATTGACAGTTGACCGTTGACCATGTCCATTGACCATTGACCACACATGTGAAAATTCAGTACAAAAGGCACAAAACTCGATTAATTTTTTACTTTTTTCTTTTTCGAAATTCACAGCATATCGCTCTTGTGCGCATGCATTGTTGTCAATTTTTTGCAACGATACCTACTTCCACACAAGTACGATATTTAGTAGCTACATGTTATACATATCCCTCTTCTGCGCGATCTTTAGAGTTAGATTTGTTTCGTTTGTTCTCCCTCATGCACAAGTGCAATTTCTACGTTAGTTCCATGGCCACTTCCTCAAGATCTACACGAGATTCAAGCTTGAGTTTATTTTTTACTAGATTTGGGATTACTGAAAGTCTAGACTACTTCCACAACCTAATCAGACCATATTTACATATTTTCAAGACTACATAACCAAATTTTGACATATTTTATGAACATTATGTTAGATTCAGGGATATACTCAGTAAGCCTATTATCTCCATAGGTTCACTCCAGTACATGCATTATACTGATCTTGTTCATTTCTTCTCAGCTTTCAGACATAGACTAGATAGAATGTTCACCAAATTGTTTGCTCTTTTCAAAAGCAATTCAATGTGTCTTTATTGCAACAAGAAATGTCAATTGGTTGAATATCATAGTGGTTTCGTACTTTTCCTGTTAGTTCAGATCTCAAATGATGAGGAAGTTTCTGTTGCTCACCCTCCTATGGCACCATCCTCTATTCAGTCAGCTATTAAGGATATTAGTCACTTCCCTATCGACACCCCTGTTAAGGAAAGTGACTTTATTGATGTAAATACTTATGTGCTTTGGGATTCTTTTATTGGCCAAAATACATCTGCTGATGAATCGATCCCTATAGAGCAGTCTAAATGTCTTTTCAATTTGCATGTATATTATATAAATGATGATGTATATTTTACTACAGTTGATTTATGTCAGTTTTTTACTATCGTGAAGATGAGGTTCTATGTTTATTATCTGGCACAATTTCCGACTTTGTAGATTTTGAAACAGATGACCTTGTTGCTGGAATTGATTTTGATGATGAGGAGGTGTTAAGAATCATATTTGATCTGATATATTTTTATTGTAAGCTCAAAATGCAGTATTGTAATTAACTGTACATATCTTCAATTAATTAAGATTTACAGTTTTTGGTTGTTATTGGGATGTGACCCACTATTGTCATATCAATCGGGCACCGATCCCATAGACGGCCACTTGGGTTAGTCGGGTAGCCACACGTAGGAAAAGTTAGTCTGTATAGAGTTTTATACATTGTATGCTATACTCGAGGGCATGTCTCAAGTTTGTCAGTCGAATTGGCCATATCAATCCCGACCTTAGTTTGGCAAGTGGTAGGCTAATTTTAGGACACCTATCCTTTCATGAAAATTGGGACTTTTACTATATGTACAGTTTTCTCTTTGTAATCAATAGCTTTTGTTGTGCCATCTTTGAGAGCTTGGGAGGAGTGTCTACGGTGATTGATTGATGTGATCTACATATTGCACTAGATCCTAACAAGATTTTAACATGGTATCAGAGCTACAGGGTGTTGCAGGTATGCATGATCCGGTGAAGCTATGGAATAGTGTCTTTCACCACGAGAAATAGCACTCAGAGCACCTCAGGAGAGAGGACTCCATACGGGGGATATCGGCAGTCCAGATGGCAGGAGACAACAAAGTTCCTTTGATTAGAGCTTCGAGAAAGATCAGAACGATCGTCATAGGTGGATTCCAGGGAGAATTCACGGAGAAACTTGCAGTTTTGGTGGTTTTGGGGAAATCATCGATGGTGGCCTCATAATTCACTATGTGGATAGCCATTTGTTGGCGCAACAAGGCTTGCATGGGTTTGCAAAGAGCAGTGACAGAGAGCCATAGCAATTTACAGGGTCAAATTGGGTGGAAACTGAGAAAGTTTCAGAAATTTTTTATTTTGAGGGGTGATTGACAAATTTCTAGGAAAATCACGCTGTTTGCAGTCGATACCGCACCGATTTCAAAACCTTAAATTGCATTAGAACAATGGAGGTAGGGCGACGTTGCATATGCCACAAAACAGCACAATCTGGAAATTCACCAGATTGATGTGAAAACAACCTGGTGAAGGGCTGCAAGAATTAACTCAGTAAAAGACCCAGAAATCCCCAAAAATGTTTCTCTTTTCTTGAGACTAGGGTTTGTAACTAAAAAAGCTTGAATCTTTCTCTACACATGAGCTTATTTTTATTTGTAAGTGGCTAAGGATGGGCGTCTTGGTAGTGCGACCCAGCAGCCAGGAGGCCGCGACTGGCCGTGGACGGAGAAATCAGTTGGATCGGATTTTTAGGTAGCAGCCACCATATCTTAAAAGCTAAGAAGGAAGAGAGATGAATAGCCATGAGGAGGCTGTCGCGCACGTGGAGAGGACCCAACACATAATATGCTGAGGGTTGACACGGCTGGAAGGGATTAGTTCGGAGCGCAAAATCGTGTGTAGCCACAGGATCGAACATCTCATAAATCAATGGTTTTGATTCAAAGCTCACGGAGCTATGTAGGCCATTGGATTTGAATTAGCCATTGGATATGGCTGAAGGGGGCTTTGAAAGGGCCCAATGGAGTTGAAAGGCAAATTGGGCTTTTGCTTCATTAAAGATTTTCAAATGAAAATTCAAATTGGACCTGAAGTTTTAGAAAGCTAATTTTTTATTTTTAAAAAAAACTTCTAAATAAAGTTTCAGTTCAAAATGCAAATTATTTCTTTGGAAGGGACTATCCTTGCCAAGGAGGCACCTTTTCTGGCCATCCTTGGGCCAAAATGACCCCTGAAACTGGCTGCTCAGAGTCAACGGACAGAGCAACGTCACAAAGCAGGGAGAAAGGTGTTTTGGGGAGTTTTCATTACCATTCCATCGAGCAAAGCGCAAGTGACCTAGTGATGGGCTAAATTCGCCATTTGGGTACCATAGGGCCAAATTTGGGGCAATTTTTGGCTGTGAAACCTACTACAAGGTGGTACAATGAGGCATTATCACTTCAGAATCATTATTACGTACTCCTGACAAGGTAACAAGGTATTTGGAATTGGTAAATGCAGTATGGGGACGAATGGTAGCGGAATTGTGTGGAGAAAGCTAGTATTGGCGACAGAAGTGCAGTTTGGCGTGATGACTACTCATCATTGGTGACAATTTTGAGAGGGCAGGCATGGTATGCCAGTCAAAAGTGAAAAATTATTGTGATCAGGTTCAACTCTTGGGGTTAGATTAGACCAATGTCAAGTGGCGTTTTGGGGGAACGCTCTCACAGGTATGATTGGCAATGGCATTGTTGAGTCAAGTGATAGCTGCATTGACACAAGCATCTCTAGCTTGAAGGAGGGAAATATGGGCTAGCTTGAAGGTACACACATTTTGGTAGTCACACGTGATGGAAGTGCGAGGTGGTGCTAGTTGGAAGCCATTGGGAAAGATATCGAACTTGCATTGAACGAGCTGTGTGTGGGACACGTAGAGGATGAAGAATGGGTCAGTAATCACACTTTGGATGTTTTTGGAGAGTGGTGAGTGTGATGATTTTGTAGTTTTGTAGTTGGTAAGTCATTTAAGAGATACACTTCAAATGCCTATTTTGGATAAGTTAAGTCAATTTGCCATATCAATATTGCATCAGAGATGCAGATTTCAGTGATGACAAGGTGAAGATTGTTTGGTTTAGGCCATGGAAGATCTCACAAGTTCATTAAAGTGATATTGGCATGCATAGTCATGTGAGGGACTTGATGGTGGCTTTGGAGTTCACATCTCAGTGTATTCTCAGGGAGTGGTTTGGAACCATTCACAGGAGCAGCTAGGAGCTAGTTTGGGGGAATACATGTGGGCACTACAGGGTAGATACTCAGATCTTTGTAATCAGGGATGGCATTGGGATACCTGGTAGGGATAGCACTAAAGGACATCCATATGGTCCTTGATGATCCTAGGATAAGATGTCCTTGAGAATATCCATGATAATATATCATGATCCTCCTTCAACACCTGTCTAAAGATATAATCAGACTTAGTTTACAATGACTTAATACTATTCAATGAATGTAATATAATAATGAGACTAGTTACTTGAAACTTTGCCAACCGCCATATATCATTTTCTGACTGGACACTGAATCTGAAATCTTCTTGGTCCTCTGTTTGTAATAGAGCACCATTCATGAGAGTTATACTAACTCTCTCCATCTTCTACCCTTTCACAATTTCTGACTCATCTAACTTAAGTACTATGATTATTTTTTCATTCACTTTTTCATAGGTTATATCATAGAATGTGACGATGTATCTTAGCAAGTAATTTAGATCAACAAATAAGTTGTTTGATGAATTATAGAATATCGATCTTCCATCAGTTTCATACACCTCCTCAATATGAAATGGAGTTCCAATGATCTTATGCATACCTATGTTTAATGTATCCCTCTCTTTCTTCAAGTGATATGTCCTAGGGATTGAGACTTTTCTAATTTGAACTTGCTTAAAAGCTTCTCTAATTAGTTTATAAATTGTTGCATATGCTTCTCTGCTAATACCTGCAAAATCATAAGCACCCTGAACTATAGTCTTATTTAAAAAAATTTGAATGTCCACTATCAAAGACTCTGTTATTTTACACTTTACATTTGAACTCCTATTGTTCATCATGATACGCTCAGTGGATTTGTCTGCCAATATTGTGCCCAATGGCATTCCTAGTGAAGCATTGTCTTTAATATTTCGAGGAGCTACTAATGCAGATCTGCAAAAAAAACAGATAGTTAGCTAAATATCACCATAGCTAAAATTAAATGCAAACGTCATTGAAAACCTACAAAAATCAGAATATGCTTACTTGAATGCACAGATCCTTCTATTTCGATAACCTCCTTTTGAAAGCGTTTGAATATCCTTGCAACTTTGTCACTTTTGCTTCTTACTTTCAGTCTTCTTCTTTGCCAATTCCATCCTTTAATAATTGTAAGTTTTCAATACGAATAGATTGTAAGATTAATTGTATTTGCTCTAGTTCTGATTTGATATTGATTGTTATTTTCTGCAATGATTCATTTTTTTTTTAAGTTGTTCATTTTTTTCTAACGTCTTTTGGAAATGACAATTTCTATTCTAACAATAAGAGGATATCCGAATTAACTCACCTTCTAAAAGGTGAACTTTATTCATATAAAGTTGTTTTCCATGATCTTTCACAATATCCTAGTAATCCACTATGCCCATTGCATATCCATGTAACTAAATGAGTTATTGAAGAGAATGTGAGATGTGTCAAAGTGCTTGGATCTTGTGGATGTAATGTTCCATCTATCCACAAATCCAATTCTTTTTATCCTTCTGCCCTGTAACGAGAACGATCCTCAGCAGATATTTGAATTCCTTTGCCTCCTCTTCTCTGCAAAGGTGCCAAATCAATAGGGATATCCACATGTAGATGATACAATGTCATCATAAAAAAAAACAATAGAGTAATCAGTTGCATCAAAGTACTATGACCAGATTCTATGAAACAAAACAAAATACTCATCTTTGATTATATTATATACTTTGTACGATCAATCTAATCTCCATGCTTGTATGCTTGATTCAAATTTAGAAATGCCGCTCATTTTTTCATTCCAATAGGTAGTTGGCGCTCATATTTCCATTCCAATGTGATGATGACGTTCATAATTGAAGATGACACCCATATTTTCATTCTCGTGGAAGGAATGCATATGTAAACATTTTGCTATTTTTCTTGATTCGAATTTGGGGATGGCGGTCATATTCTAGATCTAGTGAAAATATTGTCCTTTTCGTAACAAATGGAGGGAATATTTTTGAATTTAGTCAACTTATACTGCGAACTGTTTACCGTTCTTAACTGTGACTATAAACACTGTGGTTAGATCATTGGGAGTTGGGGAGGCCTCGGGAGTGGTGCGGGCAAGCAAATAAACAATATTGTGTTTTTTATTTTGATATTTTTCTATATCCTACATGGTATTTCTTAAAGGGTCTTTTTGATGTTGAGAACGCTACCATTTGAAAAATGGGGAATAGACTTCATGGGACCTATCCACCCTGCATCATCAAGTAGAAAGCACCACATAGTTAACATGATGACCAAAAAAAAAGATATGACTTGAAGACCCATTTTTTTTTAATTTATTAAATTTTTTTAAAAAGTATCCAAATTTAAAATGCTTCAAATAAATATATTGTAATGGTAAAAAAATGTTGTATTTTGCAAGAAAATAATTTAAGCTACAAAAATTTGGTCAATAGATTTTTATAAATAGCTTAAAATTAGCTTATATTGAATAGTAATACTATTTAAAATACAATTATTAGATACACAACCACTAAAATACCTAAAAAATATTTTTTGCTTACTAAAAACAAAAGTTATAGGTTTTTTTTTTTTTGGAATTTTAAAAGTTTTTTAAATTACAATTCTTGTATCGAAAAAAATTGTTTTTAAAATTATGTTAAAAATTTGAATCGATATTTTTTAAAATTTTAAATTTTTGAAAATCTTTACTTACACCCACGTAAGTTCATTAAATATTTAAACATTAAATAAACGCAACTAAAATTACTTTACAATAATCGAGATTAAATTATTTGTGATAATATTCAAATCACCCTGAAAAAAATAAAAAAAAATTTCATTTCTTATAATTTTTAAAAATATTTTCTTTTACCAAAAAACACATCTAAAACTAAAATATTGTAAACTTGACAAATCATTACAGTTTTAATTTTTGGTAATAATTATCAATGTTAAGATTTTTAAAATATTTTAGATTTTAAATTTTAAATCGTTAAAAAATAAATTCAAAAATATTAAATCAATATAAGAGAATTCAAAACACAATACATCAAAAAATATAAACACAATTATTCTTTAAACCAAAAGAGAATTTTTTATTTCCAAAAATCATCGATGTCATTTACATCTTTTTCTTTTGCTTTTTCTTGAGTAGCCACTATACTATCAAGTGGCACCTCTTCTACAATTTCCTCGACTACAGTTACTATATTGTAATCTTGAACCAAGACATCAGCAAATTCTTCTATGTTGCCTACTTTTCCGCTAGTAGGAGGTTGAGGTTCCTTGGACAAAGGAATTTTTGTATCTTCGTTGTCCAAACTCTTTCCCACCTCAGATAATTCATCTGGCAAAATTGAAAGAGATTTCATTCTCATTTTTATAAAATCAACTAAATTAGTATTTAAATCTACTGCATCAACATATCTGCCTTTCTGAACAGCACATGCGCTCGTAGTGCCGCTACCGCTAAATAGATCTAAAACCCAATCAGCTGGGTGAGAAAAAATATCAATTAAATGATTAATTAATTGTTGTGGCTTTTGGTAGGGACAAGCTACGGAACCCGTCATTGGATTTTTTAATTTCTTTGTCACAACTGGATACTGGAACAAGTTTTCAAAACTTGTCAGTCCGGAAGTGTTATAATACAGCATCGAGTGTTTGCCATCCAAAGAATAATAACCGATGGTTATGTATTCTATTTCATTGCAAAGTTGAGCTCCTCCTGAGTTCCTGACATTGAGCTTGTACCTGACATGGATTATCAGAAATAAAATCAATTTAATATTTTAATCTTAAAATAAAAAATTTAAAATAAAATTATGAATTAAAATATGAATTGATAATTCAGGAACTTAAGAACTTACCACACAGCATTCTCAATTATCGCATTATAGAAAGTTAGTAGAGCTTTCCGTACTGATGCTGACTGTCAAGAAGAATGAAAAATAACAACTCTCCAAATTGGAGTAGTTGTGACTTCAAAAAAGCCCTGCATAAAACTATGGATTTTAGTGAATTTGAAAGGATTATCATCATTTAATGATTCCTTTATCTGAAATCCATATGGTATATCGGCGTAGCAGAGTGTATAAGGCCTTTTTCTTAAAAATTTTGAAATTTCTTTGCAATCGTCCACCTCAACAGAGTAAAAGCATTGTTGATCATCGACACTTTTGGGAAGGTAGGTCTCTAATGGATCCTCCTCCGCAATGGTCTCACCTCGTGCCAATATCTCTCCATTCTTTTTTTCTGCTTTTGCCTTCAGAAGATGTCTCTTGAATTGCTCTAGAAGAACTTTGTTTTTTTTGTCTTCGGGAGATTGAAAAGAAAAAAGCTATGCTTAGCATGGGAGACAAAAATTATAAAATAGAATAGGAGATTTAACTTATCAAAAAATAATAATCAAATAAAGAAAAAACTATGCTTAGCATAGGAGATATAGAATATAAAAAAGAAACAATTAATAAGCACCTATGCTTAACATGGGTGAAATAAATACCATGTCTCTAAACAAAATCAAAAATGGACTCAGGGCTTCATTTCGGCTGCTCAGAGGATAAAGCCTTTGGCACTCATCGAAATCTTGACAATTTAATCCTATCACAAGGGCTTCTTGAATTTTTATAAATAATTTGTGCCTGCATTTAAAAAATATAATTGTTAAAAATCCAACCCAATTATGAAAATCATTTTATTAAAAAAGTTAGCATTAAAGTAAATATTTAAATTATGATTATTACCTCCAAAAAAAATTTTCCATTTCTGCCAAGGAAAGTTTACCATCGGCAACTCTTGAAAAAACATTTATTATTAGCTCTGGAGAGCTAATCCATTGTATATTCTTCCACTCTAATATTCCCATTTCAGAAGGGATTGGCTTCAGAGTTTGAGTGCTCACAACTTTTTTTTTGGACTTTGAGGCACCCTGAGCAGGTTGGCCTTTTATTTGAAAAGTTTACACTTATCAAAAATTTTATCAACAAGGGCCCACACCTGAAATAAAAAAAAATTAATTGATAAAGAATTTAACCAATATTAAAATTGAGTTCAAAATTTTAGTCTGATGAAAACAATTTAAAAAGATTTATAACCTATATTATGACCATAGCATTCCATGATGAGCATAGCCAAACAAATTACCTGGCCATTGCGAAAAGCATGCTGAAAAAAATTATCGTATTTAGTAAGGCTCTGTATAGGATTTTTCGAATCAAAAGGCAGGCCTGTCTCTTGAGCACATAGTGCTTTCAGCTCAAGTTGATTCACATCTCCTGCTTTGGAGACTCTCATGTATTCTTTGTGAAAAAAACGAATTCTTTGTATCACGGTCATCTTCATCCGGTAGTCCTGATCAATATTGTGGTCCCAAGCCAATAATTTCGCTTCTTCCACTGTCATGCCAGCAAATGGAATGGCACTCACAGTTCGAAAGCTTGAGATATGGAGATATTCTTGAGATAATTGTTTTCGAGCTTGTAAACTGTATCCCCCCAAGAACAAAAAAATGATATGAATCTAATAAAGAAAAATCAAAATTTGCAACATCGTTGCATTTGTTGGGATCAACCAAAACAACAAAGGGAGTAACTATGGCTTGTGTATGATCTTTAAATTGTATTTTTAGATTATGTACATGTGTTTCATTAGGCTCTCTAATTCCATTGGCCTGTCTCCTGTTATTGGGTCTACAGGTGGCCTATCACACTGATTTATGTCTAAAATTAAAGTTGTTTCTTTTATTTTTTTTGTTTTATGGATATCTTCTCTTAATTTGACAAGTTCAGAGCTGTCTTGTAATGGGCGGATGGATGCACTAGATAGTGACATAGATGGTTCAGTGGCGGCTTTTTAGCTTTTAGCAGAAGGGATTGACTTATGGCGATGTGTAGCCATGGTCTTTGGGCGTGACTTAGGTCTAGTGGGCGAAGTCTCAGAAATATTATGAGATCTTTTTTTTTTGGATGAGGGACGGCTACAGTTTCATCCTCAACATTTTCAGAGGCCGGCTTTGTGACCTGAGCAGTGGTAGAAGTGGGCTTGCGAGGTCCAATAGATACACCTTTTGAACTCCGTAATGAATAGACCGGATCTTTTCTCTCAACAATAGCAACTAAAACCATTTTTAAGCATTGCTTCATGCTCTAAACAGAAACAAAAATCAAGTTTAAAATATAATGACTAAAAGCTTAAATCTAAAAGTTTAAATAATTTTATATCTAATAACAACTATGCTAAGCATGAAACAAACATGATTAAAAATATATTTTATAATTACTCACCAAAGTAACTAGAGCTTTATCAAAATAGGCTTTGATGGCCTCGTCCTGACAAAGTCGGATCTTTATCATAGTCTCGTTCAGAATGACAATAGAACGAGACTTATCCGTCTCCTTTACAAGTATATTCAAAAAACTTTCTTCTTGATCGTCATCTAGTTGATCAGCAAGCAATCTTTCTTGAACTTACGAGTCTCCTCTACCAGGCTTCTTAGCTAAATGAATAAAAAGCTTCGAAAGCTTTGTGTTGTTGACCCCTTTGGTGAAATAGTACATGAATTTTTTTTTATCTTTTAACGGAATATCTTGAGGTTTCCCCAAAATTTTAAAAGAAATCCTCAACATTTCGAAAATTATCAAAAACAATTGAAAGTTTGCAAAAAAAAAGACTTATTAGGAAAATTCAAAACGCTATCTTAATGAAAATGCTGAAAACTTTAATAAAACAAGCCATTTTTGTGAAAAAAAATAAAAAACAAAACTACAAATTCAACATATTTTCTTACTTAAACATCTCAAAAGGATCACTTTTTTGAGACAAAGCGTTGTAAAACAAGAAAATACGAGTAGCGACCTATGCTAAGCATAGGTTGTGAACGAGTCCTTACTAACAACTTATGCTTAGTATAGGACGGAGGCGGGATTCTTCAATTCTAACCTCCTTTCGACCTATGTTGAGCATAGCTTTCATCTCTGGTCCTGTTCCAACCAATGCTCAGCATAGGTTAACAAGCAAATTGCGAAGACATCTTATGCTCAGCATAGGTCATTACTTGCGCGCTCTTGTCCAACCTATGCTGAGCATAGGATGTCTTCGCTATTTGCTTGCTAACCTATGCTAAGCATAGGTTGGAAGAGGAATCTTATGTTGAGCATAGGATATTACTAAGGACCAGAGCACAATCTATGCTCAGCATAGGTTAAAGGAGAGGACTGGTGCAGGCACCTACGCTGCGCACAGGTTACCCGTGTTGCAAGAAGATGAATACAAATGAAAATATGAATATTTTTTAATGCAAGAATTTATTACCCATGCTAAGCATAGAGCAAAGGTAGAAAATGACAATAATCTTACTGTGAAGAAGTCTAGAAGCGAGAACGTATGCAAAATCTTATAGAAAGCCGTGACTTGGTCGTAGCGATTGCTTTGGCAACATGTGGGCTTCTGAATTCGCAAATGAGGTGAGTTATGCTTGGACTATGGTCCTTAGATAGTTTTTTTTTCGAGACCTCCGTCTCACGCCAATCCTCCAGCTTACTTCGGGACCAAGTTGTCGCGACTCACCTGACCCCACACCGACCTTGAGTATTAGCCCGAACAGTCCAAACCTAACCCTAATCCTAAGAATGTTGCCAAACAGTATTTAAGACATGGTAGTTGCCGATAATTTTTATTAACCAGTTACGTTTTAGGCTTGTTGCTCATTTGCATTTAGTTGGTTTTTCTGTGTGAGTCTATTGAGGTTCGCATAGGTTTTTATTTGTTCTATGACCAGCATAGGTTGCAGTTATGTTTGAGGAGCACATTTAGTGTGGTGTTTACTATTTGAACGGTTCTATGCTTAGCATAAGTACATAGTTAAATTTTTTTTTGAGGTTACGATGTCAAGTAGTTCTACCTCTTCTATTCCAGTAGTTGTAACTCAATATGTTGCAACAAGTGCAAAATCTTCATCTGACATTCCCAATAAAAGCTTTTTTTATAAAGCCACTCCTGAATCTGAACATATTTTGGTAAACAATGTGGCATCGTCATCATTTACCCGTTCATCATCTGAAATTCCTCAAGCAAGTACTTTTAAGAAATGACGCCTGTAACTCAGCTTGTATCAAATCTTTCGACCTCCTCTTCAGATACAGGCTCGACACAACTAGAACATTGTTCTTTTGAACAAGTTGAATCATTGAGTGATGAGTCAAAATCTTCAATTCACTCAGTTACTGATTCTAGTAAATCAACAGATCCACGTAAGTCTGTTGATCTGAGACGTTCAAGCTTTTCTCATCTTCGTAGGAGACCTTCTCAAAGTGATGTTCGTCATGTTAAATCTAAAACGGCCTTCTGAGGGTCAAGAACATCCTGGGGTTGGAGCCAGAATTCCCAGTCATGAAATTCCAACAACTTCTCAACCAGTTCAAGCACCTACTAGTGTTGCAGGTTCAATTTATAGATCAAACTCCAAACAAAAAGAAATACAAGAGAGACTTGAGATCCTCACCTGATTTAACGAATCGTCAAAAACAGTTGATTACAAAATCTGAGATTCGAAAGGTACGGAATATTATTTGTTGCTCATCCTATTGTTTGCAAAAGCTAAGTATCAGAGAAATTGAAGAATTAAGATCAAACTTCTTTTTACGAAGTAAGGATGAGAGAAATTACTATTTGTGTGCAACAGTGAGGCCGGAAAAAAAATCTTTTTCGTATTTTTTAAATGCTTTGGAGGTTTGTCGCAAAGCTTACAAAGCAGTTCACACAATCGGAAACTCACGGCTTCAACGAATGCATGCACGATTTTAGAAAGACCCAACATTACGGAGATCCTTACAGGGTCGAAATGTTTCTCCAGATGCTTTAAATGCAACTGCTTGACCAAAGCATTTCATAGATGTGCACGGAGAAAAATTGTCTAATTTCTTATATTTTCACTTGCCGGATAATTTTACAAAATTAGAAATATTTTTGATGTACAAAGAGTTTGCAAAAACAAAAAATGTTTCCTATTTGAGTTACTCATATTTTCTTAGAATTTGGAAAAGAGATTTTGGACTGGTAAAGATTCCCAAAAAATCACGAATGACAGTATGCTCCACTTGCGAGTTGCTAAAGTTTGCAAAACAGCTTGCAAAGACCAATGACAAGAAAGGTAAATATTAATCAAATTTATCATTCATTATAATACTTTCTGTTTTGAAAAAATTTATGTTGCAGTCTTTTTTAACACGATTATGTTGCAGTCTTTTTGAACACCATTATGGTATGATCTTTATTTTATTAAATAAGTGAATCATTGTATTTTAAGTGGATGCTACAAAAGCTATTCAACTACATAGAGATCAACAAACAGTTGAAAAACAAAAGTTGGCCAAGCATCGAAAGAAATGTTTGGAATGTCCACAAAAATATCTGGGACTTGTTATTCATGGCATGGATCAAAAGAAAACAATGTTGTCTCATTTTGTCAGAGTGCCCAAAAATTTGAATGAGGTAGATTTTATTCAGGTTCATCTCGTTGGAGTACTTGTGTTTAATGGCACTTTGGAGTCCAAGGTCTTTTCTAATTATCCCAATGTTCGAAATAATCCAAATTTGACGATCACCATTGTACACAAGGTAATTTGCGAATTTGGTAAAAATCTTTCAGAAATACTTTATTTGCAGCTTGACAACACTGCTAGAGAAAATAAAAATCAAAATGTTTTGGCATAATTGTCTATGCTAGTGGAGAAAAAAAATTTCAAAAAAGTAAAAATAGGATTTCTGTTGGTAGGACATACCCACGATCAAATTGATCAAATGTTTAGTTGCTTTTCTAAGAAGTTGAGACGCAAGAAAACATTTTCATTACCAGTGCTTCAAAGCATTGTTGAGGAATCGTATGTGCCAAATCCAAACATGTCATTAATCAGACACACATATGATTTTCGTGATTATGTTAAGGCGTCCAACGAAATAGAACGATGCATAACTAATATTAATGATATTAGCTTTCAGCACCAGTTTAAAATCAAATGTAACGAATCAGGCATTAAATTATTATGGGGCAAACTATTTTCAGATTCAGTTTCATGGCTACCTCTTGAAGGAGTTCGATTTTTGCATAACATTTCATCGACTCAAATGCTTGTTGTGTTGTCTTCCTTGAAGTCCTTGCTAGAAGAACAAAAGACGCAAAGAGGACATCGTGAGATTGATCCATTTGCCTCATTAATTTTTTTGGAATCAAGTATTCAAGCAGCTTATCATTTTTTTGATGAGTTTGATTAGCATTGGCGGATGGACTTTTTCGAGGAATAAAAAATCAGTTTGCTTAATCTCGAACATACATCAACAACTGATGAATTTCATTGGCCTCATAAATTAGGAACATCAACTACGACTGTGAACCTTCAGATCTTCCTCGAGATAATGATTTCTAGCAGCTTGTGCAAGGTGAGGAACGTGAAATTTATGTGGGCTCAAAGAAGAATAGGCAAAGTGTAAAAGCTGCAAAAATGAAATGGCGCGATGATTTGAATGAAATCCAAATTGGAAGCCTTGTTGCATTTCTAGCTTCAGAAAACAATGAAGGACATCCATTTTAGATTGCTTGGTTTTATTCAAAATAGCAATCAAGCAAAAGTACTACGTGTCTATTGGTTGCGCACCACTTCAACGAATGTTTTTTTGGGAAGGTACGAACTCGAAATGTTGCAAGTAGATCCAAAGGGCAAGAGAAAGAGATTGCCAAAAAATCAACCAAGAGTCGACGATTTGAATCTACAAGATGTAGATGTTTTGGCATTTTGAATTAACAATGACCAATCATCTACGAAAGTCAACAATATCTATATTAAAAGAACGACTTGGATTACTTGAAAAACCATCATCCTCCACTCGTCATCAACAGAGAAAAACTGATTTACAAGGTTTTTTGTCAACATTAGACGCGGATTCTGAAGAAGACATGCCAGTTGACTCTGATGAAGAAGATGGGTCTTCCACTTCATCAGCTGAAAACGAGTGTTGAAAATATGTCAAGTTCTGAATGGAGAGACATCAGTGAAAATTCCTTAGAAAATGTATTTTAAAAAAAAGAATGTAATTTTAAGTTATTTTGTATTTCAATGGGATTTCGAGCTTCAAAAATCATTTGTTCTCTTGAATATTATTTTTTTTGTGATTATGATGGTTTTATAAAGTTTGCAACAAAACACTTGTAGTTCTTTATTTAAAATATGCATTTTTTGGCATTTTTTAAAAACAAAATTTAGAGATGTATTAAAAAAATCCATGATTTTGGCCTAAAACTAGGACCATTAAAAAACACCAAAAAAGATTACTCTTTTTGAAGTCAAAGTCCCAAAACAAATGTCATCGTGTTAGTTGTAGCCACTAACTACTTTACCAAGTGGGCAGAAGCCAGAGTGGTAGCAAAAGATAATGCCAAAGAGACAACATGGTTCTTGCTGGAGCATCCAAAGAGTTAGTATCTGATAGAGGGACACACTTCCTTAACCAAACCATTAAAGCCTTGATAGAGCAATTGTTGATCAGACATCGAAAAAGTACCCCATATCACCCACAAGCCAATGGTCAAGCCGAGAGTACGAACAAATAGCTCCTATCTATTTTGAAAAAAAATTGTGGCTGAAAGCAAAAGGGAGTCTTACCCATAGAAGTTGAATTTTCCACCATCAAAATCCCCATGAGTTCTTTGGCCTACCGTAAGAAACATACAAAAAACGGATAAAAACCATACGATTGGAAAATGTCGAAGTACAAGTTCACTAAGGGACAACTAATACTGTATTATGATGCGATAAATGAGTTGATGCCTCAAAAGTTCTGGATGAGATGGGGTGAGGGGGACCATACATTATCCAAAAATTGTACGACAATAACATCGTTACCCTGACAGAGTTAAGTGGGAAAGCTTTTAGGCATCGTGTGAACCTAAACAAATTGAAGACCTACTATATATAAAGATCAACACTCTTGTTTAGTGTATGATAGAGTTTTGTTTTGTTTTAGGTACTAGGTTATACTAGGGTAAAGGAAGAGGATCTAAGACTATGCGACTATGGCACAAGAGCCTAAGAATCAAAACTGTGGATAGATTCACGACTAATGTGGGAATGGAATGGAAATGAAGTTTCAGCATTCTTTGTGGGCACTTCAAACTATCTGCTGCATACTTTTTAACTGCGAATATGATGCCTCCTATCATTCACACTATGAAATCGACAGTCCTTTCGTGAACATAGAATTTTAAACTAATATAACTTTGAAAAGTCAAACTCTAAATCTAATATGAAATTGGCCTCAAATGCCAAATAAACAAATGTAGCAAATATGACTGAAATCTCTCACATCAGCCACACATTCCCTTGAAGAAACATGTTGCTCCACTCAATATGATATCATCCACATAAATTAGAAGAACAGCAACATGATTTCTAGTAAATCTATAACAAAGTGAATGAGAGAGTAAAAAAGTGTTAAGCTTAGCATACCAACTCCTTGGTGCTTGTTTAAGCCCATACAAACTCTTTCGCAAATAACAAATATGATTTGGCTTTTCATGTGAGATGTAGCCCTCGGTTTGCTCCATGAATATTTCCACTTTAAGATCTCCATTCAAGAATGCATTTGTAATATCCAATTGCCATAGATCCCATTTAAATAAAGTAGCAAGTGAAATAATGACTCGAATGCTAACCATCTTTGCCTGTGTGCAAAGGTCTCATCATAGTCATTTCCATATTCTTGTGCTTTTGCTATTTCCTTGTACTTGTTGATTGATCCATCTTGGTTTGTCTTCACCTTGAAGATCCATTTACATCCAATAGTTTTTTTGTCCTTTGGAAGTACCACCAATCTCCGTGTTTCATTCTTGATAAGAGCTTGATGTTCAAGATCCATTGTTTGGATCCACTCTTCTTTGTTTCTTGCTTCATCTACACATATAGGTTCATCGAAAGAGGTTAGTAAAGCAAAACTTGTACCAATTTGCTTACCCTTTTCATCATATGTGAGACTCAAAGGTTGTTGTCTTTCACTTGATGTCCTCCTTGGCTTTTGACTTGAAATAGGTCCTTCACCATCAACATCCAAAGTACCATCAATCACATCAACATCAAGAATGTTAGATCCAATGTCCACACCACCACTTGAAAAAACTTTTGGAAAGTTTCCATCATAAAAATTGACTTCTCTTCCAATGACCACTTTATTGGTTGAAGGTATGTGGATCTTGTAAGCCTTGCTTATCTCACTATAGCCAACAAATACCTTGGGTTCTGATTATATTGGCTCAGCTTGTCTACTGCAAACGCTATATCAAGTTTGGTGTTGTTTGCTAGATATAACAATGACCCAATGTAGAGTAAGACCTCTACGAAGGTTCACAAGATCCAAAATAACAAAATCTAAAACAGAACCCTCGGAGACATTAAATTTTCAATTTTTTGTGGAAACTAACCTTTGTAGAGGCTACTGAAGTTCCATCTCAATGAGATCAAGACACGATAGATCCTGCAAAAGTTAGTTTGATGTTCAGACCCCTGTGCGAAGGTTTCCCAGTTAAAAAAAAAAGACGAGAAAATCAGGTTGAACCTTCACAAACATCAAAATTTTGATTTTCTATCGTAAGTAATCTTTGTAGAGGATTTTGAAGTTCCATCTCACTGATACAAGGACACAAAAATCTCTGCAAGGAATTATTGAATAATCTGTAGCCAAAAAGTGATTTTGGACCCTAGGAGATATCAATAACTCTTGCACCACTGAGAAATAACCTTCGCTAACCATCTCAATCTCTTTAAAATGTTGTTTTAAATTAGTGATAAAGTCTGCAAGAGTTAGTTTTCAATATTGAATGATTTATAAGGAAACAAGTAAAATTTTTATCTAATGAACCCTCGCAGACATCAATAACTCTCACATCACTGAGAAGTAACCTTTTCAGACCATCGCATTCTCTTCAAAATGTTGTTTTCCATTAGTGATTAAGTTTTCAATATTGAATGATCTGTAAGGAAAAAAATGAATTTTTAATCTAAAGAACCTTCGTAGATATCAATAACCTTTGCATCTGCAAGAGTTAACCTTTGTAGACTTGACATAAGTTAGATCCAATCCAGATCCACTGATCTAGATCCAGCTACTGTTAAAATGGTGAGAGTTAGATCCCAGTAGATTGCAAGAAAAGTTAGTTTCCAATAGATTGCAAGAAAAGTGGTTTTTTCACTGCAAAACAGTACAAAGAACCCTCGCATGACCAAAAAACCATAAAAAAGGACTAAAATCACACTATTAGCCAATTGAAACTGATCGAATCTTGTCAAATCTAGGTTGTAGTCATAACATCCATCAAGATCCAACATCCATGGACTGAACTAAGTGAATGAACCTCAGATCAAGATAATCAGTACCCTCCACATCAGCCATCATCCATCCATCACTCTTATGTTTCATCTCTATTCCATCTTCTATCTCCATCTCTGTTAGATAAATCCAGTTCTGTTTCATCCACCGTTTACCGACTCTTTTCTCCTTCTTCTTCTTCTCTCAAAAAATTTTTAATAAAAAAGAAAAGGTTGGAACGCCATCATCATTGTGCAGACCTTGAAGCAATCCACCAACCACCTACTTTGTGACATTCCAGTGTTGAGCTATGGAGACCACCATTGCTGGATCATTTAAACTAAAGAAGTTTCCTGATGAAATCATCCGAGACTACACCCATCGGATCTTCCATCTAGTGAAGGATCGATCCCTAAACAGATCATCATGGCAAAAGACTATGCTGGACTGCCCAAAAAAATCAAATCTGGTACGATAGAATTAGCATCCTATGTGTCACTTGCACAACTCTATAAGGATGCTGCCATGATGGAACTCTCACATAGGATAATGGATTCTCTCTATCGTTCTGACGAATCATCAAATGAAAAATCAGAGGAACAAGAGTCAACAACAAACAATGATCCAACAAGAAGGGAACCCTATGCAAGGCAACTAAGTGCAGCAGAGTCAAACAGATCAAGTGCAACAAAAGACCAAGAACCTTGCACTTCAAGTTCAAGCTATCCTCAAGCTTACGCTCACATGGTCAATTTTCTTGAAAAGGATGAATGTACATACTACTTTAAAGATCATTTGAGTGCAAGATCTCCAATAAAAAATCCTCGACATGGACGAAATGCGGAGCAGAAGGCCTAAAAGCCAGATCTAGCAGTTTAAAGGTCACAAGCAGAATCAAGCCAACAAGGAGCTCACAGAAGGATGGATGTCAGATTGATCCACCTAAATTGCAAGTTTCATCAACAAACAGTGGCAAGGTGGAAGTCTTAGTCATATCGTCTTGCATGTCACCGAACTCAATGGAGGACCATAACAGCCTACCATCCTACTTTGTGGAAAGTCCCAAGGGGCATCTATTACCGGTGTATGCCTATCAACTTAGAGGCGATGGCATACTGCACTCAGTTAGGTGTTATGGATGCAGAGGAAAACACCATCATGCTGAATGTCCACATGAGGGGGATCCATCAACATTTGATCCAATGTGTGCACAATGCGAAGCTAATCATCCAGCCGAGATTGTCCGTTGTGCAATCCATAATTAGCAAGGAGGCATTTGGCCTATGTAGATCGACATGCACCTGTGGTGACTTTTCCACCTCTTGATAGAACACACTATAAAAGAGAAATCCTAGTGCCACCAGATTATGAAACGAGTGCGGAAGGAAACAATTTGACAAAGGTTCCCAAGTACAAAGAGATACCCTCGGGAAAACAAGTAACACCATCACAGAAGATAGAGCTAGCTGAATCTATCAAGCCAATGATAGCTGAAGAATTCAAGAAATTGGCAACCGAGGAAGTCCAACAATGCACAAACTAATTAGTGATAAATTACAAAGGGGATCTGTGGTAACAGAGTGACTTAAAGATAGATCAACACAAGATCCAAGAAATAGCACAGTCACACAACCTTCAACTGGGAAGTGCAATGATCAGGGGAAGACCAAGATTAATGATTGCTCATCAACGAGCAAGATTCAGCCAAAGTCTGATTGTTCCACGATGAAACAAACCACCAGCTCAATGTCAAATCCGGGTATAACAATACTCAAAAGGCCAAATCCAGGGAATCCAAGCCCAAGTAGGCCTCTAGTCCAGCAAGCACCAACACTCACAACAACAAAACCTTGTTCTCAATTTGTAAGATTGACTGCGGAGGAGAATATTCAGGTTCAAGCAGCTCTTCCGCTTGTCAAAGAGAGTTAGAACACTTGGATAGGAGCCTAACTATGCTAAGATGCTACTCCATGACAAATCCCAGCATAGTGTTGAGGGACCGGCACTACTTTGGGTCGAGGAACCTTTTGTGGGTATTTCTTGTACAATAATAAATTAATGGGTCCCACCACTAAAACTATTATTGGCAAAGCCTTACCAAGTGGGCCCCACCACAGTACAATAGAGCAATTGTAGGGTCATAGATTTAGTCGGTGAGCAGCCCTTCCGCCTGTCAAAGAGGGTTAGAACACTTGGATAGGAGCCTGTCAAAGAGGGTTGGAACACTTGGATAGGAGCCTAACTATGCTAAGATGGTACTTTTAGTTGATCTCTACTTTTTCCCTTCACCTTTAACACTATCCCCACTAACTCTACTCACTAAACTAGCATTCAACATGATTTTGGGTGACATGGGAAGAGAACAATAGAAGAGATAGAGAGGCAAGGAGAGGGAGAGAGGAAGAGAGTGAGAGTGAGAGTGGAGATTAACTCACTTGCTCATTTTACTTGCTAAAGGAAAAACATAAACTATGGAAACCAAGAAAGCATGAACTTGGAAACAATAGAAAGCAACAATAGCAATAGCAAGCATTAAATAGCAAATGAGGATGTCTATGTTCCAAAAGTGGTAGAGTTTCTTCCTTCTCATTAAGCATGCAAATATGGTACAAGAGGTGTCTTTTTATCAATGGGAAAGGCCCTTGCCCCAAAATCCTATTGGCTACTTCTAAAAATGTGTGAACTAATCTTAACCATCCATCTTGGACCCAATCTAATCCAAGGGTCTCAAAAAAGTATATTGAAATTCACATGATACATGTGAGTCTCAATCTGGATCCAACCTTGAAAGTTTGAGACTAAGTTTATTAACTTGACATTGTGGCCTCAAGTTTTATTTTATTAACAATAAGACCCAAGTCTTTAATTCTATATACAACTTAACTCGCCCACGGCCTGAAGTAGTGTCGGTCCCTCGGCACTCTGCCGGTTTAGTATAAAGTCTTCTTTGTTCGCCTCTAGTTGATGAGGTATTCCGTAACATCTTCCATAAATGTGATTCTATCGATTTTTTTCAAGTCCTTGGGCGTAAAAAGAGACTTGTGGATGCCTATAAACCAGTTTTGGTCGATCCATGCTTGGAATCTTCGCTATTGGGCTTACACACGTAGGATGTCAGTGCCCTCACACTTATTATTCTACTGTACACTGTATTGTGGCGGGGCCCACTTGGTAAGGCTTTGCAACAATATTTTAAGTGGTGGAACCCACTTGTTTATTATTGTGCAGGAAATACCCACAACATTGTAGAAAGTCGAAACAACTAGAAAGTTTCTCAATAAGTAGGCAACTGCTTGGATTACAGGATTGTTGATAGCCTCGATTAAGTACCCATTTTAGTCTGAATTAGGATCTCAGGAGCAATGGTGAGATCCCACCAATAGCACTACTAGGAAGCCTATTACATAAGTAATTAGCACAAGTTATGGCCTCCCCCCAAAAAAGAGATGGATAGAGATGCATCAAGTCTTAAAGACTTTGCACATTCACAAAGGCTCCTATTTTTTCTCTTGGCCACCCCATTTTGTTGGGGGGTGTAGGAACCAGTGAGCTCTCTCTTAATGCCATTGATCTCACAAAAGTCTCTCATCTTGTTGGAGATATACTCTCCTCCATTATCACATCTTAGAGCTTTAATACAAGAACTAAGTTGCTTTTCCACTAGAGATTTAAACTTTACAAAAGTTTCATATACAAGGCTTTTTTCAGGCAATAATTCAATTCAAGTGTATCTAGTACAATCATCTATAGAAGTCACATACATTAAAGCACCTCCATTACTTTTATGAGAAAAAGCATGTACATCCGAATGGATAAGATCCAAAGGTGAGGTAGATCTTGTTAAAGATCTCTTGTAGGAAGTCTTGTGTGACTTTGCAAGGCCACCTCACACACTTTGCCACACTTCTTTTCACATTTATTGACTCACTTTCTTTATTCGTTCTATGTTGGGAATACTGTTGTGTCGGCGCCTCAAAGGGCACTGGGACTTGAGCAGTTTCCCCAATATGCGCTTAAGTCTAAAATTCATCCATCATGCACTTACGTAAAAGCCAACTCAGAAATGTAACAAGCTTAACCATTCATACTTAAGAAAACTGGAATCCCAACCAACCCGAAAGCCAACTCAGAATCTGTCCCCAAAAGGTAACCAAAGGCAAAGACAAGCCACACATAAAATCCAAGGCATAGTGGTCACCAAAGTAACCAATTGGCATAGCGGCAAGTCCCATGTCGATGACAGGGACCTTTAGGCGCCAACGACGCAAAAAGGTTGTAGTAAGGGTCCTTCCACTTGGACCAGTCCTGGAGGCGAAACCGAAATGGTAATCATCCCCAAGGATCAACTTTATTAGATTTGGAAGAGGTTACATTCATACATAGACTGACCGGTCTCGGGGCCACCAACACGTGCCGGGCATTGTGCCTGGCTCGTGCTGGTAGAGGGAGCTGAGACCTGGCGACTGCATTCTTGGCGCTAGTTGAGCTACCCAAGTTTCTGTCTGCCGGACTCCCCCTATAGTTCTGCTATGATTCGGTGCACCCCCTCTGTTCTGAAACATAGTGCTTTCTGGTAAAGCACGCTTTTTAGAACTTAGTTTTTATTTTGCTGATTAAGCCTAGCAAGCTTGGAAGAATCAGCCTGGCTCCTGGACATGGGTCCCGAGAGCCGTCCCGGCGGCAGAATCAACTTGCTTCCTGACTAGGCCATGTCTCGAGCTCCAGAGCTAGCTCATGACTTGTGACTACTTGACTGGCTCACCACAGGTCGGAGGCTCAGTCCTTGACGTTCTAACTTGCTCTGGGACCTTAGGGAGCATCACCCCTTAGAGTCTTACAGGGCCCGCTGGATGCACCTGAGTCAGCTTTACAACATCCTCCCCTCGTTTGAAAAAGTTGATGTCCTCATCAGGGCCAAACTAGACCTAGGACGTATGGCACGGGCTTAATTCACCGGCCTTAACAACTTTGAATCAAAAAATACATTGGCAATAGCACAGGAAAAGTGTAGATAAAGTTCACTTACATAAAACCTGTGTAAAGCTGCAAGTGATTTATTGACAAACTTAAGAAAGATACCTGGAAGTTCCTTGAACTTCAGAATGGCCATGAATGTTTATGTAGGAGGCATGCCGCCAGGTAGTGCTTTGTGTGCCGATCTGGGAAAACGGCTGTTGCGTTGGTTCTTTTGCAGATAATCTACTAGTACTTCAGGGGCTCCCTCCTTAAGTTTGTCTTCGTACTCCCAAGAAGCCTCAATGAGTGGAGCCCGTAGCCACTTCACTAGATATTCACGTTGAACGTCAGTTCGCTTTCTCTGTGTCAATATTTATCTGGTACAAGCTACATCTTCATATCATCAAGTGTCATTGGTGAGTGATGGAGTTCGTGTTGCCGATCAAATCGCTCATCTAGTTTGTACCGTTTGAGTAATGAGATATGAAACACATTGTGTATATCCAAGCTGGATGGCAGCACCAATTGGTAAGCCACTGGGTTGATCTTCTTGGTGACATAATATGGTAACGCATAAGGTCGAACGAACTTATGAGAGAAACCTTTTGGTAACGCAATGTTCTTTGTGTTCAGCCATACTTGATCACTTTTCTCAAATTCCAGTTCTCGTCGATGTGGGTTTACGTCAGCTGCCATACTCCTCTGTGACTGCTCTAAAAATGACTTCACCTCTGTCAGCTTTGTGTGCCACTCATTGATGAATTCCTCCACAGTGGGTACTGGTGTTTCCTGCATGCCTGTAAGAAAAGAGCTTGGAACAATCGGTAGTCGACCATTGCTTATCTCAAAGGGTGCCCTTCCAATAGATCTGTTCACTTGGTTGTTATGTGCAAACTCGAGAATATCCAAGTAGTTGACCCAATCGGATTGGTCCCAAGCGACATAATTTCGTAAATATCGTTCAATTTGTCGATTGACTCATTTCGTTTGCCCATCTGTCTGAGGGTAATATGCAGTGCTGAAACTCAGTCCAGTTCCCACGAGGCAAAATAGACAAGTCCAAAACTTTCCGACGAACTTGGTGTCTCGGTCAGAAATAATCGTTCTAGGCAGGCCGTGGTATTTGAAGACACATTTGAAAAATAACCTTGCCACTTCTTCAGCTGTCACTGAACTTTTGGTTGGTACCAGATTAACTTGCTTTGAAAAGCGGTCAACTGCCACATAAATTGAGTCGAAGCCTTGGCACCGTGGTAGTTGAACAATAAAATCCATGCTCACCAAATCCCATGGGTATGCTGGTACCGGTAATGGTTGGAGTAGTCCTGCTGGAGCTAGCGGTTCCACCTTCACTTGTTGACATGTCGGGCATGTTTGCACATAGGATTCAACGCCTGCCCACATACTTGGCCAATAGAAGCCTCTTTTGAGAACTTCATACATGTGATTCACCCCTAGATGTCCGGCGGCTAGTACGTCATGATGTTCTCACAAGACTTTCTTCCTCAAGTTGATGTTGTCTGGGACATATACTCTGCGTTGTTTATAAACAACTATTTGACCTTTTCAAGTGAAATGTTTATGAGGCTTTCCCAGTTGGAATTCGATCATTAAGTCCTTCACCAACGCATCTGCACTCTAATTCTCCCTGATTTCTTGGAGTAGGCCAGTCACCTGAGTTGTCACCGTTGCCATCAAGTGTTCCTGTCTACTTAGTGCGTCCACCACCACATTGTTCTTTCCCACCGTGTGTACAATGTCTATATTGAATTTTGAGAGAAAGTTTTGCCATCGCATTTGCTTTGGCGTGAGCATACCTTGGGATGAGAAGTACTTGAGTGATACATTATTAGTGAACGACTTAAAGGGTTTTCCTGCCACATAATGTCTCCAATGCTCCACTGCTTGAACTACTGCGACCATTTCTTTTTCATGAGTTGGCCATCGTCGCTCTATGTCACTCAATTTCTTTGAAAAATATGCAACAGGTTTTCCGTCTTGCATCATCACGGCCCCAATAGCAAAGTTCGACGCGTCTCTATGTATTTCAAAAGGTTTGCTAAAGTCCGGTAAGGCAAGGATGGGTTCTTGAGTGATCCATCGTTTTAGTTCTTGGAACGCTGCTTCACATTCCGGTGTCCATGTCATCTTCAGATGAGTCTTGGTCTGCTCCAACAGTGGTGCCACAATTTTGCTAAATGCCTCAATGAATCTCTTGTAAAAGTTACATAAGCCCACAAAGGGTTTGATGTCGTGAACAGTTTTAGGAGCCAGCCAATTCAAAATAGTCTTGATCTTCTTAAAATCCATCCGAATTCGTCCGTAGCCTATAACATGTCCAAGGAAATCAACTTCCTCTACCACAAATTCACAATTTTCTCTTTTTGTGAACAAGTTGTTCTTCCTCAATCGTTGGAGGACAGTCCTTAAATGTTTAATGTGATCTTTGAGGCTACGACTAAATGCCAAGATGTCGTCAATGTACACAATGACAAATTCATCTAAGCAGTCTCGAAAAATGTTGTTCATCAACGTGCAAAAAGTGGCTGGTGCGTTTGTTAGACCGAACGGCATCACCCTGAATTCGTGGCTCCCATACCGTGTTCGAAAAGCCGTTTTGTGCTCATCGCCTTTAGCTATTCGAATTTGGTGATATCCAAATCTAAGATTTATTCGGCTAAAATATCTGGCGTGTTTGAGCTGGTCGAACAGGTCATCAATTCTAGGCATGGGATACTTGTTCTTGATGGTACTTTTGTTGAGCATGCGGTAATCCACACACATCCGCAATGTCTTGTCCGTCTTTTCCACAAATAATACTGGGGCTCCAAAAGGCGAAGCACTGGGTCTAATGAATTCTTTGTCTATCAATTCACCAAGTTGTCGTTTCAGTTCCACCAACTCTTCTTGGGACATCCTATAGGGTGCTCATGAAGTTGGTTCTGTTCCTACTACCAACTCAATCTTATGGTCCACTGGTCTTCGAGGAGGTAACTTAGCTGGGAGTTCTTCTGGAAACACATCGCTAAATTCCTCTAGCAAATCTGCCACCTCCTTTGGCAAGTTTTTCTGTTGTGCATTTTTCCCTTCTAGAACCTCTCTGCAGATACAAAGAAAGCACTTTGATCTTTTCCCTTTTGCCATGCTTTTAATCACAGATGCAGCCACCAGATTTTGTTCAATATCGGTGCCCTTCGCGTTCCCTCCAGGTAGAGCTTTTGTCATACAGATCTATCCCTTGTAATCCAAGAGAACCAAGTTTGAGCTCCTACTCAAAACTGCAATACAATGTTCATTTAGCCAGGGAAGGCCCAAAATTACATCGAAGGCATCCATCTCTAAAATCAAAAAGCTAAGTTTAGTCTTCCATCTCCCAATTTGCACCGGGATGTCCAATGTTGCTTTGTATGCGTCCAGTGCTCCCTTTGTTGTTTCTACCTTGAGCGTCGATGTTACATTTCTGGTTGGAAAGCTGAACTATTCCACTATGCTCCTTGAAATATAGTTATGTGAAGCTCCGGAGTCGATCATAAAATCTGACTTCCTCCCCACGATCTTCCGGATAGGAATAATACTCTTGAACCAATCTTGGGGGTTGCCCCATGGAAGCCTCAAATTCGAGCAACATCTCTGTATCAATGGTTAACCCGTACAGTTCGAATATGTCACCCCGCACCCCACAAGGCACAGACCGTGCTTTCACCAACCTAATGACAGCACCTTGTCTCATTTGTCGTACGTGCAGACGGCGCCAGGTCCGAACCATGGGAACTGACCGTGCTTACACCTCAAGGGCAGTACCTTGCCTCATCAAGTCCCCCGTTCTGCTGACCACCCCGACCGTGGACGAAACTGTGCTTACACTGTGGACAGCACCTTGCGCAACGGTTGTCCTGACAAATCCCAAAACGTGGCCATCCCTGTGAGACTTGCGTAGCTGACCGGCTAGTCGGCTATGATACCACATGTTGCGCCGGCGTCTCAAAGGGCACTGGGACTTGAGCGGTTTTCCCAACACGTGCTTAAGTCTAACATTCATCCATCATGCACTTACGTAAAAGCCAACTCAGAAACGTAACAAGCTTAACCATTCAGACTTAAGAAAACTGGAATCTCAACCAACCCGAAAGCCAACTCGGAATCTGTCCCCAAAAGGTAACCAAAGGCAAAGACAAGCCACACATGAAACCCAAGGCATAGTGGTCGCCAAACTGACCAATTGGCATAGCGGCAAGTCCCATGTCGATGACAGGGACCCTTAGGCGCCGGCGACGCAAAAAGATTGTAGTAAGGGTCCTTTCACTTGGACCAGTCCCGGAGGCTAAACCAAAATGGTAATCATCCCCAAGGATCAACTTTATTAGATTTAGAAGAGGTTACATTCATACATAGACTGACCGGTCTCGGGGCCACCAACACGTGTCGGGCATTGTGCCTGGCTCGTGCTGGTAGAGGGAGCTGAGACCTGGCGACTGCATTCCTGGTGCTAGTTGAGCTGCCCAAGTTTCTGTCTGCCGGACTCCCCCTATAGTTCTGTTGTGATTCGGTGCACCCCCTCTGTTCTGAAACATAGTGCTTTTTGGTAAAGCACGCTTTTTAGAACTTAGTTTTTATTTTGCTGATTAAGCCTGGCAAGCTTGGAAGAATCAGTCTGGCTCCCGGACATGGGTCCCGAGAGCCGTCCCGACGGCAGAATCAACTTGCTTCCTGACTAGGCCATGTCTCGAGCTCTAGAGCTAGCTCATGACTTGTGACTACTTGACTGGCTCACCACAGGTCGGAGGCTCAGTCCTTGATGTTCTAACTTGCTCTGGGACCTTAGGGAGCGTCACCCCTTAGAGTCTTACAGGGCACGCTGGGTGCACATGAGTCAGCTTTACAACAAATACCCCCAACATAGATCATGTTCTTCAACTGTTCTTTCTGGTTTCTTGTTCTGAATGCTTGTCTCCTGGATCTGATAGCTTTGCGTCTATGTCAAACTATAAGAAGTTCTGACTACCAACTTTGAAGCTCTGGTAATCGAAGTCATGGCTTTGATACCATTGATGGGAATCTAAATAAAATGAACGAAACGTGAATAAATTCGGATGGAATTCAGATATGATTGCTGGTCACTGTCTAGTATATCATTCCTACAATCCTCCACAATGTAGACAGACATTGTTGACCTACATTTAAGTTAATCCAACATTCAACAAGATTGAACCTACGTGCGGAATAGATAAAACAAAGCAAATGAGATACACGAATAATAAGCAAACAATAATTCAGTCGAGATCATACAATGATATGTGGATAACAACTACAACATCATCTATTGATCCTCTTTGTTTAAGCATTGTGTGACAGGCCCACACAGCGCATTAGCCATTAGGGCCCTTTTTGGACTCAAAAAGGGCCTCTTCACTAATTATAATTAGTGTTAATGACGACACGTGTCCCAATAAAATATTGACAACTGAGGGGGAATGGTCCATATGACATGGCAAATTCAATGGTGCAGATTAAATCAAGTGTGGGCCCACAAAGTACACCTCTAACATTAACCCTAGATAAAGCAATAACTATGCTTACAAGTTAACATCAACTAACATGTCTATCTACTAGTAGCCATATCCTAAGTGAGCGTAATCCTTATTTCAAATTTTGAATGTTCACAAGCTTGTATCTCTCATCTCTCTCTCATTTTATAGTATCGCTCTAAATGACCTCTCTCTCTCTCTCTCTCTCTCTCTCTCTCTCTCTCTCTCTCTCTCTCTCTCTCTCTCTCTCTCTCTTTCTCTCTCTCTCTCTCTCTCTCTCTCTCTCTCTCTCTCTGTATACTTCACAAATATTCTATTTTTTTTATTTTGGTTCACCTTATCTGAAGATCTCACACACTATTTTGCATATCCTACATTATCATTACATCATCCATTATGGCCTCTACTCAATCAAGGAAGCCCAAGAATCAACTAGCTTCCATTGTTGCACACATCAAAGATTTCAATGAGCATTGGGTGTCCCATACATTTTCAACTTTTGACTAGGTTTACATGCAACCATCAGGCAAAGGAACTCACAAGGTTGCAAAGAGAAAGCGAAACAACCAAGACTCCATGATTTCAAGATCAACCAAAACGGCAAATACCAATGTGCAACACGTATACATGCGTCGAGATATTTTATTAGATGTGGCTGTTGCTAATAGAACCATACAGTCACATTGTAGGTCTCACATCTTTTATTCTTGTGTTAACTATTATGTTTGAATTATTATTATGTCATTGTAATGGATAATAATGTTGTATTAATGTCTAGTGTAGATGTCTTTTCTTCAAATAGCTTCGACTGGCAAAACGTGAAGTCCTTCACTGGAAAATTCTCCGCCATAAATGCCAAATATGGAAAACTAATATATGGTGGATTGGCATCCTCTGCCCTGATCAAAATGGGCATTTTCTTTTACGATCACATGTACGAAGTTCCAAAAAACAACTTTGGCCAAGGCAAATTAGCACCAATTTCTGAGCCTGCGATCGATTCTCACGAGTGGCCATATGCTGACCAACTGACTATTGAATTAACGAAGAGGCAATTTTTCAAAGAGATTACTGGTAATATGAAGCCAACATTCGAATCCAAATGAGTCTACACTAGCATCTCTGTGCCGATCACCGTATTTGTTGTCATATTTAAGGCGGTCCCCTTTAGGAAAACAAACACGATGTGGGCTTGGAAAGCAACAGAATCATCACTGTTGGATAGCATATTGGTCGCATGGAATTCAAAAGAAATGGAGCATAAAGGAAATTTAATAAGGTGTAAGCTCTCTTGTGAAACAATGACCATAAGGTATCATATTTCACGTCAAACATGCTTCTTAAGTTTCATCTATAGGCGACATAAGTTTGGTCATGGCCGATGGGACCCTCTGGACGCGGAGACGAATCAGCAAGAAGTAGAGATATCCACCCATTTGCCCCATGATGAAATACGAGAAATTCATATAAATAAGGAGTGCAGCCTAGAAGATCTTCGGCATATGCTTGGATTGACTTTTGCTGATGTGCCAGCAGATTTTGTCTTCACTCGTAATGGACAAAATGTAAGCCCCTAATTTCCATCAGATTCCTGAATTTTAAAGAGTTATGTTGAATACATATAGGATTATTAATTTTGTGTCTGGTTTTGCAGATACGGAGACAAGCCAAAAAAGATCAGAAATGTGTTTCATTTTTACAAACAGGGACATTAGGAGTCCAATGGGAATAAAGGATTTTATCTAATGAAAAGTAGAAAACACAATTAGTTGGTTGTGTTTTGACTCTATTCTAATATATTTGGTTATGTTTTGACTTTACTTTTGCGTTGTCACATTTTATATGTCTGTTAGTACATTTGTGGATGTCCAAGGTTGAAACTTGTTAGGGTTTTAATTGTTTAGTGATATGTATTTTAATACTATTACTGGTTTTCTTTGAAGGTTTCCGCTAACCGGCAATTAAGATTTTTACTCATGAGCCTAGACAAGAACATACTATATTTGAAAAAGAGGCCAAAACTTTTATAGGGGCACTTACTAAAAATAGAACCCTTCACTATATAAGGGTGCTTGGGTCCTCATTTCTCCACTTCATCTCTCAAGTGTCAGAGTGTCAGTTTTTTTAGATTCTTTGTTTTTCATCTCTCATGTTCTCTGATACGTTTTCAAAGGCTAAAAAATGTCGAAAAAAATGGCACGGACGAAACAAACGGCTAGAGATCCCAGAGTGACTGCATTGCTCCATAGGGATGCACTAGCCACCCTCGATGAGAGAGAGAGACAGGGGGAGTAGAAGCAAGAGTAGGAGTCGCAGCCCAACAGCGTCTTAGGAAGATCTGGCCACTCAACGTAAAGCTGAGGAGGACATGGCCCACACAGCAGTTGCACAAGAGGACCAGAGTGAGCAGCAGCAGCAAGAAGACCAGCAGCAACAGCAGCCACCACGACGACAAAAAGGCCCTTCCCTGACGACAATTGAACGGGAAAAAACAATGAAGTTCCTAGATGAGAAGCTTGCAGCATCGGATGAGTTGCTGGTTCTTAATGATATTTTTTTCGACCCATTTCTCCCAGCACTGGGCATGGACAAAGCAAATTTAGGCATATCAGGTGACACCACACCCATCATGTCACCCCCAAGTCACGGCCCAGTGATGGGTCCGATGATGTCGTTGCTGGCGGGTGGTTCTGATTAGGGCACCCCGATGTCGCACACAACAAGGATGAAGCAGAAGCGACCCATAGATGGTCAGGGAGAGGAGCAAACGAGCGAAAGAGAAAGAAGCCTCGCAAGAGAGGCTCTACATCAAAGCGATGGAACCCTGCAACTCAGCAGCCATCACCATTGCCCACACCGCCAATATCGCCTCCACCGCCTCCGCCTCCACCACCTCCACCTCCACATCCACCACCTCCTCCTCCTCCACCTCCACCACCACCACCTCCACCTCCACCACCTCCTCCACCTCCAAGTTCTTTCGCAACTGGCCCAAGTAGTTCCGTAGAGCGTGGCAGGGGTAGGCCGGCCCCTCGTGCAGCACCATGGGCTGTAAAGGAGCTCCGTAGGATGCAGCCACCACCTCCTCGACTGCGTAGGAAGCACAGGATCGCAAAGTGGCTCCAAGATATACGGAGCTATCAGAAGTCCATAAAATTTCTGATACCTTTGTGAGGCTTGTAAAAGAAATAATCGATGAATTTTTTCTTGAGAAACAGAGTTACGGCAGATGTTGTGTCCAAAATACAAGAGTCTGCGAAAATGTACCTAACACAGCTTTTTGAGGACTCATTTTTGTGTGCAATACACAGGAAGAGAGTCACAATATTCCCGAAGGATCTCCACCTAGTTAGAAGGCTAAGGAGAGAGCGCAATTAAAAGTATCATGTACATGATTTTATTTATAATATACTGAAGATTTGGTGTCAAGTATATTGAAAAATTTCAGGTTATGTGAATGCAAATTATTGTGATTGAGTTTAATATCTGATTTCAATATTGTTTATGTGAATGCAGTGATTTGAAAATTTTAGTACCATCTATGTGAATGCAGTAATTTAAAATTTTTCAGTACTATGGGAATGGTAGTTTCTTTAAGCATATTGTAGTTAAGCATAGGTTTCCTTGCCTTGATATGAAAATCATGCTAGGGGCGCGACCAGGGGCCGTTTACGGGGCTTGTTCACGCCCTTGGCGTGATTTTCACACCACGAAGAAAAGACGAGAAATTTTTATTAGAGAAAAAAAAATTAAATTCATTATTCAATCAATAAGCACATCATATAATTACAACAGAGAATTATGAGAGTCCACAAAAAAAAAAAAAAACGACAAAATCTTTATTCACATTCGATTTGTTTCCTTCAGAGAGGTTTTCAGCTTCTCTGATCGCTTTTCTGATGAGAATACTGGTTTTAACATTCCTAATGCTAATTAAGGAGCATCATTCTCATTCTCATAAGGGCCAATTAAATCCGAGAGAATGATCCGAGTCTCGAATCCAGGACAGAAATCATTCAAAACGGCTTTTCAAAGGACACAGTAAGCCTTTGGCGCTGACGATGACAACTCCACCTCACCAATGTGCTTGGAGAGTGCTTTGCATTTAAGAAGCTCCGTCGGTCCATCTGGGCTGTACTTGTTGCTGAAGCAGAAAATAAAGATGTTGGGCAAGTTCCCAATGTAGTGGGCCATAGACCTGTCTAGAGTTCCTGCTTCAAATTTCTCCCGAACGCGACCCCTTCACATAGCAAATGTATCAATCCCCACTGCGTCCTACATTTGGTTCAAAATATTGCAAAATGAGTATAATGAAGACAAACAAATATAACAAAAATACACAAGTTGAATTGTTGGGTCAAACTTGCCCAACTAGCTTCTCATATGTGTCGTCGGGTTGGGTGTGGTCGAAAGTGGAACTGCCATTCTGCAAATTTACCAATGCTGCCAGCATC
This sequence comes from Diphasiastrum complanatum, assembly GCA_029204225.1. Classification (NCBI taxonomy): domain Eukaryota; kingdom Viridiplantae; phylum Streptophyta; class Lycopodiopsida; order Lycopodiales; family Lycopodiaceae; genus Diphasiastrum; species Diphasiastrum complanatum. Next base: position 38,060,416 of record CM055108.1, read on the forward strand.
TCATCTTCTCGCAAGCCGAGAATATGTTGCAAGTCATGCATGAACACATACTCTTGCCCATCAATGATTATTGGAGCAAGGCCATGGATTCGAAGCACGACATCATCGGACTCATCTATATCTTCTGGCTCCGCTGATGTGGATGCACCTGTTGCCTCTTGCGCAACCAAGACTGCTTCGTGCTCCGCGGATAAATCTTCCTCTCCACCCGGGTCATGCATCTCGTTCACCTGCTCATTAGGATTGTGTTCGTTGCTGGCCACAGTCGCTAGAAACTCATTAAGCAAAAAAATAACAGTAATCTCATCGGATAGAAACTTCTTTCCTACACTTTCAAGATCAAAAGTTTTCAGCTGATCCTTGGTCAGCTCCAAGTAAAGATCGTTACCCAAGTGACTAATAAATCTGTTGAGACGAGCGATAAAGAGTCTATTTCCTTTCCATATATAACTAAGCAAGTTATATGAAATCCACATGATAGTTGAGCCAGGAATTTGTATGGCATAAGGCTTCAAAATTTCATCTATATACTCACTCACATAACGTGAATGCATCTGTATTAGCCCGTAGAGTGGCAAGCGTGTCTATTCTACCTGTAAACATACAATAAATACGATCTAACTGATCTAAAAACTGTGTGGGGCTAGCAGATTGGCCAACTCTATTTTAGAGGACTACATTGTTATGCAACTAAGAACACTAATTTACCAGCAAACTAGTAGTCTAATGAACAAGACAAGCTAAATTACGAGGAAAGAAATTTCAAACAAAACAAAAAGTTGACAACAAAATGAAAACCCCCACTCTTATATAGAGGACGTGTTTTCAAAAATAGATATTATTATAAAACAAAAATAAAACAATAACAACAATCCAATTCGTCAGTATTATTTATCACAAAGGAATTTTCGAATTACAATTTAACATAAATTGCTTCTATTCCATCTCATCAGTTTCCGTAGCTTCTCTAGCGTTGTTTTTCAAAACATTGGATGTTGTGTCCTCAGCATCCATCTCTTTCCAACTCGGATTCTAGACATCCTCCATTCTTGATGCCATGTTCTACCATTAGAGGATTGCCATGCTACCTTTCTAACTGAATTGGAATTAGAGATCATTGAACTCACTCATCAGTTCTTGTGTTTTGAAAGTGTCTCGGCCCAAAACTCCTCTGTAAAACCATTGGAATATCTCAACCAATGCAGATTACTAAGACCTTTCCTCCGCCATGGCGTGAATTTTGAAATATACATCCTTTGTCCTATAATGACTCCTTTTCCATGGCCTTGCGTATTCCAAATAACTAATGATCCCGTAGGTTTCATAACCCAAGGTCATGAGCATAGAAATGTGTTGTTCATAAAAAAATTTGTATTAGTTTAAATCTTTATAAATACATAAATACAAAAGTAAAAAATATGAGACACACCTACCATATAGTGGTTATGTGTAGTTTCTTCCCATGCATCGATCATCGATCCAGTAAATGTTTTGACTTCTCTTGCGTATCTATCCAAATCTTCATCTCTCACAATCTTTTTGTTGATAGTTTGTGACAAGGCATCAAATGCTGCCAAACCTTAACACGTTGTACTTGTCATGCGAGGATCTGAGCCATATTTGTTGCTGCATTGACATATTTTCTTCCAGTACTCTCATTCAACACTGCTTTCACGTGCAGTATGATTTGACAATAAGTGTCTCGCTTTCGCACCACTCATTGAAACTTTTGCTGAAACATCTTGCGCTTTTCCACTCATCTCAACGTCTTTGGTAAGACTCACGTGGCCCCCATGCAATCCCATCGGATAAAATTATCTCTAGATTTCTAATGCTAACATCTGCTCTTGATTTGGACTGCATGTTCCATGATAACAACAATGCACGCATGCAAAAATAATAATTTGTCCAGTATTCGTAATTCACCATGCATTGTGCAAAAATGGACTCTTTCGAGAGGAATGTTCAACACAAGACTCCAAGCTTTGTCTAGATTGTGCCTATTTGGTGTAAGACGTTGGTTGCAATTCAAAATACTTTTGTTCCGCCCATATTCAAACATACAATATATACAAACATTCTTTGCATTTGCACCGAGACCACAACCGTACATGCATTTCAAGGTCTTCAAATCAGCAGCTAGGTGTCATTCTACAACAAAGCTTTCTCCTTCAACATTAAACAATTTGCTTTCATTTTGTGCATGTATTATCTTAGATATACTACATTTTCAAAT
>CM055108.1:38672651-38871057 GCA_029204225.1 Diphasiastrum complanatum
TGGAATAGTTTTGAGCTCCAAAACTTAATGGGACTTGTAGGCCATTATCAATGAGTCATTGAAAATTTCTAGATCCTTCTTTTATTCGTTATTGAGTCATTTAAAAAGGAAGGTACTAAGCCCAGAAAAACAATGTTGGACCCTTTTCATGCATGCCTAATCGGTAGGATCTAAAGGGCAAAGAGGGGGTTTTGGATCTCCAACCGGGTGAGTAGTCGTGTGTAGAAACGGGCTTCGATCCAATGGGGAGGGGTTAAGCAAAGAAATGGAGGGTGTCAAGCTTAGTTTATGATCTAAAGGTGGAATGGCTTGGATCTCTCTCTCTCTCTCTCTCTCTCTCTCTCTCTCTCTCTCTCTCTCTCTCTCTCTCTCTCTCTCTCTCTCTCTCTCTCTCTCTCTCTCTCTCTCTCTCTCTCTCTCTCTCTCTCAATGAAAAGTGATTACAAAATGGTGTCACATGCGCTTTTATAGACAAACCTAGAGTTAGGGTTTTTTGTTCACCCAAAACCATGTGCCATAAGAACTTGACTTTACAACGTTTTATAATTCCAAACTCCAATTTAACTACTTGGGTCCCTTTTTATTGTGAGCCCATTTGGGCGTTGTTCTACCTCTAATTCTCGCACCATAGGCTTACGAGTACAGTGCACCTTCTACGGGTGTCTGAGAATGTTCCAGGTAGATTTACTTTGTTTGTTGACTTGGCCATGTTTTTGTTCCCATTGCCGTATAATATGGTGGTGAGGCATTGGGCTTTTTTCTGCTCGTTGGCCGATTTGCTACTAGTTGACTTCTTTGGTATTGGCACTCTCGGTGCATATAGATTCTGGAGCGCCTTCATCTGTGATTTGTCGACAGTCTTTGTTGTAGTTCGGTGGCTTGACGCCACTGTTTGATATCATTTATTCTCTTTTGAGAGCCGAAATCGGTTAGAAGAATCTTCACGAGAATCTTCTAATATGCCCCCACTGCGAATTTGGTGACAGTCCTTTGGCACCTGCTTATGTCTTTGGCATTGGCATGTGTGGCGATGTGAAACCGTAAGGGCGGAAAAAGGAAAGTGAAAGGGGTATAGAGGAGAGAGGGAAGTGAGAATCAGCAAAATTGGCAACAACTAGGTATGGGGGGGGGGAGAGAGAGAGAGAGAGAGAGAGAGAGAGAGAGAGAGAGAGAGAGAGAGAGAGAGAGAGAGAGAGAGAGAGAGAGAGAGAGAGAGAGAGAGAGAGAGAGAGAGAGAGAGAGAGAGAGAGAGAGAGAGAGAGAGAGAGAGAGAGAGAGAGAGAGAGAGAGAGAGAGAGAGAGAGAGAGAGAGTACATATACAAAAAGGTCCAGGAGAGAAAAGAAAAATAAGAAGGAGAAAACGAAACAAATGGTGAAAAACAAGAAAATAAAAGTGTGACACCTTGTATGTTTTTTATTGGACTTCTTTTTCTTTTCTTTTTTGAAAGGAGGGTACAGATGATAGAGCAATGAATCATTGAGACTATTTGAGCTGCTTGCCCTTCTTGTCTTCAGCATCTTTGATTTGACGGTGGGTCATAGTGACCAAACAAACAAAAAAGGGACCACAATGCGCTTCACATTAAGGATTGCGAGCGGATTGGGGGCGGGTGCATATTTCCCATAAATCACGTCATATACCATCGTTCCAATCTCGCTATGCTGACAAAGGACGTTTCAGATAGGCAATAGAAGGTACGGTATAGCGGGATCTGATCCTCGATGGTCGTTGACTTGAAAGTCTTGTTGAGATTGAAACAGAACTCGCCAAAGCACATGTCCCATCGGGTATCTACCTTTGCGGTGGTAAGAAGGATCTCCACATTATAATATACTTCCAGTATAATTGGATCTAGAGAGTTAGTCGTGTCGGTTATGAACCGGTTGAGGGCCCTAGTGAAGTCGACTATTGGTGGACCCTTTCTCTGCATCCCTAATCAGTGTGATCAAAAGGCAAAGAAGGGGCTTGGATCTCCAACCGAGTGAGTATCGGTGTAGTACAGGCTTCAATCCAATGGCGAGAGGGATAAACTACAAGTTCAAGATGGAATCTAAGCCTATCAAGGGTGTCAATCTTGGTGTTGGATCTAAAGGTGGAAGGGCCTAGATTTGGATGTGGGATTCTCTCTTGTATTCTTCTCTTCTTGGGGTTTTTGGTTTTGGTTGATCCTCTTCTTAGATCTTGGTTTCGACTTATCTAGGCATCTATGGCTCCACTTGGTATCCACTTTAACGACTGTCAAAAGAGTCTCCACATTGTAGTAGGCATCCAAAACGATTGGATCTGGAGAATTAGTCGCGTCGGTCATGAATCGGTTGAGGGCCATGTTGAAGTCGACCACTATTTTTCAACCTTGTTCAGACTTTATTATTGGCCAATTGTAGGCCTTGATGTTGGGAGTCTTCAAATCCATCCATGATCTTCTATAGGGCATAAGATGAAAAGTTGGGTCTGCCCTTAATGTCGTCGGAGCTATGAGGTATTCCTTTATGAGCTCGGGGCTGCGCAAGAGTACTACCTTCCTCCATTCTGGTTGAGGATGCAGAAGGGATAGGACATCGGCCAGTTTTTTCTTTAGGAGCTCATCGAGCCTGCCTGGCAATTTGTAGCCACCTCTTGTCTTGACATCTAGATACTTTTTGACAAAGAGAGTCGGCTGCTCTGAATCGGGTACCGAGAAAATCTTCTGGTAACAGTGTTGGTGTACTATCAGAGGATTAGGTCAAGTGTCATCAGTGCGAGGAGGAATGGCGGAGGTAGATGGAATTGGAGGGCGATGAGAAAATAGGATGCGAAGAGGTAGCAGGAGGCAAAATGGCGTGAGGTGGTGAAATGGCGCGAGGTGGTGAGGAGCCACGAGGAGGAGAGGTGATCTCAAGCTCGGGCATGTTACGATTGATCTGGAGGGTGGTTGAGGTGGTTTCAACCTGTGCGACGTACTGAAGATCCTGGTCGAAGATGCAATATTTGCCAGTTTGGAGGTTGAAATGGGAGAACGTTAGCTAGAGTTATTGGTAGTCGATGGTGGAGGCGGATTCGATGAATGGAAAATCGAAAATGGAGTAAGGATGGTGGATGGATGGATCTTGAACAATGGCATTATAATGTGCCATGGCCACGCTATAGCAGAGAATGAGGGTGCCGGGGTGGTACTGATGGCAATCATAGTAGAGGATCCACTGCTCGTTATAGGTGAGATGGAGGGCTTCGGGAAGGGCGGCGATGGTGGTATGGCAATGATTAATGTGCTATGCCAATGTGTCCGACAACTTCTCTTCTCATACTCTGGCGTGTATTAGTAACTGCACAAAGTCTTGTAATAAAATGGAACGGAGGACTCCCAAAAACATCACAAAAATAGTCAAAAACTTTGACTTGGACAAAGCCAGTAAGGACAACGAAAACAAAGATATTTTTATTTGCCTCCAATGCAAGCTGATAAATGCGAATGAGTTCTGAATTAGAGAGGGGGGGAGGCTTCACTTACAAGTAGCTAGCAAGTTTATCAGGCTTAACAGGTTTGGAAGTGGTTCACTTAAATTATTAATTTTTTGAAACATGAAAGTGTACAATGCAAAATAAACTTTCTAGCAGACTAAAAGCAATAGAAATAATAGTTAGATTAATATCGGCAAAGATCCAGAAATGTAGTCCAATGTAAGTGTCAGCTCTACCCTACACTGGACAATCAAATTTACCAATAACAAAAAATTCATTGCCTTTTTTTTAATTTATGGCAAGTGCATTAGGATAAAAAAAATGAAACTATACTAAGCAGCAGAAGAGCATTTTCACTACAGCCAATACATCACCTAGCAAAATTACAAAGCTTGAAACAAAATCTTTAATCCTCTAGAATCTCAACCTTGCCTTCATAAATCTCATTTTGCAAGTCCTTAGAAATCTTTCCATCAATAGTGCAACCTATGGAAACACAGGTTCCTAGAATCGCTTTTAGTTCCAGGAAGCTCCTTTGCCATCGACCATGGCTTCACAGCCCTAGCAATGGTTCCTACAACAAGTCTTCACCCGAAAATGCTTGTAAAGAGGCTGATAGCCCCAAAGGTGTCAGTACTAAAAGTGTCGCTAGTAGACCAAGCAAACCTCAAGCAATAATCAACTTTATGCCAACTCATGCTGCACAATCTACTCAAGCGGATGACCTCAAAGGGATATTGATAAGTAAAACTAACATGAGCTCTCCAAAGTGCAATCCTCCACACTCTCCAGATATGAAATTGCACTCTAGACTTGCACCACAATTTAGCTCCTCTAGAAAAACTATTGTTGGAAACTCTTCTTTAGAAAGCAGAAGAGGATGCTTGGCAAGGGGTATCACTCAAATTTGTTTAATCTCCTCCTAAAGTACTACTCTCTCGGCTCCATTCGCCAGCCTAGTACAAGTGAGGTGCACGAATGCGACACAACACAAACCTAGTCAGCCCCACATACCTGGATTCTGCATATCAAATCTCTCTCGATGGTGATAATTACTTTGTGCTCACCTTACATGCATCGATCTTGTGGAGTACATGTTTCTTTTCTACAGAGAAGAACAATATTGCGATTTCCCTCGTGGAGAGGCAAAGAGTCATGTTTCTGGAGTTTTTTTTTGTATATGTTATTGAAGATATGCGGAGACAAGCTATGCTTTTTCGTAGAGGATAGTTCATGGATGTTGAATGCAGACTATTTTTTTTCGTAGAGGAAGCTAATCCATTGCCAACTATGACAAAGTAAGTCTTGCCATGAAGATCTATAACATTATTGATCAAAATGAAACAAACAAAATTCAATGCTCTCAAAACATGGATTGACTTGTTTAAAACCAAGCTGAGATCACACAAATCAACCAAGCTCCTCAAAAGTTGTGAACATATAGAATGCTCCAAATTCTAGTGAGCACTCTCTAAACATCAAGCATCAAAGCTAGCAAACAATTACATCAAGCATGTGCAAAGACAAGCATTTTCCATTCAAAATTACATTACATTGATCAAGTGATGCAAAAAGTGAGGTCGGTCTCTAAAAGCAAGGCAATAAAAAAAAAAGGCAAGGTGAATGTGATACTAACCAAGTGCACAACAACCTCCAAGACAATTGTGGCCACACCTAGCCTGCTACTCCATGCTTTTTTGATAGCTGGAAACAACAGTCGTGCATCTCTTGATCATAACCATTCTGCCAAGATGCCACTTGTCCATCTTTCACTTTCGTTGGAAAAATGAGAGCATAGGCTAGGAAATTGACCTCCTCCAACCAATTTTAACAAATATGAGGGATGGCCTCCTTCTGCTAGAGTGGTGCCCCTACCACCGTGGAATGAAGGAGAGCTCAAGAGCGAGTGGGAGGAGTGAAGACTGGAAGGATGAATGGTAAATGAGCAAAGGCAAGGAATGATGATCTCACTTGTATAATAAGCCATAATAATGAAGTGTAGCTTAGTCAAACTTTGGCCCTTGATAAAAACATGTCGATTGTGGTGATTATGGTGTTTGTTTGGCCAAGTTGAATTTGAGGGAGAATGGAAAAAATAGTCCAAATTGGCAAATATCAACTTGAGCCTAAATATGAAAACTTCAAATAGTTCGAGCAAGGGTCAAAGTGGAGGCCACATGTGTGGAAATTATGTGGAGGGGGACAAGTTGGTCCAAATGACATTCTTTAAATGTTTATGTTCATATTTCATAAGACTATGTAGTCATTGTCAAGCTAGCCAATCTAGACGGTTCACCATTGATTTGATGGATGGTGAAGATTTAGGGCCTAAACCTACTTCTAGAACCTTCCATTTTGGTAACTGATGTACATGCCTCATTTTGGTGATCATATTGCAAGAGGGAGATTGATCTTTACATTGTGTAGAATTTTTTCATTTATGTTGCTTATGTGAATGATGATTAAGACCTATTTCCCATGCATCTTTATGAATGTTATGTTCTATGTTTTTTGACATTATTATAGGTCCAAAATAGGTCCTTCATCATCTCAATAACTTTGATAATTTTCTTATATAATGAAGCAAAACCAACAATTCAATATACAATTGGAATGTTTACATTTCAACAAAACAAAATTAAGCTAAGGCATATAATTCCATAAGATAACTTATCACACAATACATCAACCAAGAAATGGGATGTTCATTAGATATTATACATTTCACAGAACTTCACTACCCTTCGTCTGTTTTAAGAGGGAGAATAGCACATTTATTTTCCTCCCAGTAATATGCATATGAACACAAACAATATATCATGTTGTTGCATAGGAGATGATTATCACATTCAAATTGGCCATTTTCTTTTTTTCTATATGCATTCTCTCACTAAGTTTTAGTTTCTTATATGGACTCTTAAAGTTTAAATGGATTCATGCATTTATGATTTAGCTTTAACTATTGGAATAAACAAATTTTCAACATAGTATCCTACACCAGATTACATTGTTGTTAAACACCAGCTTGGCACCGTGATTCTTTATGTTGATTAGTAAAGTCTATGTTGATTGATTCTCTATGTATACTCGTATAGTCTATGTTAATTCATTCTTTGTGCAGTCTATATTGCCAGTAAAGCTATTTTGATGTGATAATAATATACAGCATACAATCATTGCAATTAGTTTCATTAAGCTGCACGTTAGAGTATTTAAGAGGACTGCTAAAATTATGTATATGTTCATCATTCATGGCTTTTAACCTAGTTTTAACTTTTATGTTTAGCAAAAGCAACCCAGGGCGGGCATCATAATCAGTGTATATGTTCATCGATTCTTTGTTGCAAAGTATCCTGCAGTCTGCGTGCAGCATTGGCAGTTTTGCTGCAATCTTTATTACAAGTATATAGTACGGAAAGAGACCTGCACTTTTCAACATTTGACTCCACATCTCTAATTTAGAATTAATCCAGCTGCTGCTAATTCTGGCATATGTTGCTGGTTACGTGCTATTCAGTATTACTTATTGTGATCAGCTGCAGAGTACGTGTGGAAATATATCCCCTAGCGCCTACACAAAGAGACATGCATTTTTCAACATTATTTGACTGATCGTGATCAGTTCCGGAATACGTGTAGAAATATATTCACTGCACGCTAGATTTGATGGCTGAACTGTAGCCATTGTCATGAGAATAGTCCCAGACCATCACTCCGCCGTATTTGGTGGAAGATTTGATCTGGGGAAGTATGCTGGAGATGAGAACATCGCTTGGAATGAAGCCACTTCTGGCTGCAGAAGTGGACGCTGGCAAGCCTAGAAAGATCTTCTGCGCTTGAGCCTGAACCCAGTTGTTCCAGGCCGCAAGACCGCCGGATTGATCTCCGTTGGAATCGGGGTTGAAATTACAAGGTGGGTTATTGTAAAATTGCACCCACACGTAGTCGAAGAGCCCAGTATCAAGAGCTGAGCCAGATCCCGGGCCGAGGTGAGCATCTGGGAAGATACACTGCGGGGCAGCACTGAGATAGTATTGCTTCGATCCGCCATTTGTAAGCTTCCGAATGGATTGTGCTAACAGGGCATACGATTCCAGTCCGTTGCCTTGCTCGATGTCAAAGTCGATGCCATCCAACACTGCCGCACCTAAAGGCCTGGAGCTGGACTGCCCTCCCAGAAAATTGTCCCACAGATACTGTGCCACAGAGTCTGCCTCTGCCTGTGAGTTGATGTTATAGGTTCCTACTGCCCCTCCGAGAGAAAGGAAGATCTTGACTCCATTCTGTTGGCACGTTTGTATGTCACTGGAGAATTGAGTGCATGTTCCACTAGGAGGATCGCAATGCCCAGCAAGGTTAAGCCCAGGAGCCTGACCTCCCCCAAAAACGTTCAGAAAAGCCACATTGATGACGCCATAGTTTCCTGTGTTGCATGCAGCAAGCAGGGAGCCTTCGTTCCCATTCTGGCCCCAGTAGGTTGCTATGAATCCCGCAGATGAATAATGCACTAGAAGCAATATCTGGAGTAAAACTAGCCTTACAATATCGCAAAGCTGATGTCGTGCCATTTTCTTCATGAATGCGCAGCTGATACAAATCGCTTCAGATCAATATTTTGCTGCAGCTTGCTGTCTTTATAACTGATTTCATGGCTTTTGCTGCTGTCTCTTGTCTCTTATAAGAAACAGGGTTGGAAGAGGAAACCTGGGCGGCTGGGAAGGAGAGACGCAGACGTCATAGCCTCTAGTCTAGTCAAAAAGGAAAGAGAAAACGGGAAGAAAAAAGGCGACAAGACTAGAATTTAGGCGTGTCACAACGGCAATCAACCGTGAACTTATAGGGCACTATGATATTGAATGCTCTTACTATAAGTAGGTAATGTCTATTCACGGTATCACTCAGTGAACTTATAGGGCACTATGATATTGAATGCTCTTACTATAAGTAAGTAATGTCTATTCACGGTATCACTCAGTGTTCTTGGAACCTTTTTGAGGTTTCCCTCCAAAAATCAAAAATCGATATGTGAAAAAGTTCTTCTGTCTCTATTCAGTGACAAGCTCTTGCTTGCTTGCTGGTTTTCCCTTATAAAACCAAAGATTTATGACATAAAAAAATCCTATACAATTTTTGCCATGCCGAATTTTGAGAAAAGATGCCGATTCCATTCTTGAACTATGGCAGCTTTCCCGAACACTGGTACTATCACTCTCTAAGTGCCCCAAGTGCCCCATGAGCCCTCGTATCTAAGAGTCACATAGGCGTCTGGCCACAATGCACTCTGAGCCACACATTGTTTTTTTAAATGGTTGCCATGAGCGTCACGTCATCAGGCAACCAGAAGGTTATCTCATAATCATTTATGGGAGCTTGCTGGGGCCATATATATGAAAACCTGCTCATGCTCTCACGTGAGCAAGTGCTCGTGAGAGCGGCTCCAATGCTGCCGCTTGGGACTCGATGATGGACCTGCTCGGGAGCCACAACACCGCTGCCCGCCGACGCCATGGACGTAGCTCAGGAGCCGCAAAGCACTACCCGAGGGGCCGTGGGCATTGCCCGGGACCCACCCCACGAGCGTCTGCTCGGGACAGCGCGGGTGCGCCCATGAGCCAATTTCCCGGGCACTGGTTCGTTCTGGCAGGCTCGGCGTCGAGCGCCACATTGGCACCTCCCAATTGCATCGGGCTCAAAGGCACCACACGTGTGTGTGCGTGCCTTGAAGCCGCATCGTCCCATGAGTGGTAAAACTTTGCTACAAGGCTATAGCTAGCTGTGAGATGAAGTATACCTAACATGGCAGTTGGAAATGAAGTATACGTAACGTAGCAATAATGGACGACTTACATTAATTTTTTTTTTTTTTGTGACTCCCTGGGTTTTCTCCTTTTACAATTGGTACAAAGACTATGACTAATAGAACACTATGTAATACTAGACTTTTGGTTCAAAATCTTGCTAAACAATGTTTCAAATAAATTGGAAAAACTAATGTGAAACCCTTGTGTTCTAAGTGAGATCTAGTACTCCCCTTGTTGGTTGAGACTAGGCTTTCCTCTTGCAAGTGTCCAATCCAATCCATAGCATGAAAACAAAAAAGTTAGAGCATTGACTCCATACATTTGACATGAAGATAGAACACACTATCTCATTAGTTAATGAATGATACAATAGGCCTCCAACAAGCATGACATGAAAAATAAAAGGGGGGGGGGGGGGGATGTTTCTCTCCGAGGTCCTTCTGTTGGGGAAGGGCCTTCGTAGAGGGCAATAGCCTGAGGCAGACATTCCCCAACATGTTTTTTTGTTGCAATTTTGTCTTTTACATACACTTCTGGGGTGAAAGGTGTGTGCATAAAAAGGTAAACAAATCTACGTCCACCTTTTAGTGCATAAATGGTGCATGTTGAAAAAAATTGTAAAATGTTGCATGCATTTTGTCGAAGATGCGTTTCCCTTGAAACAAATATAGAAAAAAGAGATAACAAACACCAAATCATTAGTTAGAGAAGGCTCAGGTCTTGGAATTTCAAGAGAACTCTTATGGCATACAATACTTCTCAAAATAAATCTTGTATTCTTGTTATCTTGGTAATTTTTCATTTGTTCTTCTAATGTTTTATATGCTTCTTGCTCAACGTATTCATAGAACATATAGATTAGTTGATTTTCCTTTGAAAAGTTTATGCTTTCTTTGACCAAGAGACTTTTTGGAGGTGATTCTAGACAAGAAGGGGGGAAGGAGTTCATAATTATAGTCTGATTGAGCTTTCTACTAGAATTCATAAGTAGGCACTACAACAAGACGCGCGATTTTCAGCTCTATTTTTTAGCGTTCTTTTAAAGGTAGAATCGATAATGGGGCACGATGGAATCGAAAGGCTCGAGCCTCGAGTCCTCATCGGCCCTCAAAATAAGCCTCATAATTTTGAACGTACTTTTAAGAGGCTTATAATAGGGGTTATAAGAAGGCCAGAGACATTTCAAAAAACCCCAAAATCGCTCTACTTTTCGAGATTTATAACGAGGGTTATAAGGATGCCAAAGACATTTCAAATCACTATGAGGGTAATACTGAGACTAATGAAAATAATGTACTTAGGGTAGACCCTAATCAAGGCCTTAGGTTAGGAAGATTAGCCCTTAGATCAAGGTGCCTCTTTTTGGAGGTGGCCAACCTCAAGGAAAATTCCTACAAATTAGGACCATGTGACTTGGCCTTGATTAGACATAATTCAAGGAAATCAAAGGTGACTTGATTCAATCGAATCCTATTCTACTTATGTACACATGTGGATGATGCATGTCAATCCATCATGGTGCCACACGGCATGAATCTAGTTGCTAGATTTTAACATTTTTCACACTCCTTGAAAGGAGCAAATCACGTTTGCATCCACCGAGCACTTTCTCCATGGCAATCACTCTATTTTGGGGTACTATACTTGTAGGTATAGTCCAAGTACCGTACTTGTAGGTTCATGGATTGCTCGTGAATATCATAAGGCTTCTTGGGTACTGATGCATCCATCGGCGAGAGGGGCTTTTTGCCAAAAAAAAAAAAAGGCCATGTATACATATATATCTTATTGAAAAGGGTGGATTATTGATTTCAAAGTTTCTCCAGGAGGACAAACCATTTCAGAGGTGCTTATTCAACATGTTTATATGCATTCAGAACTTAATGTGGAGGCAATAAATCCACATGATTTTTGAGAGTGTAATTGTAAGTACCTTAATTTTTTGGGTTGCTTGTCATTTTTAAAACGTAATTGTATTTATGAATCAGAGCTTATTTTGATTTTGTATTGCAGATCTATATCCTTCAAATATACATGAATGGGAACCTGTGGCGTCTCTTTCGGGTATTATAGATGTCATTGTTGGGAGTATTCCCAACAAAGTGTAAATAAATAAAATCATCCAATAAAATGTGTTGTGAGGGCATGGCATCCTGCGCGCGTAACTCCATGGCCCAATGAGCACGCAAGTAAAGTTGTAAATAAAATAAACTTGACGTGGGCCTTGGAGTTAAAATAAAATTAAAGGCCCAAAGTCATTTTTGAACTTAGAGATTAATTTTTAGAGTTGGGCCTAAATTGGGACTCACATGAATCTTGTGATTACCAATGTACTTTTTGTGGACCCTTGGATCAAGTTGGGTCCAAGATGAATGGATAGGATCATTGTGAATATTAGCCAATAGGATTGAGGGGCAAGGGCCTTCCCCATTTTATAAAAAAACACCATTTATACACTAAAATAACTTAGTTAGGCCATTCACTAGTCTATTTACCTTTCGTATATCTGGAGCCCCAGATTGCATGATGTACCACTCTAAGAAGTCCTGTATATTGCGGATGGATAACCATTCACAGTTATGTCCATCATCTTGCTGAGCTGACTTCAATCACAAAATGTATAATAGGTTAGTTGTGCACTCTAAAAAAAACAAATCATATTACCTATCAGATACTTGATGAGAAATACTTACTTCTGCATGAACAATCTCCAGGTGGCTATTTACAGTGGCCCCATCCGGCCTTGGCAAAAATTGCAACATTCTGTTGTACATCACGTCTATTTTGACATGGGTAGAGTTCAAGCAATTCATCTTTAAACAGATGGGATTAATGATCCCATCTGAATCTTCCCTAAGGGAGATTATCTGCATACTCCAATGCTTACTGCAAACAAGAGATAATTAGTTAAATTGAAGGAATTACAATATCTATTAAAAATATCACTTGAATATATTCTATGTAATTTAGTATGGAATAATAAAGACTTTGGTCTCCGAGGTTGTATGGAGAAGATACTTCATCGCCTGAGTTGGATTATGAAGGCTGTGTGCAAAAAAGGACAGCACAACTCCAATGTCCTTAGTATCATTGCATTTACATCTATTTACAAAATACATCAAACCAGCCTCCACAACTGGATCTGATATATCTGGTGTCTTCTCCTTCAGGGGATCACAAAAGTCTTTAATTATGTGATTTACCTAGTTAATTGAACTTAGAAAAAAAGAAAATTGACCTCCTAGCTTATCAATCTCTTTGGCAACATACTCATCAAAAACTATATACCTCTGAGAATCCAAAAATGAATCTTTCAGATCAACAAAAAATCTTACACAAAGATCCTTATAAAAATCACCTATTAAACTTATATCTAGATCCGATATTATTTTATCTACGTAGAGGTCATATCCTTGTTATTGTGGAATGGAATGGAGGGAATGGAAGAGGAACTACTTGAATAGTTAGGGGTGGTGGGAGGAGAAGAATGCATTGCAGACTGGTGTGATGGTCCAACCAAAGGACGAGAGATATGAGGGGGGGATGGTGATTCGCTAAGTACTACCCTTTGTCTGGCAGGCCTGGTGAGCTTGGTCTGCTTTCTCTTATTTCATTGAGAAACAGGCCCTCTCTCTGTAGGTGGTGGCCTAGAAGTGAAGCTACTCTTAAAGACATGATCGTGTGTACTCCTCAGCCTCATGACAAGATGCATGTCTTGAGGCATGAGGGTAACTCTCTTGGCGTGCACTGTGCAAAGCGTAGAGTTCTCATAGAATTTAACTTGAAAGTCCTCATAGGCAATATGGAGGGCTTCTAGGGCTATTATGTTCCAGCGAACATCATGTCAGACTGACCTTGTCACTAATCTCACAAACCTCTGTAGTCTCCTGATATCCCTTAACCATGGTCTTCTAGGCCGACCTACTCTCCTACCAGTGCCCGCTGCCCTTTGTACAGGAGGACGAGGAGGTGGGACAAATGTGGTAAGACGTGCTATCTGCTTGGTATGGGCCATTTCAAGCTAAGGTATCGTTATGACCTGCCAATGAGAAAGAACAGTGCATGTCGGATAGGGAGGTGGCGTATCGCTACGACACATGGAGGGGGAAGCTGTACTGGTATCTGACTCTCTGGGCGTGTGGTAGTGATATGCAGATAGCAAGGGGCACAAGTGAACGAAGAAATCTGAGGAGCGCTAGGGAACAAAGAAATTCGAAACGGAAATATGAGTCCAAAATGTCCTTTTATACCTGCAGAGCGTCCCATCAATATCATACGTGTGATGTGACACCTCCAATCCCCGCACGTGTGGTCACACGTGTCATCACACCGACCTGTCACGTGTCAAGACATCACCGATCCGTACGATCATACGGTTGGCATGCATGTGCGAGGACACGTGTCACGATCTGGGCCACACACGTGTCACGAGACGACTGGCTCGGACGATCGTACAGTTGGCATGCACTTGCAAGGACACATGCCAGGATCTGAAGTGTACACGTCATAAAAACTATGTGGCTGTCATTTCCACATGTGTGGCAATTTTGACCGCACGTTTTCGAAATACATGTACGGTGCAGATGCTCTGAATTAGACTATATATATGAGTGTCATTTTCGGAATTCAGTTTCGCATATTGAGTCCAAGAAACCGACCTGTTTCAAAATCAGTACATACAATATCGCTACCACGCACCCAACAAACGGTTAAATGTCGCACTGCTCCTCTGGCGTGTAGTTCCGATATGCAGAATCGTGTACAGTAGTGTATATCGCCATCACGCGCCCAGGATTACACCGTTTATGTCCCCTTGCTAATCGGCACCTCATATCGATATGGCCTCCTCTTCTACTAGTTCGATCTATGATAGAGCTCTTAGTTCTTTCCTTGTTGATGCTGGGGTTAGCGACAGACAGGACCATTTTTTGTCCTATTTTGATTTTCAGTTTGACATAGAGAGATTTGTTATTGAGCACATGGATGCTTTTCCCAAACTGTACAAGGATTTTTATGAGTGCTTGCAACAGGGTACCCTTCTAATGGACGGCCTGAGATTTGTGCATTTCATAGATTTGACTCATGCTCAGCCTAGTGCCAAGCAAAGGTATGATCATAAGTTTACCAAACTTATCGATCTATTTAAATGTGTCATACCCTGTGAGGAACACAATCGAGTATGTCGCTTCATTCAAGAGGGTATGGCCTTCGTGTTTTTCTTATCTACTCTTATCCCTGATGAGACAGAATCTTCTGGGTCGTCCATGATTGGTTTACCTGCCCCTACTACTCGTGTGGCTTCAGAGGTTTCCATTACTGATGAGGTTTTAGGAGATGTAGAGGAGGCTAGGCAAGCACAACAATATGATCCTGCCAAGGCTCGTTCTCTGTCCATCTCTCCCTTATCTACCATGAGCGAGATTGACCAGAGCAGAACCTTGATGGACCTCCCTATGTACCATATGGACGATATTGCATTCTTGTCCATTAGTGACATCGGAGACATAATGGATCTCAGAGAAGATGAGATATTATCTCTTATGTCAAGGATAATTTCTGAATTTAATGATTTTATTGACTTTGATGATGACGACCTCATAGATGGCATCGACTATGAGGACCAGGTAGAATGGGCAAGTGGCACAGATGCCCTTCAAAGGATGCTATCTGAGAGCATGGCATATGAATCTAATATGCCGAGTGAGGAGGGGTTTTTGGCTTTTCAGAAAAAGTATTTGCCACCTCTCATATATACTATTCTAGCTTACTAGCAATTGACCATTATTGCTGGTCACAATTTAGAAGCTGCTGGTGTGATCCAAGCTGACGAGGAGGATTTGGTAAGTACACCTTCTCACAAAAATAATTTACGATTTAACATGTAACTGATGATTGATCTGCTAGTTTGACCAAAACTTGATTATGTGTTGTAGGAAATCGTTGAAGTTGATGCCTTTGCTAGCAGGCATGGAGGATTGAGAGAGAGACAATTCGGGAGACAGAAGGATGCCTCATTGGCTCATTATTTGAAACATTTTGTAAATAACAAAATTTGTATTCTTCATGAAAGGTTTTTTGTGAATGCGAGAATCTTAATCATGGCCATCAAGGCCCTATCTTATTTTGCCCAAGGGCATAAATATCCAAAAAAATACATATAGAATCATTTTTGTCAAAAGAGATGTTGCTCTTAAAGTGTTCAATTACGTGCCAAAAAATGTTCCTATGAGATCATCTGCTCTGGCAATTCTATCAGGATATATAGATCTGAACAAAAGGCAATCCACTCGATTTTTGGATCCTTATGATAGGAAAAAGTTCCTTCATGACCACACAACAAAAATTGTCCTTAGAGACAATGAAAAAAAATGATTGTACTCTTTTCCATTTAATGTATGTGAAATTTGAGAATTTTTGATCACACGCATTTGATCTATATTGAATGGCATCAATCTAAATTTGGCTTATAAATTTAGATGCTTTTTTGAATCTTTGATATTCAGTTGATCTTGTTGTGTATCGCACTTGAGCTCATCTATAAAACCATTGGAATAGCTGAATGATATAACTATTTTTTGAGGATGTTCCGCCATGTTGTGTATTTCGATGAAATGTTGCTCTTGCCTACCAATGTGATTTCTTCATTCCTTGTGAGGACCATATACTCAAACTGCCATACTTTTTTGCAAAAAATGATGCATGATGCCTTAGTATGTGCTGCAATATCAAAGGTTTATACATTGGTTAGAAAAATATGCATTGGTTAGAATCTATCAAGCAAGTTATACTAAAATTATAAAATTGTAAGACACTGTTCAAATGTATCTTACCATGTAGTGGGTGATGTGATCTGAGCCCCAAGCCACCCGAACTGCATCTACAAACTCTATTATTGTTTTCTCCAATAGGAGTGCATCTGCATATGAAATTGTGTCTTTTCTAAGCACTTCAACCATATTATCGAGCTTTTTCCAAACTTCAACCTTCTTTACCCTTGTTGTTTCTTTATCTTCAAAGTCTTCTGTTGCAGAAATAACATCTTTCCATACCAAGTATTGGATCTTAGACAACTCTTTAGAATGATTTGATAAAAATCGACTAGCTTTGACTCCTCCTATGCTAGGTTTACTGGGTACATTTCCTATTTTTCTCAAAAGCTTTTCATCTTTTTGTATTTTAACATGGCCTTTATGAAGGCCTGCTTTTGACAACACTTCCTCTAATAGAGCGATTGCTTGTTTTGATGCTGACTCTGGCTTATTATTTCATGCAAACAAGATATGAAGATATATTAATTTCTCTATGATCCTCACCTCTCCATGAAGTGTGCAAATATGCACATTTTGTAAAGGAATTGGTAGTACTGGTTTCCAGTTTGGATCTTCAATATCTCTTGAAACTCTTGTGTTCCTTGAAATGTCATTTGATGATTTCATACAGTATAGACATGGATGTTTTAAATTTGCTCGATTAGAGGAGGAGAATCGCTGTAGAAGCAGCCTTCAAGCTTCTTATTTTCACTAAGAAATCACAATAGAAAGGAATCAGACTCTTTGTAGATGTAACTCGCTAGATAGACAACTGTTTTTTTCAGATTTCAGAGGGTTCTCTACGGATTTCCCAGCGGAAATAGAATAGGATTTAGTCAGTAGATCCATCGTTGTACATATAGGGGTTTATCTCTGATTTCAAAAAGGGATTTCAGTAAATCTGAGTGGAGTTTAATCTGAAAATTCCCAACAGGGCCAGTGCTGGACAGGGAGGTGAAAAATTGGCTTTTCATCACTGTTTTTGAGGATTTTTCAGTAGTTTGAACATCAAACCATATTGCCACAGACCAGCGACCTACTGCCTGAGTTCAAATCAGAGATTCAAGCAAAGATTGGGCCTTAAATTTCAGAAAATTGGGCCTTAAATTTCAGAAAATTGGGCCAGACAGGTGGCTGTCCAGCCAGTGAGGGTAGAGATACAAAAAATTCTGGATTTCTTGTTGTAAAATTTTGGTTTTTGCTCAGTTTGTTGGAGCCTCACACCTGAAATCAGATTAGTCAGCTACTCAACTCAAGAACCGAGAAAGTTGGCATCGTTTTGAAGCTTCAAACTGGCATTTTTCGGGATAGCAGGTCTGAAATCTTGGGGAAAAGGGCTGAATGGGTTCTTCTTCATAATTTCTTTGGAAGTATAGTCCTCGAAAACAGCTAAGTCATCTTTCCTTTCCCTTGTACAGTTGTAAATTAGTCTTTTAGACTTTTTTAACTTCAGAAGTTAAGGTAGCTCTCTTTCAGTTTCCAAGATGACCACTCCTCAAGGACCTGATCAACCCCCGGAGAGAGGCTTCGACGAACTTGAAACAGAAGCCGTGGCTTACAGAAAAGGGAAGGAACCAATGGAATTGGAAGAACATGAACAGTTCGTTGAAGAACTCGACGAACTAGTTACCAAGGAGCAGTTGAGAAACTCAGAGATCTTTCCTATCTTCTAATAGCTTACTCTACTGCTGCTCTTGAACTCCCTAGGATAGAGATGGCTCTTATACCAGTGTAATAGATCCTAACACCACAGTAGGGAAAACACTAATTGATCCACCCAATCTTGCCTACTCCCTGATATAGAGTAAGCCCCTCCTAGTCCAGTGTGAGGACTGGTAGCATGCAACTGCCAAGTGTCGGCCACGTGGCACTGATGTGGCCGACTGCACGTCGGGACCCAACTGGGGGCCCTATCCTACTGACAGGGTCCCTAGATTGTGTTAGGCCCGCCATGGCTATGGATCGTGCTGGGGCACACTACTCACACTGTCTTGCCCTGTTGGTCATGTACGTTGGACACGACCCTAACTATGGTATCTGACCTATCTGTTTTCCCTAGAGTTCGACACTGGTTACGAGCTCGTAACAACTTCCCTCGTCCAAGGCTCTACTTTCATATTCCCCTCGCTCTCCATCATGAAACTCCAGTTGTTATGCGTCTTCATCTTGATCTCTTGGCTACCCCTTTGACATTGCGGCTTGAAATCTCTTTCTTCTTTTTCCCCTTTGGTGTCTAGTCCTCCCTCCGAGGGGTGAGGATGCTGGTCATAGAGAAACTCATGCTCGCCTTCGTCGCTTTCTCTCGGGAGACTGGGAAACGCTTCAGGATGAACACTTTGCACGTTGTCAGGCACTTGCTACTCGCAACTCAAAGGACTATCAACCTCAAGGCGACCCACCTCTCCACCGTCGCCTTCGTCGCACCCTACATCTTGGGCAAGTTGGTGAGTATTCTCGCGCAACTCAAGCTTTAGCTCCTCTCACACCCACTTCCTCTTCTGCTGATACTGTTGCTGCTCTCCAAGCTCTTCATACTGCTTCTGAAGGCATTCTTCCCTTGTTTGTGGAGGACTTTGTGTCCGATGTTGACTTGGTGCTTGATCGTGATTCTTTCTCTCATGTCTTCCATCGTAGTCCTCGTCTTGTTGTTGGTGGTCCCTCCGGTTTGGTCTATGAACACCTTTGTGATTGCTTTCCACCTAAGGACTCTGCTAGTGGCTTTGTTCAACTCTTTCAGGTCTGCTCTTTTATCACCTCTAGTCACATTTCTTCTTCTGTTGCACGTCTTCTCTCTGCGTCTCGTTTGATCGCCATGACTAAAGCCTCGAGTGGCGTCCGTCCCATTGCTATTGGTGAAGTCCTCTTCCGTCTTGTTAGTCGCTCTATCTGTTTTCAATTTCAACATATTTTCGCCTCTTTTCTCCCCCCTCATCAGTTTGGCGTCTCTACTCCTGGCGGCTATGAAGCTGTCATTCATGGTTTGCGTGCCACCCTTAATTTCCATCCTGACTGGATTGTTCTCCAAGTGGATGTTTTCAATGCTTTTAATTCTGTTTCTAGAGCTGCGATCTTTTGGGAGATGCATGCGGATGGTGGTGAGTTGGCTCAGCTTATCCCATTTGTGCGGTTGTTCTATGCTTATGAGACTCCTCTCTTTTATAGTACCCATGTGCACTCTGGAGATCTTTCTACTATCTAATCTGCAGTAGGTACTTGTCAAGGTGATCCTTTGGGTGGTCCTCTTTTTGCTCTACCTCATTTTTGTGCACTTTGAGCTTCTGCAGAGGCCTTTCCCTCCTGCTTATTTCTTTCGGTTGTTGATGACACTCATATTGTTGGTCCTGCTCCTACGGTGCTCCTCGCATTTCATCATTTCTATGAGCAGTTGGCTTCTCTTGGTTTGTCTATTCAACCTTCCAAGTGTTCAGTGTGGTCTCCTGTAGGTCTTCCCCCGGACTTTGTTCCTCCTCAAGGTTTTCTTGCTCCTACGGATGGCATTCGCATTCTAGGTGTTCCTTTTGGGTCTGCTTCCTTCAGCTCTGCTTTTCTTGGTGAGGCTCTCCAGGAGGATGTTGCTCATTCAGATCTGCTTCCCCGGTTGGGTGATACTCAGGTCGCGTTTGGCATCTTGACGTCTTGCTTTATCCAGCGTCCTTCTTATCTGTCGCGGACTTTCCCCCCTACTCAGGACTTTTTGCATCTTCTCTCTTCCTTTGACAGCCCTATTATGGATGTTTTTGGCCGTCTTTTGGGCCCAAGTTCTTTGGATGGTGTGGAGACCCTTTCAGCTCGGAACCAGGCTCGGCTATCCATTTCTTCTAGAGGTGTGGGTCTTCTCTCTATGGTTTCTTCTGCACTTGTAGCTTTTCTTGGGAGCTGGGCTCTTGCCGCCCCTGCTTTGTCTTCTCGGTTCCTCTCTGGCTTTCGCCTCCTCTTGGCAGATTGCATTGCTCATGTGGATACGGGTTCTCTGCCTTTCCAGCACCTCCTCATTGTTGTGCGAGAGCTCCTCCCCCTCTCTGCCCGAGCTTGTCTTCCTCCTTTTGAGCAAATACTCACTTTCAGTTCAGATCACCGGCAAGAGACCATCTTGGAGTGCGTACACAAGCAAACCCTTTCCAGCATGCTCTCTGAGACTCCTTCGGCGTTGCATCAAACTCGACATCTTTCTTGTGCCGGTCGTGGTGCAGGGGCTTGGCTGTCAGCTCGGCCTGTTATTCCTTCCTTTTGGTTGTCTTCGGCCATCTTCACCACTGCTCTTCGTCTTTGCTTGGAGCTACCTCATCCTTCAGTCTTGGGTCTCTCTAGGTGTGTTTGTGGTCACCCTATTGATGCTCTTGCTATCCACCTCCTCCGCTGCTCTTCTGGGAGTGAGCGCACGGCTACGCATGATGTTGTCAGAGATGCAGCGGCCGCTATAGCAAGAGATGGAGGATTCCATGTCCTCAGAGAGCAATCTCATGTCCTTCCTGTGAAAAATACAGATCCTAAGTGGATCTAAACTCCAAGATCATTGGCTTGAATGCTTGCACTCCAAACTACATAAGCTAGGAATTGGCAACACATTCTATGCTACCTAGAATGCAAAGAACTTGATCAAAAAACATTTATCACAAATGGAAACTTCCATAAACATCAAGTGCGGCCCAAAATAGCATTATACAGTCCATAATACATCAGCCTACCACTTTTGGAAAGCACCTAAGATCATACACAATAGCTTGAAGACAATACACACAACAATGCTCTCAATGGAGGAAGAAACAATGACAATGATCTATTGATCTCAATGAAGCATACAAAAGGTTTCTCCAACCTGTTCTCCACGACTTCCCTACTATTTATGGATGAGGAAGATGACTCTCTCTCCTCTCTCTAGAAGGTACTTGACCCTAGATATACCCTATATAGGAAAAATAGCTAAAAATGGCTTATATGACCAAAATACATCAAAATGGTCTCATTTTGAAGGGTATGAAGTTTGACACTTCATCATACTGAAAAAATACAGTAAATAAAAACATTGTGGCCTGGTTCACACGTGTGAAACTCCAGAACCAAAACTATTTACAATTTTAGCCAATTTAGGCCTCAAACTAGCTAGGAAATGTTGACAATTTTCACACTCCCTCTTCAACATTGGATGCTAGTTTCAACATAGTCTTTGAGCACATTCCAAGATTAGATCTATGCATTAAATATAGGTCCTTTCCCAATGGTTTGGTGAAGATATCAGCCACACACTCCTTTGAAGAGACATGTTGAAGCTCCACCTCTTTGGCAATGACTTGATCTCTCACAAAATGGTGAGCAATCTCAATGTGCTTGCTCCTTGCATGAAAAACATGATTGCTTGCCAAGCTTTGGACTGAATGGTTATCACAAAGTATGATTGGAGTCTTCTCTGGTTCCAGCAAGTGAAGATCCAATAACATCCTCTTGATCCAAAGAATCTCCTTGGTGCATGTTGTTAATGCCTTGTACTCGGCTTCGGTGGAAGAAAGAGAGATAGTTGGTTGCTTCTTTGATAGCCATGAGACCACTCCATCTCCAAGATAGATTGCAAAGGCACTTGTTGACTTCCTATCCATTTGATCACCTGCAAAATCTGAATCTGAAAATCCACAAAGGTTAGGTGTAGTACCTCCATACAAGATGCCAAAATCTCTAGATCCCGAGATGTATCTAAGTACTCTCTTTCCTAGCTTCCAATGAGCCTCACTAGGATCTTGCATAAATTGACTTAGTTTACCAACCACAAAGCTTAGATCAGGTCTTGTGATGGTTAACCATATAAGAGATCCTATTAGCTTTCTATAGAGAGTAATGTCCTTGAAGGATCTTTCATTACTTCTTGTAGTTAGCTTTACATTTGATTCCATAGGAGTAGAAACAACTTTACAATCTTCCATATGAAACCTTTTTAGAATAGAGTTAACATACTTTTCTTGACATATGAATGTAGATTTAGAAGTTCTAATAATCTCTATTCCTAAGATATAATGAAGTTTACCAAGATCTTGAATTTCAAACTCTCTTTTGAGTGCCATCTTGATTTCATCTATATCTAGATTGTTACCACCACTTAAGATAATGTCATCAACATAGATCAAAAGTAAAGTGATATCATTTTCATTCAATCTAAAGTAGAGAGAATGATCATACTCACTCATAACAAAGTTTTGAGAAAGTAAGAAGGAATTGAGCTTAGCATACCAACTCCTTGGTGCTTGCTTTAGCCCATACAAACTCTTTTGGAGATAGCACACATGATTAGGCTCATCATGTGAAACATAGCCCTCGGGTTGCTCCATGTAAATATCTTCTTCAAGATCACCATTCAAGAAGGCATTAGTAACATCCATATGCCACATATCCCAATCATAAAGAGTTGCAAGAGAGATTAGGATTCGAATAGTTACCATCTTTGCCACGGGTGCAAAGGTCTCATCATAGTCAATACCATATTCTTGAGCATACCCCTTTGCCACCAACCTTGCCTTGTACTTGTTGATTGATCCATCTTGATTTGTCTTGATCTTGAAGATCCACTTACAACCAATTGCCTTCTTGTCCTTTGGAAGCTTTACCAACCTCCATGTGTTGCTTTTGATGAGTGCTTGATGCTCATGATCCATGGCTTGGATCCATTCCTTCTTTTGAATTGCTTCACCTACACAAGTTGGTTCATCAAAAGAGGTAAGAAAAGCAAAGTTAGAGTTGTCCACCACTTGCTTTCCTTTTTCATCATAGGTTAGCCTTGATGGCTTAGCCCTTTGCCTTTGAGTCTTCCTTGAAGTTTGCTTTGGAGTGGCATCTCCATCTTCATCCAAGACATCTTGCACATCATGATGATTAGTAGGCACATCAACATCAACATCAACAACATTGGAAACATTCTCTTCATGAAAGATGACATCCCTACTTATGACAACTTTCTTTGTAGAAGGAATGTACACTTTGTAAGCCTTGCTTACTTCACTATAGCCAACAAACACACCCTTCTTTGATGAAGGATCTTCTTTAGTTCTATCATCAAGTGTGATATTGACAAAACATGTACATCCAAAGATCCTACAATGCTTGACACTCGGCCTTCTACCATAAAGAATCTCATGAGGAGTTTTACCATCCAAGGAAGTACTTGTCCATCTATTACATAGATAGTTAGCACATGCTAAAGCTTCCCCCCAAAAAGACTTAGCAAGATTAGCATGTAGTCTCATTGCCTTGGCACATTCACAAAGGGTTCTATTCTTCCTCTCGGCCACTCCATTCTGTTGTGGAGTCCTAGGACTAGACATCTCCCTCTTAATCCCATGTGCTATACAAAAGTCTTTGAACCTATTTGAGGTGTATTCCCCTCCATTATCAGATCTTAAGCATTTGATCTTTGTATTGAATTGGTTTTCCATTTCATTCTTGAACTTGACAAATGCAGCAAACACTTCATCCTTACTTTTAAGAAGGTAGATCCAAGTATACCTACTAAAGTCATCAATGAAAGTTGCATACATCTTTGCCCCACCATTGCTAGTTGTACTAGAAGAATGAATATCATATTGCACAAGTTGAAAAGCTTCTTTAGATCTAGAAGTAGATCTAGAATAAGCAAGTCTATGAGATTTGGACAAGGCACAATGTTCACAAACACTATTGTTTGCAACAAGACTTTTAGGGAGACCAAGAACAAGCTCTTTCTTTGCCATTACCTCCAAAGATTTGAAGTTGGGATGGCCCAACCTCTTGTGCCAAACTTCTTGGTTTGTCAATTGCTCCCTAGCCATACATCCTTCATGATTAGAGATCACACATGCATCAAGCTTGAAAAGTTTACCATGCCTCCTACCTTGAGCAATCAAGGATCCACATTTACTTATCAAACATGCATCTCCAATGAACTCCACATCAAGTCCTTTGTCAATCATTTGACTTACACTAAGCAAATTCTTAGTGATTGAAGGAATGTACAAAACATTTTCAAGATTTGCTTTCCTATTTGTTGAAAGGGAAATAGGAATAGTGCCTATGCCTTTGATGTCACATTGACCATCATTTGCAGTGTAGATGATGTTACCTTCTCCCTCATAAGACAATAAGGATGTAAAGTATTCCTTATGTCTTGTCATGTGAGATGAGGCTCCACTATCAATCCACCAAGGATCATTATCATCTATGTTGGCTAACAAACTTGAAGTCATAACAAGTGATTCACATGTGTTATGTTCTTCCTCATCTATTGTAAGATTTCCTTGCCTCTCTCCTTGCTCTCTTTTCTTCTTATAACATTCATTTGCAAAATGACCTTTTATCCCACAATAAAAGCACTTGAACTTTGACTTATTGTTCTTAGTAGAAGAGGAAGAGGAAGAGTGATCATCATGATCAAAGTTACCACCTTTGGACCATTTCCCTTTGCCTTTACCTTTGCCCTTGAATTTGCCTTTTGTGAAGAAAGCCTCTTCACCTCCACCTTGCAAGGATGCACCATCAAGCTTTGATTGCAACCTATGTTCTTCAGCCAATAAGATTTCTTGCAAGTCAACCACACTTGGCAAGACTCTTTGAATGGCAAAACTTTGCACAAGGTTAGCATGTTCATTTAGCAAACCATTCAACATAACTTGGACTATTTCACCATCTTTTATGTTCTCATCAATGCATGCTAAATCATCACTTAGGGACTTAACTCTCAAGATAAATGCATGAGCACTTTCACCCTCTCTTTGCCTACTAGAAAATATTTGTCTCCTTAGGGTCAATACCCTAGATGTGGACTTTGATTCAAAGAGCTTCTTTAAGGCATTCCATGCCTCACTTGCACTTTGACACTTTCCAACTTCCTTGAGAAGTTCATTTGTAACATTCATTTTAATGATATGAAGAGCCCTTTTGGCCTTCTTATCAAACCTTTGTTGCTCTTGAAGTGTGAGAGGTCTCTCTTCAATTTCTGCAACTATGTCCATGAGTTCATTCAACTCAAGTAAGGACTCCATCCTCACTTTCCAAGTAGAGTAGTTTGATGAACTCAACCTTTCACTAGACTCTAGCATGATCCCACCATTGGAAGCCATGATTCTAATGTTTCTTCAACTTTTAGGTTTTGTCCTAAAGCACTTAGCACTCACTTTTCTCTCAACAAATGATAGATAAAGAGATCTATGAAGATTTAGGACCCTAAAACACTTCTATCTTGAACCTAGATGGTTTCCAAGCATAGAAAGGAAGATTGAAACACATGCAACACTTTGCACACACTAAGAATGGATTACAAAATCAAACCAACCTGAACACACTCTTGCTTAAGCTCTCAAACTTTCCAGCAAGTGACCAAATCAAGTTATGGTGTGAAGAGTTACTTGCATTCTTAGAAAATACCCAAAACTAGGATGCCAAGATTACCTAGTAATGAACAAACTTGATCAACATATGATCAACACACTAAGATATTGATTCAACCTGTAAAACCACATGTAAACCACACTTCTAAAAGTTTATAAACTCCAGCAAGTGATAAATACAAGATTTAGAGGTGAATGAATGAGCACACTTAGTGAATCACAAGACTAGCTTCACTATCTTGTCAAATCTTGGTGTTTAGATGTAGATCTAAGATCACTTCACATGAGAATGTTCCTCAACCTGTTAAGAACCTGAAAACACACTTGCATAATGGTTAACACCTTCCAGCAAATGCTCCAATCAAATTACATAAGGAGAGTTACTTACATGCTCAACAAAGTACACCAAAAATTATGCCAAAATTGATGACAATCTTTACAATATGCTCTTCACAATGGAGCTTACAATATGTTCACCCAAAAAAGAGGATCTTTCATCCAAATGGGAGCTTTGCTCAGCCTTTAGGAGAATTACAACTCACTCAAAAGAGCATTTGTCATCCACTTAAGGAGAAGTTTCATCCACTTAAGGAGAGTGTTCATCCAAGAATGGAGATTGTCAACAATAGGATTGAAAAGAACATTGTTAGTATTGAATATGCACAAGCCTCACAATCACAAATGATTAGGTGTTATGATCTGATCCAAAATAGTTTCTTTTCAGCCTCTGATCTTCAATAGACCTGAAATATGCTTTTGATCCACAAGTTCAACTCACAAAACAAAGGTTAGTAAGATTTGATCAACAAAGCAATGCAAAATCATGCTAGAACTTGATCAAACATCCAAATATCACCAAAAATGGAATACTTACTGTAAATAGAAGCCAACCAGCTCTGATACCATGTGAAAAATACAGATCCTAAGTGGATCTAAACTCCAAGATCATTGGCTTGAATGCTTGCACTCCAAACTACATAAGCTAGGAATTGGCAACACATTCTATGCTACCTAGAATGCAAAGAACTTGATCAAAAAACATTTATCACAAATGGAAACTTCCATAAACATCAAGTGCGGCCCAAAATAGCATTATACAGTCCATAATACATCAGCCTACCACTTTTGGAAAGCACCTAAGATCATACACAATAGCTTGAAGACAATACACACAACAATGCTCTCAATGGAGGAAGAAACAATGACAATGATCTATTGATCTCAATGAAGCATACAAAAGGTTTCTCCAACCTGTTCTCCACGACTTCCCTACTATTTATGGATGAGGAAGATGACTCTCTCTCCTCTCTCTAGAAGGTACTTGACCCTAGATATTCCCTATATAGGAAAAATAGCTAAAAATGGCTTATATGACCAAAATACATCAAAATGGTCTCATTTTGAAGGGTATGAAGTTTGACACTTCATCATACTGAAAAAATACAGTAAATAAAAACATTGTGGCCTGGTTCACACGTGTGAAACTCCAGAACCAAAACTATTTACAATTTTAGCCAATTTAGGCCTCAAACTAGCTAGGAAATGTTGACAATTTTCACACTTCCTTCTTCCGCATCCCACTCTTCTCGCAGGCATGTTGACATTGTCCTCTTTCGGGATGGGCTTCGTACTTTGGCAGATGTTGTTGCTGCTGATCCCACGCGTGGTGACCTATTGCCTCACTCTGCCTTCACACCAGGACAAGCGGCAGACGTGGCAGCACCGAGCGTCAAGGTATTCCTGGTTCTATTCTTGTGGAAAACAACGTATTTCCATTGCCCTGCAACGTGCTCAGGCCCTATCCATTCTGCAACGGGTGACGGTGGTTGGGTCTGCTACATCTCATCTCCCTTCATTAGCCGACTCACCACCTCTTCACTTTTCTAATCTACTGCAGTCAGTTGGCAGACTCCCACTGACATCATCATAGTTTATGCACTTTTATTTTTAATGCCAGGATCTGGCTTAATCTTAACTTTACTGCAAGCTTCGCTCTTGTTTGAGCTTACTTTTGTTTAAACTTCCCCTTCGGGGTGTATATATCTTTTTCATCAGTGTACCTACTACTTTTTCCTATGAATAAATGCACTAGGGTGTTTCTCTTTGTTACATCACATGTTCTGGTGTGACATTGAAGCTGTCGTGTTTACTGCAGAAAGTCTCTGGGTGTCGAGACGACATCTCTAGCTCTCTCGAACTAATTACATTCAAAATTCGGGCTTCTGTTGGGATTTTCCAGACAAAGGCATCCCACATTGTATTCCCAATCTAAGTTAGAGCTATAAGATTCAGTTTACACCCTCCTAAAGAACAATACAAAAACAAGCTCTCCAAATAGTATTGTTGACGCAAATTGAACAGGATATGCCGCCTACCAAAACACTTTTAAAACCAAGGACAATTGGATGAGATCAAAAAAAGCTGTGAGTATGCAGATATTAACATGAGATAATAGAAACTAAGCATTTCAACTCCAACAAATGCAACCAAAAAGCGTTTCAGCCAACATAACCATAACCATACAAAGACCAAGTCTAACCTCTTCTCAGATCAATGCAAACACAAAAGGGCATCACAATCTGCTGCACAACAAATTATATCAGAAATGGATTTATATTACCCAATGCTACACCTCCTGATCGGTGTGCGAAAGCAGCTAAAACCAAGCTCGATTGCAAAAGGAAAAAGGCAAGAGAGCAAAAGATGAAGATGGGATGTTGTAGAAAAACTAGAAAGTCAAAAGAGAGAGAGAGAGAGAGAGAGAGAGAGAGAGAGAGAGAGAGAGAGAGAGAGAGAGAGAGAGAGAGAGAGAGAGAGAGAAATTAGAAAGCTAGAGATTTTCTAGATAGAAAGCCATACACGTATCTTTCCTCTTTACCAATTGGTTTATATAATCTTAGCCCTCGATTTTAATGCACATGTATGGTTCACAATATGCCACATACATGGCTATCCTATTTGAGCAAAGCAGTAAAACTTTGACATAGGACAACATTGTAATTAGCTATGCAATTTTGTCCTGATTCGAACTGAATAGGAACTTTTAAGGCAAGGAACTATATGCGATATTGATAATTGAATTCAATTTTGAAATATCGCGGAGAAAGTGTTCGGAGCACGCCAAAAGTCAAGCTCCTTTGGACTTCTTCCTCTGTATTGCAGCTTTCCAACATCAGAGTGAATCACGTCCAATATTCCTGCAAGTGATTGTGCTGGCTCCCATTCACTTATGCATGATGGATATAAATCTGAAAGAAAAAAACATTGTTGAAGCATTCAAATCATAATCTGAAGAACATCAATAAAGAAAATCACCTATGATTGTTGTAGAGTGCGTATGTTTTGATATACTTATAATTACATTTTCGATGATCATGAGGATTGATATCATGTACTTTGATTTCTAAATGCATATATACATGTTGTACTAAAATTTTTGATATTGATTGACCTCTCGGGGTAGTCTTAAACTCCAGAATTTTTGCTTTCCAATAAGATTTGTATGTCATTTTTGCTCTTTTCTTTTGTCAGAAGTTGCCCTTTGATGATGGATGCAGCAACACCCATGAATTCTTTGTATATTTTGTTGGCTTCCAGTTATCAGCTTGATCTTTCTCATTGTAAAGAATCACAGACTCGACTGTAGATCTGGGTCTCCTGGCCTTTGCTATTTTGAAAGCTTGGGTGCCAAAAAGCTCTCTGATATAATACTTAATTTCAATTTTTTGTATCACATTTAATCTAATGTGAATCACCATAGTCACAGTTACTGTGTATACCATGTTTTAAGTAACTATACATACTGTATTTCTATAACTGTTACTAGTATGGTTAGCAAATTTCATTATAATAACCAGCAAAACAAAGCGTACGCCATCTCTATCTCCGCCATCTCTATCTCCAGAGTGTCGTTAGTGCCATCTCCAGCTTTGTTATTGTTATTGTGCTGTTTGTTACTATACTACTGTACTAATGACAAAGCTTTATCATCTTCATGTGGATCTATCACCAGAATATGCTCTGCTTAGGACAAGAAATTCAAAGCAACCCAAATTGTCAACTTCTGATATGATCTGATACAGGGAGGAAAAGCTAAAGCATGTAGATTTATGGTCATAAAAAAACATTGTATCCTATTGATCCATGTTCATTGCAACATCCGGATTTTCATTTGGTGAGTCGATTAATAATCTATAGTTGAAACACAGTTTAAAAACCCGACCGAATCAATCACCACAGCACAACGTCAAGTGCAATAAGACAAGACAATAGAATTGCTTTTCTACAAACTGTATATTCACACTAATGAACAAGTACAAAGATAAAGTTACTTAAGAGCACTCAAAGGGCTCGTAAAAGAAAGACGGCCCGATAATTCTAGAACTGAGCACACGTGGTGCCGTCGCAATTAGAAAGCACTGTATAAGTCGATCATTGCTATTTTAACTCTCTCCCTCAATGATCAATGTCTCTCTTTATTTTAAAGTTTACTCTATTCATGGAACATACCTCCATGATAGTATCATAAGTAAAGGCCTTTTACATAACCAGATCTAAGCCAAGTTTGGCTCTAAAAGTTTCAAACTTCTCTTTACTTAAAGCTTTCGTAAATATATCAGCAACTTGCAACAACGTAGAATAGTGTGCAATACTTATATCTTCAGATTGTAGCTTTTCACGCACAAAGTGATATTTTACCTCAATATGTTTTGTTCTCGCGTGAAAGACATGATTCTTAGCCAATTGTATTCCACTTTGGCTATCACAGAAAATAACAGTAGGATGTACCTGCTTCATGCCAATCTCATGTAACAACTTACGCAGTCAAATAGCTTCCTGAGTGGCAGAACTTAACGTTTTATATTCAGCTTATGTAGAAGAAAGAGAAATGGTGTCTTGCTTCTTGCTCGACCATGAAAAACAACCGCCACCAAAATTGAAGGCATAACCTGTTGTTGACTTTCTATCATCTACATTTCCTGCCCAATCAGCGTCAACATAACCTTGCAACTTATAAAGCACTTTGTCTTTTGTAGACCAGGCCAAGGTTAGGTGTACAGCTTTCCAATGATCCATGGTGGGTGATGACATGAATTGGCTAATCAGACTTACAACATAGCAGATATCAGGACGTGTAGTTGTAAGATAGATCAAACTCCCAACAAGCTGACGAAATAAAGTAGCGTCAACATGTGCACTATCATCAACATGAGATAATTTCTTACCAGCTTTGCAAGGAGTGATGGAAATCTTAGACTTAGGTGATACACTTTGTGGAGAGTATGTGTCCCAAGAAGTGTCCAAGTAATGTCTCTTACTTCCAACCGGTTTCTCCTTTGTTGCTGATATTGGCAAGTACCTTCCCCTAGGCTCTTGGATAGGTGGTGTCTTCTCATACTCACCATCTCGACCTTTGTTTTCATGTGCATCATCATGTGGAGCTCTTATTCATCTTCTTCTTCCAAGATTGTGGGAAGTCTTTTGATGCTTTCATTAGTTGCATGGTCTTCATCTTCATACCTATGCGTATCATCAAAGATCACATCTTTGCTTATGTGAATCTTGTTCATTACAAGATCAAAACACATGTATGCCTTCATTGTAAGAACCACCAAGTGAAGATCTACAGGATTCCAATCACATGCAAACCAAAAGGACACCTGTGGAGCATGAACCACCCAACCAATATGGAGAGGCTAGTCAATATCCTAAGCAATCCACCCCCAAGCCACAGTGAAGAACACAAGAGAGGAGAGGAAGAACTGGCTCAAGAATCATAATTCAAAATAGGAGGATGGGCGAGTTTCCACTAGACCTATTTTTCTCAAGAGAGAGAGAGAATATTTCCTTTAGGATTCCCATGCAACTTAAATTGAGCTATTGATCTCCTATTCTTGCATTAAAGCAATCTTCACCATGTCCTATGTCCAATTATAGGTCTGGGCCCTCATATGATTTCTGAAGCCTTAGCAGTTGACTTGACTGGTATAGAAGTAGCTAACTTTGTCAACCTATTCACCACAACCCAAATAGAATTATTTTGGCGTTGGGTCCTTGGAAAGAAGAAACGACCACAAGCATGGCAAGGAACCCGTTCAAGGGGTTGAGAAGGCAATGCCACAAGGGCCGAAGGAGGTTCACAACCAAGCGAGGGGGCAACAATGCCACGAGAAGAGGTGGGCGAAGGAGGAACGGAGGGTGATGAGGCAAGCGCGGAACCCAGCACAGCCTGACGCGAACGAGGAGGGGAGTCTGGAGGGGGAGATACAGTTGAAGCAGGTCGTTTGAGACTGAGAGGACGAAGTTGGGAGATGTCCGAAGCCATGAGAACAACTGTACAAAGGGATCCCTGTGACGGACCACCTCACCAACTGAACTGAGATCTTTTTTAAATTTTTTTGATTTTTCTTCACACGGAATGTTGTTAACCTCGATGGAGCCATCGACCGTTGTAAACCTTTTGCAAAAGATTCCAAAGAACTTGTCTAAACAAAAGCGCCCACCAAAACTTTGAAAGACCAGCAATAGGAATTGTTTTGAAAGTTCTACCGCTGCTCCTTTGCTGCCAAGTGGGTGATCTTTTTCAGGTAGTTGCAGTCGGTACGGTACACCTATTCTTCTAAATACGATGGGAAGTACTTCTCAAGGTAGCATCTACCACTGACTAGCTTGCCCACAGCCAAAGGTGCCATAATACCTGTCCAAAATGATTGCTTGGGAAGCGGGAAGACCAGAGAAAAGGCAATGATTTGGAAAATGCTGACTGTCAGTAGTAACTCCAACCTGTCTTTTTTTTTTTTTTGGTTCAATATTCCGCACTACAGTTTTTATTCTGATGCTGAAATGCTTTTGGTCTGAATTTCGGGTCAGAATTGCAATGCTGCTCCACTATTTCCTGTCACTGCAACACGCCACTCAGATCGCGTCTGACAGGCTAACCAGATGCAGAAGAAACAATGATGAGAAACTGTGATCTTTAAGACACAGCAAACGCTGATACGAGGTCTGAACTCCTTCAGAAGTTTGTATCAGCATGCCAAGCTTGGCCACCACCTCGTATCCAGCAGCTTTCCCTAATTCTGGATTTCCTACAAACGGCTCTCCAACACTCGCTTCAGTCAGATTATCTCGCTTCCGTTGTTGCGCGGATTCATCACCAGCGAATCCTACCTCACCAAAAAAGGTCTGAATAGACAGTAGCATCTTTCCATCAATTCAACTGGTACTGGGCCACCCATAAAGGTCCTTAACTATATTCTAAACCCTGCCATCGCAGAAACCCTGCTTCCTAAATCCTGCCATCGCTGAAACCCTGCCTCGTTCGTTCGTTCCTCTTCGAACCAAGAAATAGGTTGATGGGACTTTCTTGTTTGGATGCTAGATACCCTAAAATTATTCGACGGTATAGACAGAGAGCTGTGCTGGAGGTGAGGAAGCGTTATCACGAAAATTCAGATAGCAAACCGAAGCGGTTGATTTGATCAGGAATACTTGTTCTTTGCGCCAAGAAACCCTAACAAAATCCTTTCACTTTCACTTATGAAGAGGACTTCTCTTAAAGCCTTGACTCAATGACCTACTGCAAATATACTTGGTGATTTCCAGTGGCATGTACTTCAAACAAAGTCACCTTCAATTAAGTCGGCCAACCGACCCAGAATTGAGGTGGCGTTGTTATGAATATTATTATACATGTTATTTTGATCTACAGCACACTGTTGACGCGGCCATCTTCTCGCACAGTTTTAGAGCATTGATTTTAGATGTACTTGCTGCATAGTTTCTCGACAATTCAAATCGAGGAGATTTGAATGGATTCAGTTTTTTTGGCCCTGCCCTTTTTGGGCAGGGATACTGTGACAGTTTCACCACCTGATGACGTGTTCTCATTACGTTCATCTCGGGACAAAAGCCATTTCCCAGTTTGGCAAAACATTTTTTATTAATCATATTGGACGTGCACGTGAGAGCCACATGAATCAGTATGTCGTGATCATATGCAAGTGATAAGGCGATAGGGATCAGAGCACAATCTGTATCTTGCTGCTGAGACAGACGCTCGTGGACGCTTGCATCTGCATCGGAGTATACTGTGAATTATGTACCATGTTCCCAGCTGGTGAGACAGACGCTTGCGGATGCTTGCATCTGCATCGGAGTATACTGTGAATTATGAACCATGTTCCCAGTAGAAAGGAGCTGAAGAGATCCTCTTGCGAAGAGGTAGGTATCGCTACAGAGAACAGTTGAAGAGAGATTGTGTTGCAAGGAGGTCCAGCTACGTCTATATTCTTGACAGACAATTATCTATTGTGGTAACACTCTTCCGCTTTTTCTGAGCTTCAAGATGTTTGCTCCTATAGTATGAATTTCCTCATAAGACCTTCATAGCTGATTGAGCTAGAATCATAGTTAAACTCATCCATGTTGATACGTTTCAGAGATTAACGTAGCAGGAGACAGAACATTGGTACAATAGATCCTTCAAGAACATGGCTGTTACAACGATGTGTTTCTGTTAGGTAGTGTTGTACTCATCCATAGGAAGAGACGTGGATATTGCAGGTATCATCAAACACAGAGGAGCGTCTTTTGCTTAGAGTTTGAAGTCTTGAGTTCTCATCTTTGTCTTGCTCCAGGGCAGGGATGGATGTCTGATGGCAGTTGTTTTAGCCTACCTCCAGCGATAGATCTCCTTGAGCGATAGATCCACTCTATCAATGATCTTCCGTTATCATAACGAAAAACAAATGCTCAGTCTCACATTTAGCTATCAGAGATACAAGAAAATTGAAGGTACATGGCTACCATTGGATCAAGACTTTGAACTAAATGGTCACTCAAATCGAATGGAGATAAGCATTATCTACAATGAAGAATATTTGACTATGGTTGAGGTGGAAGAGCATTGGAAGCTTGATTTTATCAAAACAGAGAACATGTTATTACAAACCAATCTACCAACATATTTTAGATTTATCATCAATGAAAGACTTGTAAGCACTGTTATTGCCATGTCATTTTGATAAAACCAAGTCCAAATTGGAAATTGATGTTAACTGTTTCCGACGATAAGTTATGGCACATCTATTTGGTGAAGGAAGTCTTTTAGAGAAAGGCTTCTGCAACGAGCCTCTGTGCAGGATGGGTGTTTGTATGGTGTTTGATGTCGCCATTTGTGCCATCTTCCTTACTCCCCTCAGCAGCCAAGCAAATAAACGAAAAAAAAAAAATGGATTGAATCAATCCAAATGCTTGTTCTATAATGATTGACCAGCCAATGTGAACGGAACTGGAGTGTGGAAAATTGAAAGGAATCATGTGTTCGTTAAGAATAATGCATGGCAACTACACAAACTCGAAACTGATTCAGTCTTTGACATGGGATGACTTTGTTTGGAGCTACCTGGCTCCAAGGACGAGGGCGCTTAGGCACTTTGATCCGGCACAAAATACAAGTCACCTATGATGCTTGATCGAGAAAAAACAAACAAAGGTGACAATACCAACAACACATGAGCATTGTTTCCTGTCTGCTACAGACTTTGGAAGACATAAAAAGTAAGTATTATACATAATGAGTAGGATTGGAATTTCAAATCCTTTAGTAAAGTGACTCCTAGAGTACAAACCGTAATTCTCAACAAACTTTTCATGTCGGACAACAAATCCTCTCCCGATTGGCCTATACTTGGTCCCTCCATGAAGTGTATGTTAAATATAATGTATAGTCTAAATGTCTAAAGGACTGTTATATGCCACGTGGACCACTTGGGGTCCCCAACCGTTGCACCTCTGCGACATACACAGAGAGACACCTCTCTTTCTCTCTCGCACACTACTCTACATGTAAGAGCTATTGCTTTCATTCACGACGATCAATATATTCTCTTCTCACTCTCTCTCTCTCGTTTCGCAATATGGTATCAGAGCCTTCCAAGACCTGATGCATTCAGAGAGGTGCGTTGGTGAAGCACTGTTCTGAAGGCCGCTGCATGTTGCGCTGGTCTGGTGATGCGTTGTTCCGAAGGCCGCTGCATGATGCGCTGAACTGCTGTGCCTCTCTTCAAATGGGCACTTCTTGAACTGGGCGACTGTTGTCATTAGCACTCCCTTGCCTAACACAGAGTCAAGCTCCTCTCGAACTTTCTGCTGTGAACTCCGGAGGCGCATCCTGAAACGAAGTCCCAAGTTCCATGTTGCAAGGGCTGGGCTGAATGATCATGGAAGCCCCATTGAAGGGTGTAGCAGCCAAGATGTTGGCTAGCACTATGAAGCCTAAGGCAATGGGTGCTATGCCTCCCACCGTGCCTTTGGCCTTGCTGTCCACCGTAGTGGCATAGACTGTCATCGGGCCTCATCACATATGCCTTTGTACAGGGGAGTTTTTCTATCTATGTCTAAATTTTGCTTTTTAAGTTGAAAGGAACATTAAATACTATCCTTATTTTGAAGTCTTCTAATGAACAACTGAAAAGCATATAGATAGAAAAGGATTTGGCATTCAAGTTTAAGACATCTGTTTAATGTGACTTTCAATTGTGATTTGCTTTGAAGTTTTGAAAAACAAAGAACCTGTAAATTTAATGAACTCTTCATTTTACAGGAACATAAATTTTGAAATTCGAAGTTTTGTGAGGCTATCTTAAAAAGCCTTTAAAAGATTCTGTTTAACACTAAAATTTTGTGAAGTTGTGAATTGGAATCCACGAACTTCGAACTGAAACATAACAGTTTTTTTTTTAGAAGCAATGCAGAATGCATTGTATTTCAAGCCCACTTGCTAGTTGCCTTTAGCTTGAGAATACACCTTCCAAAACATTAGCACCTCTTTAAGTTTGGTAAGGGTCATAAACCACACCGAGTGATGGTGGCATCCTTGACTAAAACCCATCGCCTCATCGAAAGGTTCGATGGTTCAGGTTTCCATTTATGGAAGCTAAAAATGCGAATGCTATTGTTAGAGAAGGATTTACTCAAAATAGTGGAAGGGACTGAACTAAAACCTAACACGGGAAGTGAAGAGACACTTAGCAAGTGGGAGATGCGTGATGGGCGGACACTAGCCTCCATTATTCTGAATTTACGGGATAATGTAATTATCCATGTAAGCCATGCTAAAACCTCTAAAGAGGCTTGGGACATCTTGGTCGAGACCTTTGAGTCTCAAGATGTTAATACAAGCAATATGAGAGAGTGACGGACATCATAAAGTCATGTCGCTTCAGGCCCGACAACTCCTTATAATAACTAGTTATATCATCTACTATGTTTGCTAGCGTGAGTACGTACATTAATATTATTAACAACAATTTCGAATGGAGAGCAGTAACGATTTCAAATTCCATTTTAGTGATCTCAGCACCTATCAAACTTCGAACGTGAATGGGCATACCAAATCAAAGGCCGCAATATTCAGTTGGATGCAGTCACATGCTGATTGTAATTGTTTATGGGCTGTCATTCTAAGGTATTGTCTAAGATTAGCCACTTCCATTATCCACTCTCAATCATATTCATACGTTTTGGACGCCAACATAAATACCGATCCGGGAATGTATTGCTCATGCAATGCACCACATTTTTTCCAAAATTCTAGGCAGCCATGTGAATGCTTTTCTTGTGAATGAGCGAGGGGAGGCATCTTTGTACCCATTTTATGAGTGATTTCCATATATATGCTCCTGAAATAAACACTAACTATGATTCTACATATATGTCATGCACATGACGTTACGCATTTATTTTGTTTGAATGTGGGAATGGTTTATGTAGTGATCAATTGAGGTCTTACAGTGTCATAGAAGTAGCCTCTAAGATGTAGACTGGGTTATCATCTCAGACCTGCTCATTCACAAGTACATGCATTTTGGGTTATTTGAGCTTGTTTCTTGCCTTGCTCCAGTTCTAGATTTTGATGTTCTAAATTACAGCACATCATATGCGTGTTTGTTAAAACAACCATTGCAATTGTTTTGTGTTGTACAAAAATTATGGTTTGATAAAGTTCCACGTGTGTGTTACTGAACTATGTTGCTAATATGGGTTGGTATTTGTTCATAGAGCATTGGCTGAGTTTTGAGACTGTTTTAGTGTTTGCCTATTATTTCATGTATCGTTCATATTCAATGTATTAGGCAATTTTAAATTTGTCATGATAGTTTGTAACTTTTGCTTGTTCCATATTTGTATTTTGGGTTGATCATTACAGGTTCCAGTTTCATTATCACAATAGTCGAAGAAGATATGGAATATCAAAGTGATGAGCAGACGACATTGACAGATGCAGGTATTTTACATGTGCAATCGCGCATCTATTCAATACTTTCCTTGAGGGATTCATGATCTACTGATCGATACTTGACAATTTCAACATTTCATCTTGCAATTATTCATTGCAATCAGTATTCAATTATGCAAACACGCGCAATGGCGCATCTATTCAATACTTTCCTTGAGGGATTTATCATTTGCCAATTGATACTTGACAATTTCAATTTCCAATTACGTATTGGGATCACTTTCTGTTATTTTGATATTTCAATTTGCAATTACCTATTGGAATCACTATCTGTTATTACTAATAAAATCAGGTCCGTATTTTGACTTAAAGTAAGTTGCATGATGGATTTTGTAATATTGTTTTATTGCTTCTACAATTTATTGCTTAGATAATAACATTTCCTTCCATGTAACAGTATTACAAATGTCAAAAAGGCCTCAAACCGACATTTTAGTTGTAAATGATGTTTGCCCAATTTGGACGAACTGCGCCTTTGAAAGGATTATTCTGTTTAGGTATGGCAATACGATCGTGGGAACAAAAAACCAGGACAAACATGGACATATTTTAGGTGTGACATGACTGATCGAGTTGGCATGTCGACAGTGACAGCTATGATGCCCAGTTCTGTTGCACATAAACATGCAGCTAAAGTTCAAATTGGATTGTATTTACGATTTAAGAACTTTGCCATTGTTCTGAAAACTGATAAGGCGATGCCAAATACATATTGCGTATAGAACACAATTCTGTTGTGACACAAATCGAACCATTTGATGTCATTGCGAATTTCATGCCTACTGATAAGATTCGAAGCCTTCGAATGCGGAAAAAAGGTACTGAAAAACGAGAAAAAACAAATTACTGCACATTTACAATAACAGTTGCTGTTATAGGTATATCAATTTCAAGCGTCAAACAAAGCAATCACCAGTAGTAATAAGCCTATATTTATAACAATTAAAACAAAACAATGTCGATTATGCAAATGAACATACAATGCGAACTTGTAGAAATTGTTATAAATATTTGAAGGCTAAAAGAATGCCGCCATTTCTATTCCCAATAAATGTATCAATGAACAAAAAAATACCAACCGTTGAAAAATTGAACTAATTGGAAGAACGCTTAGTATCACCTAGACATGCATTTGCACAAATTCGGCAAATGCACCCAGTTTTTGGTCAATTTAGTTTGCACGGAAGCATTGTTAATGTACATAGTAACTTGGATAAGATTCAAACTACACTGCCTCGATTCCCTGATGAGAATTCCACTATAGCTATACAAATAAAGCGAAAGCTTGAATATAAATAAGTTTTTGCTTCAGCCTTAATTAGACCTGATATCGTAATGACAACATTTTAAGACCTTTGCAAAACTTTGTATACTAAATTGGGCATACAAATTCTTCCTAATTGGAAAGAACAATTACAAGCCAATGAATTTGCATATCGATTACAGAATACTGATAGCAATATTATATCACCAAGTAGTCCTACAACCGTTATCTTTTTCGATAAAGAAACCGCGGACTTTGTTGAAATTGCAGATGAGACATTTTCAGATACCCTTATACATAATTTTTTAACATCACAACAAATACAAAATTTTGAAGACAAAATCATTTCAATAGCACCAGCCGAAGGTTATCAACCATTTGGATTATTTCAAGACAAAGATAGTGAAGAATTGAATTTCCCAACTTTGTTTTATAGATGTCGACAACAGAAAATGCTCTTCAAAAACAATACATATCAACAAATTGCACAATGGGAAATCATGCACCATGATAGGCGTTTCGCAACTCACATTCCAAATCTATTTTAAAAAACTATTAAATGTCAAATTAAGTTCATTTTATCAACTGCACAGTTTCGTATACGAAAAGGAAAAACTTATGGACGTACTCTTAAAGTAAAAGACATGCTTGACACTTCGAAAATTGCCACAATAATGAAATCTGATATTGGATATAGAGATCTAGGAATGCTACGCACATCACCCGATTATCTTGACAAAACAAAAAAGGACATATTTGCGATGATCAGACAACTAGGATCAACAACATTATTTGTAATGTTCACAAGTGCTGAGTCACATTGGCCAGAAATTGTAACATGTTTGCATAGCTTAGCAAATATTCATAACTCTGATACACACTTGCATTTAGAAGAAAGCAATATACAAAACCTTATTCGACATGATCTTGTAACTTGTGCAAGATATTACAATCATATATGTTCCCTTCAAATATGTTCATTTCTCTTTCCCACTCTGTTTATCTATTATATTGTTAACCCTCTATATTAGTTAACTTTTTATTACTCCCCAACCCTAACATTTATCCAGGGTGCACTGTATTACAAAATCATAACAACATGCAGGGCCTTTTGTAATCGCATCTAATCACCTTGTTAGATATTCGAATCAAGCCTTTGTCAAATCACTTAGAAAAATCCTAATTCTTTTTTAAAAAATTAAAAAATTGCATAAGGAGAGGGAGAAGTTGTGAAAATATGAAAAGTTTTGACACATTGAATTTTATTGAAAGGCGATTTGATTAGGTTAAAAAACTAAAGAAATGAAATTTTTTGGAGCTCTGAAGTGCTACTAGGACAATCACTTGCAAGGATTGAGATCACTTGCATCTCACTTACATGCTTGACGCTTGGACTTCTC
Source organism: Diphasiastrum complanatum (assembly GCA_029204225.1). NCBI lineage: Eukaryota > Viridiplantae > Streptophyta > Lycopodiopsida > Lycopodiales > Lycopodiaceae > Diphasiastrum > Diphasiastrum complanatum. Next base: position 38,713,008 of record CM055108.1, read on the forward strand.
TAGTGTTGGGAAGTGATTGATTTTTCTATAAGGCAACAAATCCTCAGCAAAAGATTGACTCATTTTTCAGTAGCAATGTAACTTTTTCATTGGTAGTTGATGGAATTAATGTCTATTTTGTTATAGAACGTAAGTACTCCATTGCTTGCTTGCATTTAAGTGAGTATGTATCTATTGTATGTACATGACTCTAAGTAAAATCAAAGTAATTATCAAAGAAATATGCTTTCACTTGATTACTTCTAAAGAGGCCTACAGTGTTATGAAACCTAAGGTTGCGCACTTGTGAGAGTCTTTGGGTGCATAGCTTATTATGCCCACATCTTGTAAGGGGCTTCAAAGTGGTAAAGCACTCAATTTTTGGGCTACTATGAAGAGGAAAATTCAGGCATATTATATGACATAGAAGCAAGGTATCATTCACGAGTACCAGATCTTTAATAAAAATTATGGGCCTATTATTATAGGCAAGAAGAAATAAGACCAATGAGGCTAGTTGCATAAGAACAAGAAGAAACTATTGAACAAGAAATCAAAAAATCTGAAGAGTCAAGAAAAGATTACCAACTTCCATTCACCATCAACATCACCATCAAAGAAACTGCCTAGTTGCATTATCAGATGATAAAAGGCCATGTCTTGGAAAAAAGAGAATAATAGTGAGCAAGGAGCAGGGAGATTGACACAACATAGCACCTCGAGATGTATGAGGGGAATTATGCCATCGTGACCTGATTGTGGATGTCGTTGAGCCTTATGTTATCTAGAAGCCAAGATGATGTGTGGACGATTGCTATGCAAGAGGATTATGGCTCGATTATGAAAATATGAACCATGGAAATTGATAGAGTTTCTCAAGGGATATAATTCAATGAGGCGTATTTGTTAGCCTTACAGTTATAGATCAAGCATTAGGCTATCTTTTAGTAAAAGGTCAATAGTGTGGCTGTCAATGTATTTCTATAGGAGCAATTTTTGTGCATTTTAATTCTCGAGCATGTTCAAGAAGATAGTTGAACGATCTTTCTGTTTCATGTTCAATGCTCTTTCTGTAACTACTTTTTGATGACAAATCTCAATGTGGAATGTACATATAAATTGTTCTGCAAAGCAAAGCTGTTGGGGGATGTAGAAAAAATGGCAAAGAAAGTGATGCGAGCGACCCTGACTTCAGAGATAATAGAAGTGATGGTAGGAGTAATGGAGAGAATGATCAAGTTTTATGCAAAGGCCCCTAACAATGTAGTGGAAACATGTGTGAACAAGATATTAACTTCCATTTCTACAATGTCCAAAATTCTTTCTACTTGTTAGAAGTTTGTCACAAAGATGGCATGCCAGAAGATCAAGAAAACTCTAGTCATCTTCTTTTGCACCATGCAATAGTGTGCCACTTGCAAATAAGGTTCATTTTAAGATAAAGCAAATTTTGAAGTTATGGTTTCAATCATAACTTGGAAAGTGACTAGATAAAGGATTGGTTTAATGCAATTTTTGACGAATTTTTCCATCTCTTGTTTAATCGAGATTTATATGTAGATTTCAGATTGGGCAGGAGGTTTTTTGGTTGATGTCCCTTCAGAGGGTGGAACTTCTACCTTCTAGCTGGTTGGGAATTGCATGGTTTGTCATTGTATATGCCTTCCCTTTGTATATTTTAGCTAATTAATTATGAGCTCTTAAGTATTGCTTTTTGCAAATGTCTTTGAACTTAACTTATTTATTAGTTGTACTTGGTTTAGTGATCTTTTACCCAGACATCATCCATATTTGGTCCTATGTAGATTGAAAAGCATTCCAGCTAACGTTGGAATTCATCTTGTTTTCCATGTTAGTAAGTTGAAACCCTCGTTGGGGGTTGGGGAGACCCTGGTCCCTGTGGAAGATCTAGTGGAACTTCTTCGTGATGAGTCCGTGAGTGGACCACCTGAACCCGAGGCGATTGTTAATAGCTGGCAAAGAACTCTACGGAGTAGAGTGCTTCGGTAATTTTAGTCAGCTGGAGGAGCAAATCAAAACAGGAGGATACCTGGGAAAAGGAGGCTGATCTCTAGAAGAATTTTCCAGATTTTTTCCTACAAGGAAAAATTTAAGTTTAGGGGGAAGGAATGTTACATACCTATGTAACTAGCAGTACTTCAGACCCCTAATAGTCCATTTAGTGTTGGGGGCTAAATGGCAAGGTACCCGTAGGATTAAAGGTATGTGCCCTTGGATAAGGATAGACAAGTGACTATACCTTAGTTGGAGGTATGGAGTCACGTGACCCTTGGATAAGGGGTACCCTTAGTATTAAGGATAGGTGTCTTAGATTAAGGTACTAGTGTCCTTGGTTAAGGACAGGTAGGTGTCTATGCCTTGGATGGAGGTATGGAACCTAGAGAGGTGTTAGAAAGTCATTGGATGACTATTTTTCTAAACCTTGGGTCTCAACCTTGAACCATATCACTTTATTGTTCTAGGACCAAAGTATACTTGCACAACTTGGGCAATGGGACCTAGTAGGAGGGTGCCCTTCTAAAGTGTCCATTGAGTTCCCAACTCCCACAAGAAAGGCATTCAAAGAGTCATAGGTTATGGAAGGAGTCTCTTGACATTCCATAAGCCTGTGGAGGCTCTTGGAGATTCTTTAACTCCCCTAGGCTTCTCTCTCTCTCATTGGATGAGCATGGAACTCCATAGTGCATTGGAGGGGTCCATGGGCCATCTATATGAGGGTAGTAGGGCGCCCATCGGGAGGGGAGAGCTCTCTCTTGTTTGCTTAGCTTATGCTCTAGTGTTGCTACTAGCGTGTAGAATGCTTTCTTGTGGTAGTATGCTTGAGGTTTGGATCTTGCTTATGGTATGGGACATAAGTAGGGTTTGGATCTTGAGTATGCTATGGAGTGTTGTGGTATGCTTGTGATTTGTTTATGGTTAGCAAGGGGGTGCTAGATAGGTCTTGCTTGGAGCTTGGATCTAGCTATGGTTGGGTGGTGAATACTTGAGGCCAGCTTGATATCTATCTTTGTGTTTAAAGAGTAGGGACACAGGTGGAGAAGAGATCCTTGGAGGCTTGCAGGTGGAGGCATCCTAGCTTGGAGTTGGGGAGCATCTTGAAGCTTGCAGGTTGCTTGGAGGACATTTGGAGGCTCTACCTTGGATTTGGAGGACTTCCTCACCTCTACTTGTAAAATTTGGATCTAACATAAAGGAGATAGAGTCAAATGATGTATTCTGGTTTTCACACGTGTGAAAAGTCAGAATTTTGTACATCCTCTGTTCTAGACTAAAAATATCAGTTCTAGCCTCATTCACCAAAAAACTATTCAAGAATAGATAGCAAAACACTGCTAAACAGTTTCCTAGCTTGAATTGACAGAAAAATCTTCATACACCTGATGTTAGTAGCATTCAAAGCATGGTATGGCTCTGATACCATGTGAAAAATCCAGAAAATTCACACGTGTGGGGATCCACAAGAAATGTGTGAATGATCTTTACCATGCTTTGTGGTGGAACACAGATCACTTGTAGAGCAATCTTGCAATCTACCAACAGATCTGAGGCTAGAGCACAATCTAGAATGCTACAGATCAAAGCAACACTAATTCCTCACAAATAGAGAGAATACATAAGCAAAATAATGTATGAAGAAGACGCCAATCTCGAATTAGAGAGAGAATATAAAAAACAAGCAAAATAGCATGAGATCCAATTTTGACATTATGACATTACCAAAGCTTGATTCTTCATTAGATATGAATGAGAACCATATGTACATATATAGGAGAGCCAAAATTCGTGGTACTCCTTGCATTCAATGCATTCCCTACACCTAATCAAGTGTAAACTACTACCATATTGACACCTAACAGCTTGCATGCTGAAATTGCACCTAACTTCTACCCAATTTTTTCAAAAGTCAATTTCTCAACTAGATATGTACAATACTACATGCATGTGTCCAATACTATATCTGCATGCCTTGCATGTGACTTTCCTAGATGACTTGGACATGTATAGAACATGTATACTAGCTTGCATGTTGCATGCACTGATTGCATATTGCATGCACGCACACTAACTGATTTTGCATGTCATCAAATCTAGATCTACCTAACTCAAACTCGCCCTAATCTATAAGGTCATGTGCTCAATTAACATACCTTTGACATATACAATGGAACAAAGTGAAATATGACCATCTAGACATTGTGCATGTCATGTAGCTCAAGTCTGTACATGCTAGAGAATAATATTTACAACTTGTAAATGTACAAGCAAGAAGATTTTCCTCATCAACCCCTATAGACAAGCTGGATGGCTTTTTATTCTTCACAACAAGTGCAGAGGGAAAACCTGAAGCTGACGACGTAGCAATCTCCAGATGGAAGCTGAAGGATGGCAAAGCATTTGCGTTGATCATCTTCAACATTTTGGATACTCAGATTGGCCATGTGTCATAAGCCCAAACATCCAAAAAAAGTCTGGGACATCTTGAGCACATTATATGAAGTGCGAGATATAGCTTCCAAACTACATCATTTACTCCCTCAAGATGACAAATGGTGACTCCTGCAGAATTACATCAACCAATGCAAGAACCTGCTGAAGCAAATGGCTGTTGTTGGATGTGTCATAGATGATCAAGACGCAGTAATGCAACTACTTACAAGCTTTCCAAGCTCATACGACAGCTGGGTGATGATCATCACGACACATCCAGAGCTGACTCTTTCAAGAGTCATTGCAATGTTGTTGTCTGAAGACACGCGGAGGAATGAGGCCTCTAGTTCCTCAGCTGATTATCATGTTTTGTACACCAACAAAGGCACGACTAAGCAGAAGAAGAAGAAAGGCTCAAAGAAACCAAAGCAAGTCCATAAACCAACACAGCAGAAAGAACAGTCAAAAACACAGACTAAGAAGGAGTTGTTTTGCAGATACTACAAGAGAAACAACCATGAGATTCAAGACTGTCGGATACTACAAGCAAAGAACAATAGCAAGGGACAGTCAAATCAAGTGGCCAATGCAGCTACATAAGCTCCACAGCCCATTCAAGAAGCGGATCATGATGCTTTCATGACCAGTCATCAAGGAGCATCCAATGACAGTTCTTGGTTCCTGGATTCCGGTGCCACTCAGCATATGACCAGTCTCATTGGATGTTTTGAGTCCTATACACCCTATAGTACCAACAAATACGTTCTCCTTGGCGATAATAGCACACAAGATATTAAAGGTGAAGATACTGTAAGATTAAGCTTTGCAAATGATCAATCTAAGCTATTTTCTAAAGTCCTATATGTACCCAATTTATCTACAAATCTGCTCTCTGCAAGTTGAATCACAGATCTAGGACATAAAGTAGAATTCGAATGTGATCAGTGCAAAGTAGTTTATAGGATAGGCAAGTTCCTGGCACTCAAAAAGAGGCATGAATACTTGTATAGATTAAGTCGTTGCTTTTCTGCCTCTAGTCAGGCGCTCAATACTTATATTCAAGCAAATAAAAGTTTACTTTGGCGTTATAGACTTGGTCACTTGAATCATGTTGCTGTACAACAAATGTCTAAACATTCTATTGTTCTTGATCTAGACTATCCTAATAATAAAGTCGAGTTACCTGTCTGTCAAGACTGTTTAGTTGGTAAACAGATTAGAAAACCATTTAGATCAAGCCAAGCTGCAAACTTTTTCTCTAGCCTCATTAAGGGCGGGCTGGGACCACTTCTAAGTGGACCGGCACTTTTCGCTCGGCTTTACATATATCAAATATTTTTTTGGTCCTTGAGACCATCACAAAACTACTATAACATGTCTAGCCACTTTAGGGATGGGCTGGGACCCTTTTTCAAGGACAACTATATGCCGATTTTTTGTTAGTAATCGGGTTTTACATGCCGATGTTTTGCAGTTTTAAAAAAAGAAAGCCCAATACTAGGCCGAGTTTTCATGCGAAAATATCGGCTAACAGCTTGGAAAATCCTTAAGACTATTTATAAAGCAAAGAACACATCAAGACTGCTTACACTTATAGTTGATGAGAGTGCTTCAAGTTATGTCATGAGAGTTAAAGATCTTCACGAAGAGTTAGCATGCATTGGTGATACTCTAAAGAACAATGAACTTGTTCAAGTAGTCCTTAATGGATTAAGAGATGAGTATGAAAACATTGTGCAAACTTATGCTATCAGGGAGGAGCTACCATCTTTAGAGACTCTTCAAGGACTTCTAATTGCTGAAGAGTGCAGGCAAGAGAACAAGATGCTGAGGATCAACGAACTCTCAAGGAAGGATGGAGGAGATGTAAAAGCTCTCTTTGCCAAGGACAAGTCAAGATGAAGGAGCAAGAACCAATATTCTCAAGCCTTCACCAAGGACAAATCAAAGGACAAAGTAAAGGACAAAGACTATGCAGGAGTAGAAGATGATTCAACTCATTCTTCTACTTCAAGAAGAAGACTCAAGAAGATCAAGCCCATATTACCATAGAAGACTCACATGCAAGTGAAGGAGAAGCATCTCTCATGATGTCTAGTTTCTCCTCTTTATCCTTTAATGATGTATCTTGGTATATTGAAAGTGGTGCATCATCACACATGAGTAGCACCAAGAGTTCTTTTGTTTCAATTGAATCTTGTCAAGAACTTAAAGAATTAATATGTTGTTGGTGATACATGTTCTATTGAAGGAGCTGGATGTATATCTTTGAATCTTGCAGCTTCAATGATTTTTACACTTTCCAATGTACTTTATGTTCCTAAACTCACCAAGAATGTGATTAGTGTTGGAAAGTTGTTAGATGATGGTTTTGAAGTGGAATTCAATGTCAATAATTGTATAATTAAAAAAGGTGATGAGATCCTAGCATTTGGATCTAGATATGGTGGCATTTTCCAGTTAGATTTACATGAGAATGCAAGTGTTTGTGATATTGCTTTGAAGACTTGTATTTCCAAGGAGGAAGTGTGGCATAGGAGGTTGGATGATACCAATTTCAGATCTATGTCTTCAATGGTCAAGGAGATCAAGCCAAGAGAGGCTTGTTTTATGGAGAAATCACATAAGGATTCATATTTGATATCTTCTACCAAGACAAAACATCCAATGGAGTTGGAACACTCGGATGTTCACCTTTCTTCATCTATAAGCAAGAGAGATGCCTCTTGTTTTTCTTATCTTATTGATGGTTTCACAAGTAATCAATGGATGTGTCTTGTTTCTTCAAGTTTTATGGTGCATGTGTGTTTTCCCGGTTATGCAAAACTTTGTGGAGTTATGGAGCTATTGAAAGGAATGTACTATATGGAGTCTTGTTCAACTATAAGCCTAAGGTTGTGTACCTTAGTGTTCTTGAAAGTTATTACTTTGCATGTGTTTTCTTGGAAGCAAGGAAGGATGGGATCATGGTAGGATGCTTATCCACCAAGGAGGTCTATAAGGCCATTGTATTCTCTATCTCGAAGGTATGTGAGAATAGAGATTTGATTGTTTATGAAGGTCTATATTCAATCTTGGAAGGGGCCGAGAGCATAGTATCTCAAGATGCATCACAAGTTCTTTCTATGGAGAATGGTCAACTTATGATGAGTCTCATCAACAAGAGAGTCCAAGGCTCGAACAAGCTCAAACGCATTGAAAAATATATTCTTTCATGTGATGAGGCATGTTGTAAACTACTTTTGAGGTTAAGTGAAGCATACAATGAGGACACTTACACCCTTAAGAAAGTATTTAGCCTCAATGAGATCAAGTTTGAGTTTGATTTCAAGATTAGATCCATTTTGGATAAAGTTCATAGTGTTTGGACTAATGAAGCTAGTATGCTTAATCTTGATTGTTGCTCATGTTTTGATCTTGATCTCTATGATCTTTGTGATCATGACGAGGCAAGGAAGCCTTGAATTTTACAGTTTTTGGTGTAGCCATCTACATGCAAATGGACTTCTCAAATCCAAGATCAATATCAAGCATGGAGGAGGCATATCAAAATAGTAGCAGATTGGTGGAATATTTTTGGCCTAGAAGAAACTCGAGCTACATGGGTTGTATGAAGTCTAGTTGGTCAAATACAACATGCATATAGATATTAGGCATAGAAATGCCAAATATGGGCTTGTAGAAACTCGAGCCACATCACATGCACTCAATCACAAATACATGCTTAGAAAATTTACTAACAGTCAAGCAACCTATCACTCCTACTGAAACAACCAAAAGTTTTGTTATTCCTAACATACTTCAATTCATCATCATTTCCACTGAATGTGGAACATGGCAAACATAATTCAACGAACTTATTCTAAGCATTCAGCATCATAACTTCAACCTGTCATCATGAGTAACTCAGATAAGATCTACTCACTTATCATGCACTTACAAATTTTCCATTCACAAACAACTGATTTATAATCTTAGATCTATGATCTCACACTTATGCAGCAGATAAATTCTTACTCTCACTTACAATTTATCTTAGTTAACAACAGAATATCATAAACGCTCAATACACAATTATATGCAACAGATAGTACACGGAATTGATAAGAAGTATTTCAGAGATTTTCATTCCAATGACAATAGCTTCTTTACAAACTCTATGCATCAAATGCGCATTCACACAACAACACCACTCGTCTGATCATCAACACATCAAATCGACTATTCTTCTCTGGATTGCCCAATCCACTGACTGATGTCTAGACTGCCTGTTCTCTACACACTATTCCTCTATCATTAACTCACTCTCATCAACTCACGAACTCCTCTTTGACTCGCCTCTTCGCTAACTTCGTGTGTTTCTCTTTTCTATCTTCTCTTTCTTTTACCCGCCATTCAGTTTCTCGGCTGTCACTGTCTACAACTGAAAATTGTTTCTTAGCTCTCCACTCTCATGTCACATCCAACTAATTCTCAAGAAACTAACTACTTGGTCCTCAACTCATGGTATTACATAGCAAGATGCCATGGTTGGGTCTATAACTTACAAGTCTAGTTACTCTGGATCTCGGATTAGCCAGCACCAGAAATATTCGAATGGATTGCAAGACAATGTTGGTTATCAAAAATGGGTGACTGGATTCGATTAAGGATATCAAAAAATTAGTGAGGTTAATAAATGTATCTACAAAGTTTTTAACTAAAACCAATGCAATATAATCTATTCATGAGCTTGTTGAAAGATGCCTCCATGTCTCCGTTGGTGATTGTGTGAAAATAGATTAAAGTAGACTAGTTATTTTGCATTCTAGTTGTTATCAGGTTGTTTGATTCATGTCCGCCACCACCTTGTACATATTTTAATGATGATTCAAAAATGTTAATAGGCTTCCATCTCGAGTTCTAATGAGAGGATGACACTTGTGTACTTTTCACACGTGTGAGGACATCTCAAACAATGTGAATGATCTCCTAAGATGTGTGTGATTGCACATAGATCTATCTTGCATAAGATACAAGCAATCTAGCTCAAAAATGTATGGCATCTATCGCATACCATTCATCACACATAATGAGAGGCAACTTTGAATGAAAAAACTAAGTATAAAATTGGCTTGCTCTCAGGTAGAGAGAGGATGCTAAATCAAGCTCTCGAGTAGAGAGAGAATGTGAAAAATATTCTAAGTGTTGCAGCATGCAACCTCCAAATCTCTCATCAAAAAACTAAGTGTGGACTCAATCTCACTCATCCTCATAGTAGCTCAAGACCCATGAAGAGTGGTAATGAAGTGCAATGATTGGGCCTCTCTAACATCACCTCTTACTTTGATTGGACCACCTACATGCCACCTCTTACAATGATTGGATCATTTTGGTGCATCTTGCAATATGATTGGTCCAAATTGGCAAATGAAATCAAGAGGTGCTATGTCACTAGACCTCTACCATCAAGCCAAGTGTAAGTAGCCTACACTATCACGATCTAATCCACTTCTAGATTTGGCCTAATCACTTATTTACAAGTGTACAATTAGTGGTTTTGATAGAGGACCCCCAAACCTCAAGATAGATGACGTTTACAATTTCACACTCCTCCTTAAAAGATATCTATCTAATTTAACATAGATCTTGGAATCAAGCCAAGATTAGATCTAAGCTTGATGAAGGCACTCTTAAGCAATAGTTTGGTGAGAAGATCGGCAATACATAATGATGATTCAATATGCTCCAAGTTGATTTGTCCTCCAACGAACTTTTCCCTTACAAAGTGGTGTGCAATCTCAATTTGTTTTCTTCTTTCATGGAAGATAGGATTGTTAGCAAGAGCTTGAGCTGAGATGTTGTCACATTTGATGATAGGTAGATCTCCATCCTTGATGCACTTGAGCTCCATAAGTAATCTTTTGATCCATAATACCTCATTAGTAGTGGTTGTAAGGGCCTTGTACTCAGCTTCACATGAAGATAAAGATATAGTATCTTGTTTCTTGGATAACCAAGACACAAGATTGCCTCCAATAAAGATAGTAAAAGCACTAGTGGACTTCCTGTCCACCTTGTCACTTGCAAAGTCCGAATGTGAGTAGGCAACCATTGGTAGATCTTCACTTTTAGAATAATCCATAATCAAGTGTGGAAGATACATATCTCAAGATCCTTTCGGCCGATTTCCAACGGCAAATCTTTGGATCTTACATGAATTGACTCAATCTATGCACACTAAAGCTCAAATCCGGCCTAGTGATTGTCAACCATATAAGGGAGCCAATAAGACTCCTATAAAGGGTGATGTCCTCAAGGATCTTTCATCCCCTTTGATAGGATATTTTACAACATGCTCCATGGGAGTATCAATGCTCTTGTAGTTTTCCATACAAAATTTATTAAGCATAGAAAGAGCATATCTAGATTGACTAATAAATGCACTGCTTCCCATTCTGCCTATGCTTCTTGCCCTCTTCATATGATAACTCGGGCTCCTTTGCTTCTTCCGCCATGCCCTCTCCCATCTCCCGTATCGCCTTCCTATCACAAATTCATCAATCAAATCTTTCATCACAAATTCATCATCAATCGATCTTTTAAGAAAAATTCTCCATCAAATCTGAACCTCCAATGAAACAAGCAAGGAAAATCATCAAGCAATCTTTTATGAGAAATTTTTCATCAACTCTGATCCTCCAATGAAAAGAAGAAAAGGAAAAAAAGCCTCGATACAAAGCGGAAGCAAAATATATGAGGAACAGAAGCTAAACATGGTGCGCGCAAGTATGAGCTGAAGGCACTTACCTCTTTAAAACCCTAAGGAGTCTTCAAGGGTTTGAGTTCTGATCCATCGTCGCCATGGAAAACAAAAGGCGAAGCAACTAAAGAAAAGAAAAAACAAAAAACAAAAAGAGAGGAAGAAGAAGAAGAAGATCCATTATGAATGAATGCAAAGAGCAACCAAGAGCAGCTATAGCTCTTTGTAAAAAGCAAGCAAACGAAAAAAGCTTTTGCTTTTGCTTATGTCCCATGCATTCTTTGCATGACTTCGTAGTGCAGATGCACGTTACTTTAGCCCTCAACAAAGGTTTTAGCCTTAAAGTTTTAGACCATCACCACATAATATCCTTTAAGAATGACTTTTGTACAAACTCCATTGACCTACCTCAACACATAGTATTGCCTTTGCAAGGCAAGGCCAAACATATATGAAATGATTTTGTGAATGCAAACAAGGTCATCTTTATTTGATTGTTGTTGTTGGTGATGATATTGGTGCACCATGCCAATTAATAGTCCACGGATGCCTACAAAACAAAAACAAAAACAAAAACAAAAAAAAGGAGTGATGCAAGCTTTTTGCTATTTGTGAGTTGCATACAACGAAAGGCATAGATTTTTCACTGTTGCATATTGAGAATATGCATCTAAAGGATTGAGTTCTTGGGATAAAATCCTTGGCAATTGGCAAGCTTTTTGCATGCCCCTTCCATTTGTTGAAGTTTGCAAAAACCAGATTCACCAGCTTGAAGGTAGAGTATAATTGGCTTTTGCAAGGCAATCCCAAAAAGGAATGAAGCCATCTTCTCCTTGGCTCAACAAAACATGATAACAAAGGGTTCATGCAAGAAGGCAACAACAATTGTATTGAAAGATTTAGACACAAATTCTAACCAAAGGTTTATTATTTCTAGACCTTGAACGTTGAGGCAATTGGTAGGAAAAACAAAAAACAAAAAAGGCGCACTTGGACTAATGATCAATCTTTTTTCATTCCATGGACTTGGTGTTTCTCTTTCTTTGCACTCACGGTTTCATCGATTTTCATGGCAGATGTACTGGAATCAGGATCTACACGAAGGTGTTCTCTTTGTGGGAATCGTTACGGTAATTTCTAGGACCCTCCTTTTGCTAATATAATAAGAATAACGGTTTGTGCGTGGCAGCTTGAGAATCAGATTACTAGGCACCTCGCGCAGCGCAAGCTTTTGCCTGTCGTCTTCCCACGAGTATTTTCACTGGTCAATGTCTGTTTTCTCATGGCCGGTGAATCGGAGGTTGTTAGCATGGACCCCATACTTTAGTCAGATACTTCAATCTCTCTCTCACCATTCCTCACACATGTAGTTTCATTGATATTTATCTTTGAGCTCATATAATTTCCATCTTAGCCTAGTGCAGATCTAAATATTTGCTGTTTATAATGATGTGTCGAAGTGATTGACTGATATACGTTGTTCTGTTAATGGTGTGATTAAGTGATTGATTTACGTTGTTTATATTCTTGAACACGAGTCTTTGCCTCTACTTTCGTTTGCCGCTTGTCCTTTTTCTGCTAGTTTATCGATTCTGTCAGTTGGAACGTCTCGATATCTGCTAAATTTTGGTCGAGTCTAACCTCGTTTGGAGTATTATATGTCAGTCATGATTTTCGTCAGCATATGAATAGGTTTTTTGATATGGAAAGAGCTGCAATTATGTAACAAAGCAGGCGAGGCGATGTCTCGCTGTGTGCGGAGCATAATCAGCTGTCTATTTTGAGACATAGCTCAATTCAAGTGGAATCAGTCCTGGTCTATCTGGTCGTGAATCTGCGTAAATATTTCATTTGAAGAAAACGTAACATAATGATCTTGTTGACTATAATATAACGTACAGCTCATTGAGAAGCTTGTAAAGATGGGGGACCCCGCAAGCACTACGCTCACAATTGTTTCATCTCAATCCATAACTGAGAATGAGCGCAACTCTGACACCTCAAAGACGTCTACAAACAATCAGCAGGATTTGCAACCTCGACCAAGCAACGCAGCAGCCTGGGCGTGGTATCAGCATGCAGGTGGAGCAGCGGCAGCAGCAGGCGGAGGAATCAGCGCAACTTTTTGCAGTGCATCACCTCATGTTGCAGTACGACGGGCGAGTAGATTCAGAGAGGAGGCCATGAGGAGAAGCTGTTCTCGTGATGACTTGGTTTTCAAGGTAGAATCTGAGATCGTCGGTGCGAGCTCTCTGTTTGACACGTACGAGCTTGCGTCTGTGGCAAAGCAGCTTGATAGAGCCTTAAGCGGCAACTCTTTCACCACAAATCTCAACTCACCCAGGCATCGATCATCTCTTAAAGCCACTCGTCGTCTTCGTATCCGCGTACCGCCGGTGCTGTGCTCTTCAACGAAGGTAGTGGCCATCAAAGATCAGACAAAGCGGCTTGATCATCACGCCAGATCGGGACATCTGACAACCATTCATTTAGGAAAACTCTCTAAGGCGTTTCAGCTCTTTTCTCTTGAAACTAAATCCGAGTACAATAGCGAGTACCAGCGGTAATTGTAAACAAGAAATTCCCTGCTCTGGTATACTAGAGACAATAGATATACTCAGGCAGTGGGGACTTCATGGTACGGCTGGTAAGGATGATGCAAATATCGAATTCTTTTCCCCACGGAGAGTTCATGAAGCAAAGGAAGCGTTTGCCATAAGTTCTCGTTTAGATAACCAGCCTAAGGTCATTGTGTTCTTATCATCCATTACTCATGTGCTCTTGCACGCTAGAGACGGGTAGATCCGCTCACGCACTGCGTGGCCCTGTTAGTATATATGGTGCACATAATCAATTATTTTCCCCACCGGGATTTGATGAAGCAAAGAAAACGTTTGTCTTTTTTGTTTCAATAAGCAGCCTTGCGTTCTTTCCTACGCATTTCTGTGCTCGTGTGTACTAGAAATGGATACATCCACTGTGCTAGTTAGTATGGTGCGAATGCTAAATTACTTTCACCACAGGCAGTTGATGAAGCCAAGATAGCTTTCGCCAGAACTTTAGGTTTTTCTATTTTATGTTTTGTATAAGTCTAGGTTTACATATGCAGCCTATGGTCATTTTACTCTTACTGTGCTTTTTAAAACAAATTTTCTGGAACTTGTTAGCAAATTATTAATTGCCGCTAAAACCCAAAAAACATTCTGGAAATTTGTTATTAAATGACTCCATAGCCAATTTTTCTGTCGGTTTCTCTGCTATGCTTTGATTATGCTTAAGAGCCTAATACGAAGGCTTGTCATGACGCATTACATACTTGAATATTGTAAAAGACAAGTTCTTCCTAAGGCCATCAAGCTGGAACAACAGGCTTTCCAGAACAAATTGCTTTCAAGTTTCGCCGGTGAAGTCGCAACGTCGCAACCTGATTGTCACTGGGATGCACTTTCGCCTGAACCTCCCTCTATCTGCAGTGCGCGACCGGGCAAACACGTTATCTTGAACCATTGCTTTAGCAACAATGCTTGAGAAAATGGGCATAGTTTAGGAATGGAGGCGACAAATTTTCTCAAAACCCCACTCCAAAGACAAAATGGAGGATGTTGACTTCTTAAAAATCAACAAAATTTTGATTTTGTAAAAAAATTGATGATTAATAAAATATATGTAATATTCTAAAATGGTGTTGGCTTTTAAATATATATATATAGGATGCATGTAGATCATTATAAAAATCAAGTGAAATTTTAAAATAAAAAATTTCTACCTTATAGGTGCTCTACAATTTTTTATATAAGTTATGTTTGTACACTTATAAGTGGCTATTTTTTAACCTTATAACACATTGCACCAAGAAAATAATTGTAAAAACGAGCTAGCTAAAAAAAAATAGTATGGATCTTTGAAAATTATAAGATTTTTTTATTATGATAAATATAATTTAGCAAATAAAAATGGTCTCAATTAATGCCCTATTTTTTTAGCAATCCTAAATTCTATAATACAGTTATAGGATTTTAAAATGCAACATTTTTTAGTTGAAGGTTTCAAGAAAACTTTCTCTTTTTCTCTAGGTTTTTTTTTATTTGTAAAGAAGTAACCTTCGATTATTGATTTTTTACAAAAGTACAATAAAAGATAAAAGACATTATTTTTCAAAAATATACATTCATTAAAATGTGTAATATATTAAAAGGAAATTTGAAGGAGGGTTTCTAAGCGCTGTTTGCAGGTAGACTTAATTGAACTCTCGAAGACTTCGTTGAAGCTTTGAACTTTGGAGGCACGACTCTTGCCTCCAGGCTCGGTATTTGCAATATGCAATGCGCGTCAAAGGCTAGTTTGCATTTTAAAGAAAGTCAAAATTTTCAAAAGCATGTCATGAAACTTAAAAGTTGTCATTTCATTTGAAAGTCAACCTTCAAATATAACAATAATATAGTTATACTTAGTTAAAAGGTTCATAATTATACACGTTCATTATAAATGTCATGTGAAACGTAAGAAATAAAAAAGCCATGAGGATGAAACGTACTGAAATGTACGGGTGCATGTCAAAATCGAACCCTTGGGCACGACTCACGAGTGACTACTTTAGTTGGATGCACTTTGCTGCCGGAACCTGTTTCTGCAGCACGTACGTACTACGATTCATGAAGCTGAACAATAGAGCTAAACTTTAAAGCCAGCGAAGTGCCAGCTAACGGCGTGTCAGCAACCTCTAACCTCTAGACTCTAGACTACCATGTTTCGATTCCAACGAAAGACAGCTGAATTTTTTCCTTGGTACGGCTGATTCTTGAGTCGTCTCTTTCACGTCCATATCAAATTATCTCAAAAATCTAAATATTCACTGTCTTACTTAAAATTCTGAAACTTATAAGCTTCAATTATCTATTTCCTTGGTTTCAATATCATGTATGCTCTAGAAAATTGGCAAAATATAAAAATGAAATCTACATTTTCTTCCAGAAATTTAAATCATAAAAAGGCAATTTTGTATACAAACGTATAGACCATTTTATGATTAATACTCTTAACAACTGAAAATCTTTAAAAAAATTCAGGTTTTTTTTTTGGAAAACCCAGAGGTAAAAGTGGTCTCAATGATGTATTGTACTCTTTCCTTTAAGTGGTCTCACTGATGTGTTGTTCTCTTTCTTTTAAGTGACACTTGAAGTCTCCCAAGAATAAGTTTTCTAAACATTATGAAAGGTGCTACAATGTTATACACTATGCTTGGTAAGTGCTAAGGACTCTTATGGGGAGCCCAAATTTTTTTAGGACTAGGTGCTATACACTATGCTTGGTAAGTGCTAAGGACTCTCGAGGGTAGCCCGAAATTTTTTGGAGTCCTAAGTGGGCAAAAGCCCAAGGTTTTTTAATAGATTTGAAAACGGTCTCAATATGTCGCCATGTGACGATGAAGGCTTATGACAATGGCTTTGTACTTTTAATGTGGCATAGTCAAGGAACAACTAAAGTTATAAGAGTGATAATTTGACTTTTGCTCGTATACATCTTTGCCCAATTATTTTGTTATTATATTTTGAGTGACACATCATCTATGCTTCTTGGTTTTTAAGGGGAGGCTCGAACTGACACATCATCTATGGCTAGTACAATATGAAGTCCTGTGAGCATAATGCCCTTTTCGCTCCAAGGCTCATGAGCTTTGCGGGCATAATTTTCTTCATACTCCAAAGCCCATGGGCTTTTCTACATTTTATCCAGAGTAAAAATCTCACTTAAATTTGTTTTGTTGACTCTATTTTGGATATGTTTCATCTAGGGGCTCATTTATTTTTCATTACCTATGGTCATAATGATGTTTATGCTCAAAAGCCCATGTGCTTCTCTTTGTAAACAAGAAAATGAAGACAAAAGTTACTATGTTGCATAATGCCCTCCAAAATGAGCTAGAAATATTTACGTTTTTCATCAAGTTGGATATAAAATGTGTTAAGCACTAGCCTAAATGCATGCTTGGAATTCCTTTCTAAGTGAGAGGTTTGCCCTTCAAATGTAAAAAATGGCATCCATGCATAATATCATGGCCACACCTTTGATCAACGATTTTTTAGCATGGCCTAGCATCTAGTTTCTTAAGAGATGTAAACATATGGCATCCATCCAAAAGAGCATAGCCACTTTCCCACCAATGATGTCACAACAAAAAAGAGTAGCATCTAAATTCTTAAAACCTAAATTGCACTCATACATCGCGTGTAATTGTACCTTTTACTTGACTCCTAAGACCACTCCATGATTTCTTCGCATGGCCTAGCATTTAACTTCTAAAAAGATGTATACTTTGTTTTTTTTCCTTTGTACCACATCGTAAACATATGACAATTATCCAAGACAGCATACGCCATACTTTTCTACCAATTTATCATGAAATGGCCAGGCATCTATATCTCTAAGAGGTAAATAGCATACATGCATTGTGTGTTTGTGGTTGTACCTTCTTCCTTGTACATAGAACAAAGTAGGCTTCAAAAGGCCTATATATTTGCTCATTCCAAAAGAATGACTTGATAATGCCATAGTGCCTCCTTCCAAAAGAATGAC
Source organism: Diphasiastrum complanatum (assembly GCA_029204225.1). NCBI lineage: Eukaryota > Viridiplantae > Streptophyta > Lycopodiopsida > Lycopodiales > Lycopodiaceae > Diphasiastrum > Diphasiastrum complanatum. The sequence goes on from CM055108.1 coordinate 38,730,751, forward strand.
TTGAGAATGCCATAGTGCTTCCTTCCTATATAGTATAGGGCATGAGTCTCTTTGACAAGTAAGTTGGATGAGAAAGGAAGCAACTGAGCTCGACACACTGAGGGATGTTTGAGTCTTATCCAAATACAGATATTGAAATTAGAAAGGATCGAATCGAATTATCAAATTTTGACTATTACTCATATCGTTCTTGCGACGCTATCTGAGTAGGTGTCAAAGACAACCATGAAGAGAGCGATTGAATTACGCACTTGTGACTGCCATGCACTCTTTGAATGAGATAGTCAAAAACTATCGTTGGAGCAAGTATCAATAATGAAAGAGAAATTATTAGAAAGCATTTGACAGTGCTAGTAGACGTACATTAAGAAAATAGGAAATCTGTATTTAGTTGTTGTGATTACAACGATCATATCACGAATAATCTTGTGTTCGAAAATGGTTCATAGTACTGGTGCGCTATGTAACGTAATCCTACTATGTTGATTACAAATCAAATTGTGTCTCTATTTGTTGAATTGCTCTTACTCTCTCAAGATCTCCAATTCTAAGAAATCAGATATTCTAATATACAATGAAGTTCAAGTTAGAATTAAAGTAGAATCATTGTGTTATTGTACTGTGGGTCCTATCAGTTGATAAGGATCAGTTGGCCTAGCCATGAGGCAAGTCGACGGGACACGCGTCCCGCCAATGGCAACCTGGGTCATGCATGGGTTGCCTGAGTGAACAACTATATGTACATTGTAATTTCATTTTGAGAAATACAGTTGCTACGTGAGCTTGGTGTGGAGAGTGTTTTCTGTCTGTGTTACTATGTAGCATGATCTGTGTTCTTGTTCAAAGCAAATTCTAAGTTGGTATCAGAGCCGTACAGGGAGTGTACACAGTACAGCATTGTCGTTGAAGAGAGCTTCAGGAGAACTGTCTTCTGAGAGTTCAGGGTTTTCGGCGGATTGAAGACGGAAGGAGAAGCACTGGTGCAAAGAGTTTAGCACACATAAGCTTGGTGAGCTTGAGACTGTGTGAGGATTCAGAGACAAGAGTTGTCGGCTGAATCAGAACCTCAGCAAACGGAATTTTGAAATTTTGAAAGAAGGATACTTGGTGTTTGCAGTCAGTGTGCATTCAATCGGACACCGTTTGACAAACAGATTGAAGCATCAGCTTTCCAGCAGTAGGGCGACCTCAGAGGAAGAGGATAAGCCTGTCATAAGACTATGAATAGAAAGCCAAGAGTAGTTTTCTGAGAAAAACCCTGGCCTAGGGTTTGAAAGCTGAAGAAAGCGGATTTCTCTCCATTTCGAACCTTTTTGGAAGTTGTGAAGTTCCAGAGGAGGGTGCCCTAGCAGTGCGAATCAGACCTGAGAAGGCCATGGCTGGCCGTGGAAGTGTGAGGGTGCTAGTTCGATTCTCTGAGGGTAGCCATAGCTACAACCCGTGGAAGAGAGAGAGATGGAGGAGATCGCGGGCCTGCTCGCGTGAGAAACCAAGAGAGCTTCCATCAATACACAAAAGTGTTTAGAATCGTCGGATTGAGGAGATTGTGTATCCACGGTGGGGATTGTGTACAAAAAAAGGAGGGCCGCTGGATTGAAACCCATCGTTGGATTTAAGTGAAGTGGGCCCGAAGGGCAGAGAAGTGTAAGGGGCACTTCATTTTCTTTAAAAAATTTCATACTGAAATTGGAGTTGGGTCCCTTCACAAGCGAAGTGTGAAGTTTCTTCAAGGTGAAGAAACAATTCAAAAACAAGAAAAATCCCTATTTTTGGCTCCTTTGTCCGTTTTGACCCAAACGAAAGGCTATAACCCCCAAACGAAGGGCACTCGGACTGTACCTGCAAGTACGGTATAGCAAAACAAAGTGATTGCAGCGGAGAAAGTGTTCGGAGTGCGCAAAAAGTGATTTCACCATTCCATTGGGCACATAATTGGGAGTTGACGACTAGGTGCATTTCGGAAGGCGATGTCGATTTGGCTTTCAATTTGGTGGAAAAGCGGCGAGTGGCCTGGTAAGAGAAAAAGCGCAGGTCATTATTTTCAACTTCTGACATCACAGTTGGCCTCAGCATACTGCTTTTAGCCTACTACAGAAGTTTCAAGCAGTTTTGCGATGACAAACATGGGAGAGTCCATTTTGAGTGAAAGTAGCAAATTGGACAGGATTTCCAACTATGAAGTGTGGAAATTCAAAATGAAAAACATACTAATGGAGAAAGACGTGTGGGAAGTTGTCACAGGTGATGAGAGAAGGCCACCAAATGAAGCGGATATCAAAGTGTTTGACAAAAAGTTGAGGAAAGCTTTGACCTTCATTAACTTGTCAGTGAAGGATCACATCATCACCCACATTTGTGATGTTGTTACACCCATACAGGCATGGGATATGCTAAAGGAGCAGTTCAAGACATCAAATCCGTCAAGAATCATGTTTCTGAGGTCAAAGCTGAATAGTGCCCGAATGGAACAAGGAGAGCACATTCATATGTACATGACCAGAATCAAGATAATGAGAGATGAACTGCATTCTATTGGTGAAAGCATACGTGATGTGGAGCTGGTGCACAATGCATTGTGCGGCATTGTAGAACCCTATCAGATGTTTGTGAGTGGAATAGCATCAAGAAAAAGATTGCCAACCTTTGACGAGCTCATAGGAATCTTGATGCAGGAAGAGCAACAACGAGAAATGGTGAAAGCTAGATTTCAAAATACTGACGATCAGGCACTTGTGACACGCCAGAAACAAGGCAAGGGCAAGGGCAAGGGCAAGGGCAAGGGCAAGAAGAAGTCTAAACAGCAATTTGCCAAGACTCAGGAGGATGAGGGATCTTCTAGTAAGACCAAGAAGAAAGACAAGTGCTTCCATTGTGGTAAAAAGGGCCATTGGAAGAGTGAATGTCGCAAATTCCTGGCGGAACAAGGCAAGGGAAAACCAAAGCAAGCAGGTAACCTTGTCGATGAGGGTGAGATTGAAGACTCTAGCATCTTCATATCTACATTGTCATCTAATCAAGATGATCAAGCGTGGTATATTGACTCGGGACCACAAGACACATGACAGGTAACAAGAATTGGTTCAGTAGCTTGAAAGTGTTGAATAATGGAATGTCCGTTTCACAAGCAAATGGTGATGTGAGCAAGATCAAGGGGATAGGCACCATTTCAATCCAACTACCTGATGGCAAAAGCAAGATGATCAGCGAGGTACTTTACGTACCAGGTTTGAAGAAAAATCTACTTTCTGTTGGAGTCATTGTTGATCAAAAGTTGAAAGTTGAATTTGCCCATGATCGTTGCTTTGTGAAGGATGTGAACCAAAAGCTCAAAGTTATTGCGGATGGAGTAAGGGAGCCCAATACAAAATTGTACAGGTTGAATGCTACAATCAAGGGGCAACATGGACTCGTATCATCCATTCCATCGCAAACTGAGTTGCGGCATAAGAGGCTTGGTCACTTGAACTTAGGAAGCCTCAGTTTGATGAGGAAATTGGAGATGGTAACAGGATTGCCTACTATAGAAGACCACTTGAAATCGATGTGCGAATCACGTGTATATGGGAAGCAGCATCGAGAGAAGTTCAATAAAGGTGGTGTTGCAAGAGCAAAGAACATCCTGGATTTAATCCACACAGATTTATGCGGGACTATGAGGGCCATGTCCTTAGGTAAAGCCTTCTATTTCATGACCTTTATTGATGATATGTCACGTAAGACGGGATCTACTTCTTGAAGAAGAAATCGGATGCATTTGACAATTTCAAGAGCTTCAAAGCATTGGTCAAAAATCAGACATGTAGGAAGATCAAAGTCCTAAGATCAGATAGTGGAGGTGAGTACAAGTCTAATGACTTCAATGATCTTTGTGATCAATGTGGGATAAAAAGACAATTTATGCAAGCTCATACTCCTGCTCTAAATGGTGTAGCTGAGCGCAAGAATCGTACAATTGTGGAAAGTGCCAGATCTATGCTAGCTGAGATGAAACTACCAAAAGATTTTTGGTCAAAAGCATGCAATACGGCAGTCTATCTTCAAAATAGAAGTCCTACCAATGCCATACCAAAGATAACACCTGAGGAAGCATTCACAAAGAAGAAGCCAAAGGTGAACCACTTGCAAATCTTTGGATGTAAGGCCTTTTTACACATTCCTAAGGAAGAGAGACGTAAAATTGATGTAAGAGCTATCAAGTGTATATTCCTAGGATATGATGATCGTGTGAAGGGCTATAGATGTTTTGATCCAGTGGAAAACAAAATCCATGTAAGTCCTGATGTTACCTTTGATGAATCCAAGATGTATGAAGACGAAGATGCTGAGAAGATAGACACATCCAGTGGGAAAGATGGTATAGCGAGGATACCTTCTGATGATGATCCATTCATTGACCTTCCAAGTGATGAACATGAGGATACATCTCAAGATACTACTATTCAACCTCTAGAGACAGGTTGGAGAGGTAGAGACAAACCTTTTGGTGCAAGAAGGATTGAAGTTGCAGGTGACAAACGCAAGGAGAAGGATGTACCGTGGGATACATTTTCACCAGGAAGCCGATCACCTGACATGAAGCTCCCTAAATGGTTTGAGAGATTGTTGGAGAGCCGCGACATGGATGACTTTCTAGGATCATCTAGCCAGGGAGAGCTACGAAGATCAACAAGAGAGAAGACACAACCTGAAAGGTATGAAGCAAATTATGCTCTCTTATCTAGCATTATTCAAAGCAAAGAACCTTTGACTTATGGTGAAGCGAAGGATGATGACATTTGGGTCAAGGCCATGGGAGAGGAGATGGAGTCAATTGCTAAGCATAGCACATGGGACTTAGTAGAACCACCAGTTGGCAAGAAATCCATTGGTTGCAAATGGGTATACAGGAGTAAGTGTCATGTAGATGGAAGGGTAGCAAAGCACAAGGCAAGATTGGTGATCAAAGGGTATGCACAAAGTAAAGGCATTGACTATGAGGAGTCCTTTGCGCCAGTATGTAAGTGGAATACTCTACGTCTACTTGTTGCTTTAGCTTCACATTTTGGTTGGCCTTTGCATCAGATGGATATGAAAATGGTGAGTTAGAAGAAGAAGTGTTCATGGATCAACCTGAAGGCTTTGTAGCAAAGGGACAGGAAAATAAAGTATGTCGCTTGAAGAAAGCGCTTTATGGTCTTAAACAGGCACCACGTGCGTGGTATAGCAGGATTGATGCCTACTTTCGTTCAAAGGGGATGGTGAGAACACATTCTGATCCAAATCTATATGTCTTATGTTTTGATGGTATGGTTGTTTTGATTGCTCTTTATGTTGATGACTTGATTATTACGGAAAATTAATCAAGAGATGATAGACATGATCAAGAAAGACCTCATGGAATAATTCGAGATGACAGATCTCGGCCTGATGCATTATTGCCTTGGAGTAGAGGTGTGGCAAAAAGGACACGAAGTGGGTTTAACACAGGTGAAGTATGTCAAAGAGTTGTTGCACAGGTTTAGGTTGCAGGATTGCAAACCAATGAATACTCATATTGGACCAGGTAAAAAGCTTTCTAAGCTTGATGAGTCACAGTCATTTGATGCTACATTGTATAGGTAGTTAGTAGGGAGCTTGATTTACCTTACCACGACTAGACCAGATATATATGTTGGTATTGTAAGTCAGTTTATGGCAACACCTACAAAAATGCATTGGAAGGCAACTAAGCGCATTTTGCGTTATGTAAAAGGCACTTCGGATTATGGCTTGATTTACAAGAAGCATGACGGTTTACCTGAGTTGTGTGGCTACGTGGATGCAGATTCGGGAGGTGACTATGATGATTGTAGATCCACCACAAGGTATGTATTCCAGCTTTGTGGCAATTGCTTTTCTTGGTCTAGTAAGAAGCAAAGTACAATTGCTCTTTCCACCACAGAAGCAGAGTATAAGACAATGTGTAGTGCAGCACAAAAAGCTATATGGTTGAGACAAATCTTGGAAGTTGGCATGAAGCAAAAAAATCTCACAATTTTACATAGCGACAGTCAGAGTGGCATTCAGCTAGCAAAGAGTCCAGTGTTCCATGTGAGAACCAAACACATTGAGATTCAGTATCACTTTATACGTGAGAGGCTGCTGAGTCGTGAAATTCATGTTGTTCATTATAGCACAGAAGAACAACTAGCTGATATTTTCACTAAGCCACTTGTTGGAGAAAAGTTCGATAAGTTTAGATCAAAGCTTTTTGTACTTAAAGTTTGTTGACTTTAAAGCTATGTATATGACTATATAAAAAGTAGACTCTACTTTAAGGGAGAGAGTTAGAATTAAAGTAGAATCACTGCGTTACTGTATTGTGGGTCCTATCAGTTGATAAGTATCAGTTGGCCTCGCCACGAGGCAAGTCGACGAGACACGCGTCCCGCCAACGGCAACCTAGGTCATGCATGGGTTGCCTGTGTGAACAACTATATGTACAGTGTAATTTCATTTTGAGAAATACAGTTGCTACGTGAGCTTGGTGTGGAGAGTGTTTTCTGTCTGTGTTACTATGTAGCATGATCTATCCTGTTTGAAGCAAATTCTAAGTGTTCACATACGAACTCTGACTCGCACATCTATTTTTGATGATCATACCCCTTGTCTTGTTCTGATTTTATTGTGTGTGTGTGTGTGTGTGTGTACAATTTTACAAAGATCGTGGCTAACTAATGTGTTTAGGCACGATGTCATGTTTACAAGACGAGCTTAAATAGTTAAGTGTGTGTATAGATAACAATCGTAAAAAGAAGGTAGTTACTAGATGGTAGTGAGCTCAAACGGTGACGTAGTCTGTATCCAACAGATGATCATTCAACTTTTGAGTCGAGTCGACTATTGAGTGTCAATTGTCAGGTCAATGTTTTCTTGTTGAGTCGAAACTGTTGAGTGCCAAGTCGACCTTTGCTCTACTTTTACTTTCCATATATTTATGCAAATTGTTCGACTTTGTGAGTAAAATTGTAGACTGTTATAAAGTGTGGATATTTACATAGTTTAGGACTACTCAAAAGATAAATTCAGGTGAGTGGGAGTAAGATTAAACTCCAACACTCCCCATTAAGCTTAACTGATAGGACCTTGAATGAAATTTAACATATTTGCTAAGGCAACATGCTTTTCCCTAGACAATGGCTTTGTCAAAATTTTAGCCAACATATTGTTGGTATGATCGTAACTTAATTCGCCATCTTTGTTCTAAACTTTCTCTCTAACAAAATGAAATTGAACTTCAATATGTTTAGTTCAAGAGTGAGTTCGTGGGTTTAGAGATAGAGTGATACAGCTCTGATTGTCGCAATAGAATATTGTTGGACTGATCTAAGGGAATATCAGATCCTAGAGTAATCTTCTAGGCCAAGTGATCTCCTAGCTACGACATATTCAGATTCAGTGGAGGACAAAGAAATGCATTTCTGCTTTCAACTGTTCCATTAGATGGGTCCTCCTACTATGAAGCATAGATATCTCATAAGTGGATTTACGAGTATCCACATCTCCAACCCAATCCGAATTAGAATAGGCATTCAAAATTAGTGCATCTTTTGTGTTTCCATCATAGCACAAAGCATAGTGCTTCATGTCTTGAATGTATCTCAATGCTCTTTGTAGAGCTTTCCAATGAGGTAGGCCAGATATACTGTGACAATGTGTTGATTGTGTATGCTAAATCAAGTCATGTGCAGATCATGGCATACATGATCGATCCAACTATTTACTGATAGGAGTACTTGCACATCTCTTTATGATCTAGGTTGTTTGCCTAGTAAGCACATCTCACAGACATTTTTAAGGTCTATGGAGGCAACATTTAAGTTTAAATCCTAAACCATGTTATTATGATGCATGTACAAGATTACTCTCATGTTTAAATGTCCTAATCTTTGATTGCATAAATGGGATCATTCATCCTCTTTATATAGGAACAGAGAAAAGGAGGTTTATGCTAATTATTTGATCACAAGAACTGGTTAGGCACGTTTCTAATGGCTTCCAGTTTGTTGTCTTTGTTCTCCAGGGAATTTGTTATCCATCTGGTACTTTGGTTGATCCTCCCAGTATTTGGGTCATGAAAATCTGTCGTTTTGTGCAGTCGTTTGTGACCACAATTGTCAGTTTGCAGCTCTTCGCAGTCGTGAGCCGTATCGCATAGTGGCTGTTTTTGATAATTTCTCTTTCATTACTGATACTCGCTCCAACAACAATTTGACTATATGATTCAAAGAATGCATGGTACTCACATATGCCTAATTCGATTTCTTTATTTCTTTATGGTCATCTTCGATACCTACTCATATAGTCTAATATTCGAAAGAACAATCTAAGTAATAGTTAGAATTTGACAATTCGATTCAATCCTTTCTGATTTCAATATCTTAGTTTGGATAAGACTCAAACATCTCTTAGGGTGTCGAGCTTAGTTGCTTTCGTAGGTTAATATAGCTTCTCATCCAAGAAGGTGATATCAAACCAGGTTCAAATCATCAGCAAAATTCATGACTAATTAGCATTTTTTAGATCTTTTCTTTAACCATGGAAGTTCATTTGCAGAGATTCGGTTGATCAATAAGTTCAACGATGATCACTTCCAGATGTGGAAGTTCAAAATGAGGATGATACTTATCGCAAAGGAACTTTGGGGATACATAAACAATTCGATGGTCAAACTGATCGAACTTGAGTGCTGACTGCATGGGAAGCAAATGATGGCAAAGAATTAGCCATTGTATCTCTGAATCTAAAAGATTCACAAATAGCTCATGTAACCAACTGTTCCACTTCCAAAGAAGTATGGGGCATATTAACTAATTTGTATGAAATGACAGATGTATCGACTCGTCTCTTTTTGAGAAAGAAGTTCTTATCTCTCAAGAAGAGTGAAGGGACCATTTGAACAAATTCAAACAGTTGCTTAACCAGCTAGCTGTAGTAGGTTCACCAGCGTCGAACAAAGATGCTAACATGTTTCTTCTATCCAATCTTCCTCTCTCTTACGACAATTTAGTATTGCTTTTGAGCAATACTCTTGAGATGTCTCTATAGAAGCTGATAACAAGACTTTTATTGCAAGAAGAAGTAAGAATGAAAAGCTTATCGACATCAAATACGAAGACAATCGCCCTCTATTCGACTAAGCAATAGTCCCAGAAGAAGAAAAATTCAAAGGATAAGAAGACCAAAGCTAAACAGACTGATTTGATCCAGCAACAATAACATGATCGACAACAATAAAAGATAAAGGGCAAGCTCTTCTACAAGTACTACAAGTGAACCAACCATGACATCAAGGATTGTCGAGTTCTCAAGACAATGAAGCAAATAAAAAGATGCAGCAATAAGATGAGGGATCTGATTTTGTTAGAACCTCTCATGAAGACCCGACACTACTGATGGTACAAGATTAACAAAGTAGAGATGCCCTATCAATCCAAGTGCTGAAGAAACATCAAGTTTCTACCCACAAAGCACTTTTAGCTCTTGTGATCACAAACCTGCAGAAATACACGAGAAAATGCCACATGCAGACCGCAACCAGATCGCATGATGTGAGAACCGCAACTGCACCACAAGGGGCCTGCATGCAGTACTTCACGGCCCTGACTTCCAAGGGAACAAACCATCACAAACCACCGCAACCGCAGTGCAGACGGCTTTAATGAAAGCCACTGAAGGTGGCCGCAAGGCCCTGCCAAACGACTTTAGCGAAGTCACTGAAGGCAGCCGCAAGGTCCAGCCAAATGAGCAACTCAACGAAGTCATAGAAGGCAGCCGCAAGGCCCTGTAGAACTTCAGCAAAATGGCAGCAACAGAAAACTGGACAACGTCTTGTATGTGCCTTCATTGCAGAAAGATATGTTATCGGTTGCAAGGATAGCAGATGTAGGCTTGCGTGTGACATTTATAAATGAAACATGCAATGTGATTGATGTTAGCACCAGTAGATTAATCACTCAGGGAAGACGCAGAGGCAATCTGTATCATTTGAGAGTACACCTATCAACAGAGCAAGCTCATCAAGTCCATGAGTCGACGGACATTCTATGGCATAGGAGACTGTGTCATATGAACCTGATGGCACTGTACAAAGCAAGCCGGCATGGAGCATTCACAAGAGTTAGCATCAAAGATGCAACCAATTTGACATCCTGTGATGCATGCATCAAAGGCAAGATGTCTCGTACACCCTTCATCATGGATTCCCTCAGAGCAACAGAGCTCTTGGAGTTGGTACACTTTGGCATTTGTGGACCCTTTGATGTGGTCTCTTTGGGAGGTTCGAAACACTACATTACCTTCATTGATGAATTTAAGTTTGTTGTCGTATACTTCATCCACAACAAGTATGAAGCACTTGATATATTTATAGAATATGTAAATTGGGCTAAGAAGTGGACAGAGAAGAAAGCTAAACAGATCGGAACCGACAGAGGAGGAGAATACATCTCCAACTGGTTTGCTGATTTTTGCAACAGCCGAGGAATCCTTCACATGAAGATAGTAGCCTACACACCACAAAACAATGGTGTAGCTAAGAGGAAGAACATGACTCTCATGGAAGCTGCAAGGTGCATGATGGCCTATTCTAAGACATCAAAAACACTATGGACTAAAGTAGTGGCTATAGTTGCCTACCTGCAGAACAAGACAAGCAAATCAGACGTTCCCCACACTACTCCATATGAAGTGTGGTGGGGTAACAAGCCTAGTCTGACACATGTATGTGTCTTTGGTTATGTTGCATATGCACACATTCTTGACAAGCTTTGAAAGAAGCTGGATGGTAAAGTCGAGCAAGGATACCTTGTAGGATATGACATTCATTCATCATACTACAAAATCTATATGCCAGAGACTAATCAAATAAAGACTATTAGAGACGTCAGATTCGATGAAACTAGAACAATGGCTAACGAAGATCCAATTAGCTACGAGATTCTTGGGAAGCAGTACTACAATCTACCAATATCAACAGTTGGAGTGGACCCTGAGCATTCGGATGGAGATGTTTGAATTCCAGATGAAATGAGTGATAGTTCACACGACGAGCAGTCCGACATGCAGCCTGTACCCAAGACGCCTGCTACACACAACAAAAGCAAGACACTCGACAAAGGCAAAGCCATAGAAGTGTCTGCAGAATCTCCAAGGAGATCAACAAAAGAGAGAAGAGCACCAGTCAGATTTGTGCCTGACAACTCCGCTTCGACAACAGAAGATTTTTGTGGATTTGGTGGTGAACCACAAACTTATGAAGAAGCCATCGATAGTCCCGACAAGGACAAATGGATAAAATCCATGGAGGAAGAGATGGACTCCATGAAGAAGAACAAGGTCTGGACTCTTGAACCAGTATTAGCTGATAGAAAGACTATCAAGTGTAAGTGGATATACAAATACAAATATGGACCAGATGGCAATGTATCAAGATACAAAGCTAGGCTTGTTGCCAAAGGATTTTCACAGCAGTATGGTATTGACTACACCAAAACTTTTTCTCCTGTAGTCAATCATACATCTCTATGAATTCTATTTGCTTATGCAGTAGCCTACAATCTGAAAATCCATATTGTAGACAAAAAGACAGCCTTTCTACATGGTGATCTGAAAGAAGAAGTCTATATGGACCAGCCACCAAGTTTTACCTATGAGTCGGGAAGAGCATATATGGACTAAATCAGTCTGCACGAGCAGTGGTATAAGAAGAAGGATCATACACTCATATCCTTCGGTTTCCAACCATTGATGGCCGACTACAACGTGTACGTAAAGGTCACAGATGGAAAAATCATAATTATTGGTTTCTATGTCAATGACACATTGATTCTGTCCAGAAGCAACAACCTAATTGCACAAGTGAAGAATGATATTTCGAGACACTTTGAAATATCAGACCTAGAGAAAGCAAGATGCTACCTAGGATTGCATATCGACAGAGATCTTGACAAAGGGAAAATGTATTTTCACTAGTTGAGGTACATCCAAAAAATCATTGACAATTTTCAAATGTCATACTGCAAAGGGGCTAACACTCCAATGATGTCAAGAACAGTTCTAACAAAGGAGGACTGTTTGCAGAATGCAGAAGAGCAGGAAGCTATGTTAAACATGCCCTATAAGAGATTGATCGGATCATTGATGTACTTGGCAGACAATATGCACCACAACATTGCCTATGTAGTGTTCAGAATGAGCCAGTTTAACATCAATCCAGGTCCTACGCATTGGAAGATCGCCAAAAGGATCCTGCAGTACCTTCAACAGACGAAGGATTATGGGTTGTGCTACTCTCGTGATGCAGGATCTCAATTGAAGTCCTACAACGATGCAAGCTGGGCATCACTAAAAGATGACTGTAAAAGCATCTCAAGGGGTTGTTGTCGCGGGAAGCGAGACTGTTTGGATTTCGTCTTCATCTTCTTATTCGCAAACGATTTTGTGTCTTTGAATTTTCTTTTTGCGCGGAAGCTATTTATAGGATCCAGACATGTGACTACACATTACAGAACACTTTTTATTCTATTCTAGCAATCAAGACAAATGACAGAACAAGACAAGGAGATGCACAAAAATAGAGTGACTGTATTATCAGTTTAGTTTTTAGAGCGAGATCGTCAGTATCTCACTTGTTGGTCGAATGACACTCGCTTGTTGGCGGAATGACACTCTGCTCTTTCGTTGTGTCCTGCTCGTTGGCAGACTTTCATGCACAGCTCTATTGTTTCTAGTATTTTTCTTTCCGCTCTACTCGCTACATCTCTCTCTCTCTGTCTCTTACAAATCTCTGTATTCTTCTCATATCATTTTTATAATCCAGAGAGGATTGTTTATACCTCCACAGTGTGGAGTTTACAATATGGCTAAATGTAGAATCACAAGACTAATCAACTAATCAACTAGTTAGTTAGTCTCCGTCGTTGCCACTCATTTCAGTTGGGCGTGAAGTCTATGACTCCAAGCCCGTTGAGCTGCCAACTGGCAGCACGAAAGATTCATCTTCATTTGTTTCGTAATCTCTCATTTTCTTTCGTTCTGTTCATTTTTTTTGTAGTTTTTCATTTGTGTCCCTTTGCGGTTTGCGGTCCTGGAGCTGTGTTTACGATTCACGGGATGATTCGTGAATCTTTCGTCCTTTGAGTCAAGGCACGTTGAATGTTGCAAATCATTCTCATTTAACCTTCGTTTCTTGTTCGTGCTATGACAAAGTTGCAGGAGTTCACCATTTCTGACACTCCCTCTTGAATCTTGCAGCTTTGTTCATTTAATCCAATTGTCTTTCTTTGCTTGGCAAAGAGTGGCTTGTCGAGCAGTTTCATGAGCAAATCTGCAATCATATTTCTGATTTTATATGCTGGACCTGGAGCTCTCCTTTCGAGATCAAATCTTGAATGTGATGGTACTTCAGAGGTATGTGCTTTGTCTTTGAATGGAAGATAGGATCCTGGAACAGATAGATGGCACTCTGAGAGTCCATCTTCATCATGTGTGGCCCTTCTTGTGGTATCCCAATTGCCTCCAGCATCATCTACAACCACACTATCTCATTTGCGACCTTTGAAGCTGCGACATATTCAGCTTCGCAAGAGGATTGAGCCACCAAAGTTTGCTTTTTGCATATCCAGCTGATTACAGTTCCACACGCTATTGTACATCCTCCAGTAATGGACTTGCTGTCATCTTTACAGCTCGCCCAGTTTGCATCACTGTAGTGGTGCAGCTCGAATCCTTTTTCTTCATTTTTAGCTCTGTAGGTTAATCCCATATTCTGGGTGCCCTTTAGATACTGTAGGATTTGTCTGGCCATTTGCCAATATGCCATCCTAGGATTTGAAGAGAATTGGCTCAATGCGTAAATAGAGAAAGCCAGATCGGGTCTGGTACAAATTGTCAAGTACATCAGACTACCGATTAAGTTCTGGTAGGGTATACCTGCCATCTTTTGTTCTTCCTCTTCTGTTTTTGGGCAATCCTGCTTCGTGAGCTTGGCTCCAGCTATCATTGTGTAGCCTTCTCTTTGCAATCCATCATGTGGTACTGCTTTAGCACTTTTCTGACATATTTTGACTGTCTCAAGTGCATTTCACTCTTTGTTTGATCTCTTCTGATCTCCAGCCCTAGGCATTTCGTTGCTTCTCCAAGATTTGTGATTTCGTAGCTTTCAAAAATCTGACTCTTCATGTTCTTGATCAGCATCAAGGAATTTTCTATCATTAATGAATCATCCACGAAAATGGTCAGAATCACAAAATCCTTTCCTACTCTTTTAATGTAGACATTACAGTCTGGTTGAGTAGGATTGAAGTCTAGAGACTTCAAAAGACCATCAAGTTTTCAATACACTTCGAATTTCTTCTTTAAGTAGTAGATCATGGTCATCCGGTTGTAATCATCTATGAACGTCAGAAAGTATCTCGAACCTGAGAGCGAATCCATCTTCATCGGTCCTTGGACATCAGAGTGGACGAGCTCAAGAACTTCCTTGGCTCTATTTCCCTCATGCGTAAATGGATTTCGAAGCCTGGTATAAAAAGCTTGATGGTCTTCTGAAGTCTCTAGACTTCAATCCTACTCAACCAGACTGCAATGTCTACATTAAAAGAGTAGGAACAGATTTTGTAATTCTGACCAATTTTGTGGATGATCTGCTAATAATAGAAAATTCCTTGATGCTAATCAAGGACACGAAGAGTCAGATTTCTGAAAGCTACAAAATCGCAGGTCTTGGAGAAGCAACGAAATGCCTAGGGCTAGAGATCAGAAGAGATCGAACAAAGGGCGAAATGCACTTGAGTCAGTCTGAATATATATATGCCAGAAAAGTGCTAAAGCAATACCACATGATGGACTGCAAAGAGAAGGCTACACCAATGATAGCAAGAGCCAAGCTCACAAAGTAGGATGTCCAAAAACAGAAGAGAAAGAATAAAAGATGGCAGGTATACCCTACCAGAACTTAATCAGTAGTCTGATGTACTTAACAATTTGTACCAGACCCGATCTGGCTTTCTCTATTTACGCATTGAGCCAATTCTCTTCAAATTTTGGGATGGCACATTGGCAAATGGCCAAACGAATCCTACAGTATCTGAAGGGCACCCAGAATATGGGATTAACCTATAGAGCTGAAAACAAAAAAAAAAGGATTTGAGTTGCACCACTACAGTGATGCAAGCTGGTCGAGTTGCAAAGATGACAACAAGTCCATTACTGGAGGATGTACAATAGCATGCGGAACTGCAATCAGCTGGATATGCAAAAAGCTCAATCTTCTTGTGAAGCTGAATATGTCGCAGCTTCAAAGGTCGCGAATGAGATAGTGTGGCTGCAGATGATGTTGGAGACAATCGGGATACCACAAGAAGGGCCAAGCATGATGAAGATGGACTCTCAGAGTGCCATCTATCTGTCCCAGGATCCTGTCTTCCATTCAAGACAAAGCACATACCTCTGAAGTACCATCACATTCGAGATTTGATCTCAAAAGGAGAGCTCCAGATCCAGCATAAAAAATCAGAAAATATGATTGCAGATCTGCTCATGAAACCGCTCGACAAGCCACTCTTTGCCAAGCAAAGAAAGACAATTGGATTAAATGAACAAAGCTGCAAGGTTCAAGAGGGAGTGTCAGAAATGGTGAACTTCTGCAACTTTGTCGTAGCACGAACAAGAAACGAAGGTCGAACGAGAATGATTCGTGACAGTCAACGTGCCTTGACTCGAAGGACGAACGATTAACGAATCATTCTGTAAATCGTAAACACACCTCCAGGACTGCAAACCGCAAAGGGACGCAAACGAAAAACTATGAAAGAAATGAAAAGAACGAAAGCAAACGGGAGATTATGAAACAAATGAAGAGGAATCTTTTGTGCTGCGAAATACAAGTCAGATAATGTGGGTGAGCACAATACAATTGCGAGCAAAATCACATGCTCACAAAGCTAACTACGATCTATAAAAGTTATGAGCTTATTGCTGATGATCCGTCTGAAGAAAGAATCGATGCATGAAAGCACCTACAACGTTTGTCTCGTTAACTACATAAATGTGATAATAGATTGCAATGATCTATATACAATTTTACATTTGTGCAGATGAGTGTACAAAAGATGGTGTGGAGCCATTGTGCCATCAGGAAGAAGATCACCAGGTTTCCTTTAATATGTTGCTTGACTACCCGATAAGTTGGCCAAATCGGGCCTTCCCAATAAGTTGAACAAACTCGATATGTCGAGCTCTTCTCTTGCTCATCTTCAGTAGTTGAGTTGTGTGACAATGCAAATAAATATGCAGCAATGAATGGAACTAGATTAACATAGGATTTAGGAGAGTAAAGGAGATAAATCCAACAAAAGCAACTATACTTTGTTTCTTCCTAGACCAAGAAAAGCAACTGTCCAAAGCTAAAATACATACCATGTGGTAAGTGTGCAACCGTAAATTCACTACTAAAGTTGTCTTAAAACTCATTGATTATTTGATTGCTTGTGTGAGTGAATAATCGATTGTTTGGAACTTAATCATGATGACAACATTCAAAATCACTAATGTATATCTGTTCTTACACATCCTACTGCTCTATGTTGTTGTGAATCGATACTTTAGATCTTGCATATGGATACTCGTGCAGTCTAAATCTGTGGTCAATCGTTCTTTTGAATGAGTGATAGTCTATTGTTGAGGACAGATTGTCGTACTACATTTAGATTATGCTGAGACATTTGTAAGTTTCTCTGGGTCGGTGTATTTAATGCAACAGAACTATGCTTGTCTGACAAACTTAATTAGGTGCATAGATCAATAGATCGGTCTAGCCGATAAGTTGGATACACTAATCAACAATGAAACATGGTCGATAGGAGAATTGTCGGCATCAATATCTTTTGTTTTTGTATGTCTGAAACCACATCTTAACCGGTGATATTGGTCACGGATACATTGAATGCCTGTTGACAACCAGATTTTAATCCAAGAACATTAAATGAGTTAAAAACATCTAAAATCACAACGTTAAGCATTCTCTTTGGAGAACGACAATCTTTTATACTACATAGCCTTACTTTTAAGATAAGTATATCACAACATATACTTATTTCTAGTGCCATTGTAAGGGATTGCTAATCTAATGGATTTAGATGTTTGTTAGTAAAAGATGAATGCCAACTGCAGGAAGCAGTTCAAGCAGTTCTAAAGCTGATCGTTTGAAAAGATATCGAAAGCACCGTGAGGACTTTATCAAAGTCTTTAGCAATCTTTTCAGCGTGGCTCATCCCCTTTAGCCACTTATTAGGAAGCTGAAGCTTATTTCAATAACCATATCTATAAACCAGAAGAAGTACCTAAGCCAGAACTTCCTGAGATATTGGCAATCCTGATCCAGAATCTGAACTTGATCCTGGTCCAGATCTAGATCTTGATCCAGAATCTGAACCAGAACTAGAACCTGATCCTGACTCTGAATTAGATTCAAATCTTGATCCTGATCCTGATCTTGACTCTGAATCTAAACTTGACCCAGAAATGGACAATCCTCAACCGTGATTTAATGCTAGTTCAAAAATTTAAGTATGATTACTTCAAGGGAACTTCTTTAGACGATGCTAATAGCTACGTCTCTCAATTTAAGTCCATTGCTATTTTCAACAATGAGGGAACAAATGTAGACAAACTACGTATATTCCCTGGTCTGTTGTGAAAACAAGCCTAAATTTGGTACAACCAATTGGACCGTGCATCTGTTAATACTTGGGATCTGCTGAGAGAAGCCTTTCTCAATCGATTGGTTACTCTACCTGAGTGCTTACACGATTGAATTTTGTGCAAAAGAAAGAGAAGGAGTCTCTGAGAAGGTATACCCGTAAGGTAAAAAACTTAATTGGATGGTTGGCATATATCCTGTTGCAATGTAGATAGAGTGGTATCTTGCAGGATTACCTTCAAAGATTGACAAATATTGCCACAAAGGATCCATGAACTCCCTGGACGAAGAGCAACTGCGGAGAATTATAAAACATCTAAGATTGCAAGAAAGCGACGTTCTAGTAAAAGACAAAGCAGAAATCATCTGCTTCATCAGATGATTCGAGCTCAGACCAAGACAAATTAGATAGTTTGGAGTCGTCTAGTTCTAGCGACGTTTGAGACTCTGAGAGCTCAAGTTCTTTAGGAGATGATAAGAACCATCGAAAGGAGAAAAAGACTAAGAAGAAATCTAAGTCTTCCAAGGAACCTCCTGCAAGGAACGACAAGATTTGGAAGAAGAATATTGCAGATCTATCGAAGCAAATACAAGATTTAAAAGTCCAGATATCGGAGGTATCTGACAAGTGGCAGAAGGCACCTTTTTCCAACCCAAACAATTGGCGTATAAAGTGCGAATCCCAAGTCATACTAACAATGAGATGTAAAGCTAAACAAGTTTCATATGTTGAAAGCGTAGATGGAGATGTTTTGTATGTCTACGAAACAGATCCAAAAGAGCATTGTCGTTACGTTCAAGGACTGTCTGCACCAACATTGTAGCCAAAACCAAAATTTGGACCAAAGCGCTTCGTACCTGCCCAAACAATGAGTCCAAATTAGAAGACTGTCTATGCACCAGTTAACCTACCATCGAAGAAGGTGATAAGCAACTGCTATAATTGTGGAGCACAGGGACATTATTCACCCAACTGCCCAAAGCCTCGTCGACCAATCGGCTATGTACCATTATGTTCAAATTGCTCAAGAGAAGGGCATCTTGTGGCAGATTTCCCAAAGCCTCAAAAGCCGAAGGTGCTATACAAATATGTCCAGACTCCAGGTGCAGAACCATACTTCAAGAAAAAGCAAGAAGTTGTAGTCGTGCAAAGGATTTTGAAAATATTTATAAAGCTTCCACCCGAAGCACTTCAAAGTCACCGAAACCAATAAAGGAGAGTTCAGCTAAGACTTGGAAGAACAAGAGAAAGCATCTCACAAAGCAGCCAAAGGTAAAAAAGTCTATTACTTAAAAAGATTTGAAAGATGATTCGAACTATGACCAAAATGCTAGCAAGTTATTTCAAAAGGATGTTACAGAGGAAGCAAGAACTCTAATTAAAGATGAACTTAAATCTAGCCCACTTCAGAAGGTCACTTTTGAAAAAAAGGAGGATGACGTTCCAATAAGTTCAAAATTATCCAAAGTTGTCGTGGACTTCAAGTTGACGACTAAAAAACAATACGATATTGTATCAGATATCGGCTCTCTAAGACCGAATATCACATTCAAGCAACTGTTATCTAACAACAATTACTATCGAAAGCAACTAAGGAGTCTATCACAGACAAAGAGGAGAAAGAATATTTCTCTTCTCGAGATATCCCTTCTTGTTGTTGACCTTGGAGACCTTGGAAAACTTGAGATTGATGTATCCATTACCTATTGACTCCGGGTCGAATGTCAATATCATGATGGAAGACACAACATATGCACTTGGACTTACAGATATCAAGCCTACTTAGAGAAAGATCAAACTGGCCGACTCGACAAGGAGGAAGCTTGTAGGTGAGGTGAAAGAAGTCATAGTGTATATCCAAGACATATTATTCATCATTAATTGTATCTTGATTCGACCAATTGGATTCGTCAACTACTCTGTCCTTATCGGAAGACTTTATCTTATCAAGCAAACTCCAGCGTCCATTGGAAGTAAAAGGAGTTGTGATTCCGAACTGGTGATCATGATGAACATAGAAAGCTGCATGAGCATATTATCACATGGCAGCGAGATCAATACACATGAGAGACCATGCAGTCAGATACAAGTTTCACATCCGAAAAATCGTCTTATGCTCTTAATATTTTTTTTAGAAGAAGAAGACATTAAACAAGAAATTCGGTCAACACTAAATTGACTTGAAAAAAAGGAGCGGTATCACTACGGCAACATCAATATTGGTTGAATCCTAAGTATTCCTTGTTGGTGAAAGACGAACTTGATAAATACTTGAACACAAGTATTATCTATCATGTCCTAAGCAGTGAATGGATTTCGCCAATTGTAGTTGTTCTAAAAAAAAAGACCGGTAAGATCCGGGTTTGCCAAGATTATCGGAAGCTTAATGTTGCGACTCACAAAGATCGGCACCTTCTACCATTCACAGATATGATTCTTGGTCAAGTTGCTGGTAATGAAAGATATAGCTTTCTCGATGGATTTTCTAGCTATAACCAAGTATCTATCCAAGAAGAAGACCAGTCCAAAACAACCTTCACAACGGATTGAGATACTTACGCCTATCAAAAGATGTCATTAGGACAGTATAATGCGCCAACCACATTCCAGATAATGATGATTGTTTTCAGGAATATCTACGCGTATTCCTAGAAATTTTTATGGATGACTTCTGTGTCTATAGCACAGAAGCCACACATCTTTTGAAGTTTCGGAAGACATTGCAGAGGTGTAGAGAGACTTCACTATGTCTACATCCTAAAAAGTGTTATTTCAGCATGTCGGAAGGAATACTACTTGGACACAGAATATCAAAGATAGAAATTGAAGTCGATAAGGATAAGGTGAAAATTATAAAGAATTTGAAAGAGCAAAAAATCTTCGAGAGCTTAGAGGATTTCTGGTTCACATTGATTATTATAGAAGGTTCATTCAAGGCCATGCATCTATTGCAGCTCCACTGACACACTTATTCAAGAAAGACATTCATATGGTCTGCAGATTGTCAACAATCATTCAAGTTACTGACGCAAAATCTCTTGGAGACCCCAATTTTGAGACCGCATGATTGGGTAAGAACACTTCATATTTATGTGGATGTTTTGTCATTCACAATCAGAGTCACCCTAAGTCAGAAAAACTATGAAAAATGGGACTATCCTATCTATTATGCAAGGCGTCAATTGAGCATCTCAGAAAAGAACTATTCGGTTACGGAATGTGAAGGACTCTGGATGATTTTCTCAGTGAAGAAGTTTTGACACTATTTGCTGGGATATTCCTTTGTCTTCCATGTCAACCACTATGCACTCAAGCATCTGGTGAATAAGCTAGATCTATCAGGCCGAATAGCGAGGCGGGTGTTGTTGCTCCAGGAATTCGATTATCAAGTGGAGGTACTCCAAGGGAAGTACCATACTAACGCAAATTATTTATTGTGCTTAAATACAGGATATGTTACTGAGAACCTAAGTGACAAAATTCCAGACAAGAATATTATGTTTTTATCTACCAAACATTCTCTGTATTTGGAAATAATTGACTACCTTCAGAATCAAAATTATCCTCCTCGTTTCGATCTTGAACAGAGAACGGTCTTTCAACATAAGGTTGGACCGTATACGATAAGGAATAACGTACTTTATAAAATGGGACCTGACGAGGAGCTTCGCAAATGTCTTGAGTTAATCGATATTCAAAAGGTTATTCGAGCCTTACATTCAGAAGATGTTGCTGGACATTTTGCAGTGGTCAATATAGTGAAGAAGATCTTAAACGCCAAATACTGGTGGCCAACGATGTATAAAGATGTTGCAGCATTTGTAAAATCCTATGACTTGTGCCAACAAGCTGGGAAACCAACTCCTTCAATGAATTGGCTACTTACACCGATACTTCCACTAGCACCATTTGAGAAGTGGGGCATTGACTTTGTTGGGCCGATTAAGCCTGTCACTTGTTATACCAAAAGAAGTTATATTCTAGTGGCGACTGACTACGCGACCAAGATGGTCGAAGCAGAAGCAACGAAGAGGAACGATGCAAAAATGATTGCGGAGTTTCTATTTTGAAATATTATAACTAGATACAATTGTCCATTGGAGTTGGTAAGCGACAAAGGTACACATTTTTTAAATGATACGATACGTCTGCTTACCAAGCACTTCATGATTAAACATCGAAAGACAACTCCATACAACTCAAAGGCCAATGGCTTGACCAAAAGAGTCAATGGAATTTTGTGTAAGATCTTAAATAAGATCACCACAGTGCACGTATCTGACTGGAACCAAAAATTTCCATCTATCCTATGAGCATATCACAATGTCGAGAAGGTGACCACAAAACAAACACCGTTTTATATGGTCTACGGCATGCATCCGATATTTCCAATCGAATTTGAAGTACCAACATATCATGTTGAAGAATTTCAGATCATTAAAATCCAAAATATCCCTTTGATCTTTGGTTAGAAAGACAAGCAAATCACTAATCTTGCCACTGTAGAAAAACCAACATCTACACTATGAATGAAATACAAAATCTAATAGATCTTGATAAAACATCAATCAAAACATAAACTACTGTTGTTGTCCATACAAAAACAATAAGCTACTGTATTTCACACGTGTGGATCTGAAAATAGCATTTGATGAGCATTCTACACATAAAATTGCAAGATATCACAAGTATAGTGCACCAACGGATAGTAGAACCTAAAGAGAACCATGTATAAGCATGAATGAGATAAGAGAGAGAGAATGTCTTATCTTCCCACGAGTTACATCCTTTTATAACAAGTCCAAACCTAAATTCAAACTTTGGTTTTCCTCCATAATGAAAACCCTACTATTTTTGTGACTAGATTCAATGTATCAACTACTCAAATTGAATCTCTCAAAACTCGTGTTCTATAGTTTCCCACACTTTCTAAAAGTGTTTATTCAAATGCTTTTAGACTAATACAACTTTGAAAAGTCAAACTCTAAAATTGGCCTCAATTGCCAAATATACAAATATGACCAAAATAGCAAAACTAGTTGAGATCTTTCACACTCCTTGTTCAACTAGTTTAAGCATAGGCTTTGAAACACTCCAAGTGAAGTCCTCTGCTTCATGAACAAGTCATTTCCCAATGCTTTGGTGAAGATATCAACTACACATTCCCTTGAGGACACATGTTGAAGCTCTAGCTCCTTTGCCATGACTTGCTCCCTCACAAAGTGATATGCCACCTCAATGTGCTTGCTCTTGTGGTTAAATTTGGTCACAGACATGTCTTAAATATTGTTAGGATTAGGATTAGGGTTAGGGTTAGGATTGGGACTAAGGCTTAGAGATGGGATCATGTTTTAGGGCTGATGTCACCAACATGGTCGGGTCAGGGGTGCGCAGGTCATGGTTGCCTTCGGCACGGTGGTTGGTCGCGTTGCGGGGATTGAGTGCATAAAAGCTCTATTTTCAAGCATGAGTGTTGGAAATTTTTTTATTTAAGGACCCAAAACCCAACACAAGCCATCTCATGTGCAATATTTGATGCATACATGTTGCCAGATCGTTCAGAGCATCACGATCACGACTTTCTATAGTTCTTTGCATAGCCCTCAAGGACCGCGTTGTGACTAAGGTAGGAAATTCACTTTGATGTCTTTCTCATAATTCTTTCGCCATGCTTCGCATAGCATAAAATTTTTAGATAAAAAATATTCTCTTTTATAATGATAGCATCTAGGCTCTAGAATTTCCGTTGTTATGTTAGCATAGCAACTGTATTCAGTTTTTGTGACTAGCTATGCTGAGCATAGGTAGTTGCGCTTTCACCCTACATCGTGCCATGCTCAGCATCATGAAGAAGTTGGACCGACTACTTCGCTATGCTATGCTCAGTATAGCAAGTGCTTCAGATGCTATGTTGAGCATAGCTTCAATGGAGTATGTTCTTTGTTTGACTATGTTGAGCATAGCTTCGAGCGCCCACTATCCGTCGTCTGCTATGTTGAGCATAGCTTCCAGGATGTAACCTCTTTGTTGGACTATGCTAAGAATAGTCAACCAAAGAGGTTACGTCCTTGAAGCTATGCTCAGCATAGCATTGAGATGACTTTCTCTTTAAGTCCCTATGTTCAGCATAACTTAAGCTTTCTTTAGCTTGCTATGCCGAGCATAGACCTAAGAGTTTAGGTTGCATAAATATTAGATAAAATATTTTATTTTGACATAAATTTGATAAGATTTATTAAATATTTGCATTTTTATTCAATTTTAAATCTCGTTCAATATTGGACTATAAAATATCTTAACTTGTACCAAAGATGTTGTTTTTCTGAGAAAATTTGTGTCATGTGAAGACTATTTTCTTAAACATCTCTATATCTACTTTATGTCTCAGGTGAAATAGTTTTTTTTTCACAAAATACCATGGCTTTGAAATTACATTCAAAATGTTTGGTAAAGCCCAAGATGTCCCTGTGAATGATAAAAGGAAATTCATGTATTACTTCACAAAAGGTGTCAACATTACAAAGATGAATGAATTATATATTCATATTGCTGAGAAGCTTAACAAAGGAGATTCTCAATTTCAAGTTCAAGGAATAGTGCTTAAAGATCAACCTAATGAGGACAAAATGGAAGGATGCTACAAAATCCTTGTAAAAGATCAAGATAAATCTTGTCCTCTCTTTTATTCGAACGAAGCATGATCAAGATTTGGTTATGTAAAGTTATGTAAAGATGAGACGGTGAAGACATTTGTTGACAAAGGTATAGTTCCCTTGGTATGTCATCTTTATCATAATAAAATTCTTAAATATATGCTTTTTTAATCTAAAGAATAACTGTAATATTATTTAGTATATAAAGTAATTTTTTTTATTTGAGATGAATTACTACCATGCTTAGCATAGGAAATATAATTATTACTAATTTCAAACTGTACTGAATAAGACTTTTTTAATGATTTGTAAGGTTTAAAACAATGTCTAAAGACTATTTTGGATGCAATCTCTGAAGAAAAGGATCCAGTATTTTCTTCTTGTAGTTCAAAATCAATATCATTTGGACGTGGCAAGATAGCTTCCTCCGTTGTCTTCGTAAAGCAACCCACTTCAAAAAATGTTGTTATTTCTCCTGCTTCCCAACACCCCAAGAAAAAGAGAACCACAGTTTCTAGTGAAACCCATGGTTATGGCTAAATGCCCTAGAGCAATTCCTTCTGAAGAAAGTCAAAAAAAAAATGAAACTTCATTAATTTTGTTCGGTACTTCTATTAGACCCTTTCAAGATACCACATGATGTTGCAAGAATCACAGAAGAAAACCATAAGACCATTTTTTTTTCTCGAGAAACCACATTAATTTTGGACATTGATCAATGTGACAGACCACCCATTGACCCTATTATTGGAAATAGGCCCATGGAAATTAGGAAAACAATTGAAACCCATGTACATAATCTAAAAATAAAAGTTAAAGACCATACACAATCCATTGTTACCCCTTTTGTAGTTTTAGTTGACCCTTCTGAATGTAAAAATTACAGCAAATAAGGATCCTAAAACACTTGAAATGATGAGTAAAACAATAGATTATGATTTCATAAGATTAGCACAAGTTGAACCATCAAAATCCATCAAAAACCTATGCTTGAACCTCACTAAATGGCCCAAATCCTCGAAGAAGGCTTCACACGTGTGAAAGTACGGCCTCCCACAGTCTGAGTACTGTACACCAGACCTACATTCAATCCTATAATCATTAGTAATCACAAGTACTCAAACAATTATGAACATAGAGAGCAATTGCACCATTATGAGAGAAAAAACATGAATTTGCTTGATTGATTTTGGTGAGATATCATCACCTATATATACATGATCCATCACGGTTTTGGGCAGGTATGAGTAGCCCTAAACCTATCCCTAATGCTAATTTTGGTGGATCTTTCATCCCTACCAAGTTAGGGTTGGAATCTTGGAGATCCCTCAACAATGCAAAAACTACCAAAAATAGCTCCTATTTTTTCTCCCTTGTATCTAAGCATAATTTGGACTCATTCCAAAGGTTCTAACACCTAGGTCTACTTGAGAACATCCTTATTAATGGAATCCTATGCTATTTGGCACGTGTGACAAGCCACATCATGACCATCTAACTATTTACAAGTCATATGACCAAAACTAGTCAAGCTAGAATTGTGAATTTTTAACACTCCTCCTCACTATCTAGCTTGGTTCAATCATTGCTTTACTAATCACTCCAAGTGATGATCTGAACTTCATAAAAGGTGTCTTTTGAAGTGGTTTAGTAAGTAGATCAGCTACACATTCATTGCTTGGAACATGCTCCAAAACAATCTCCTTGGCTTGCACCATTTCTCTCACAAAGTGATGGCATATCTCAATGTGCTTAGATCTTGCATGGAAGATTGGGTTAGATGCAAGGTGTTGGGCTGATATATTGTCATTGTAGATGATTGGTGCCTCCTCTGAATCCATGATCTTTAGTTCCACCAATAATCTCTTGATCCAAAGTACCTCCTTTGTAGTGGTTGTCAAAGCTTTGTACTCGGCCTCGGTTGAAGATAGAGATATAGTTTCTTGCTTTTTTGAAAGCCATGAAACCACACCTTCTCCTATGAAAGTTGAATAGGCACTTGTTGATTTCCTATCCCTCTTGTCCCCTGCAAAATCTGAATCACTAAATGCATGAAGGTTAATCACATCTCCTCTATATAGAATCCCAAAATCCAATGTACCCGAGATGTATCTTAGAATCCTCTTAGCCTTTTTTCAATGGATATTCAATGGCTTTTGCATGGATTGGCTCAACCTACATACACTAAAGCTAAGATCTGGTCTAGTTGTAGTGATCCACATTAAGGAACCTATAAGTTGCCTAAACAAAGTGATGTCCATGAAGGATCTTTCATCATCTTCATTTGGCACTTTTACATCTTGCTCCATTGGTGTGTCAACACTTTTGCATACTTCCATCTTAAACTTCTTCAAAAGACTTTGAGCATAGTTTACTTGACTTATAAAGATAAAATCAGACCCTCTAAGTACTTCTATGCCTAAGATGAAGTGAAGACACCCTAGATCTACCATCTTGAACTCTAAGGATAGATCTATCTTGATTTTTTCAATACCATCAACACTATTTCCACTAATGATGATGTCATCTACATAAATGAGTAAAAGTACAATACCAACATCATCAAACTTAATGTAAAGAGTGGGATCATATTCACTTTGAACAAAAGAAAGTGAAATAAGATAGCAATGTAGTCTTGAATTCCAAGATCTCGAGGCTTGCTTCAAGCCATAGATGCTTCTTTGGAGATGGCATACTTTGTTCTCCATTCCATGCTTGATGAACCCTTGTGGCTGCTCCATATAGATATCCTCTTCCAAAAAACCATTCAAGAAAGCATTAGAGACATCCATTTGACATAGAATCCATCCAAAATGTGATGCAAGTGCAATGATTAGTCTTATTGTGACCATCTTGGCCACGGGTGCAAAAGTTTCCTCATAGTCTATCCCTCTCTCTTGAGCATAACCTTTTGCAACTAATCTTGCTTTATGTTTGTTAACACTCCCATTTGCATTCAACTTAAGCTTGAAGACCCACTTGCATCCTATTACATTCCTTTGAGGTCTCTCAACAAGCAACCAAGTTTCATTCTCAATCAAGGCATCATACTCATCCAACATAGCTTTATACCATTCTTTGGAGTTCAATGCATCTTCAACATTAGACGGTTCTTCAAAACTAGATAAAGCATAAGAAGTGGATGAGATACCCTCAACTTGCTGTCCTTTGCCTTGATATGTGAGCCTTGATGGCTCCACTTTTGCCCTTGAAGATCTCCTTGGTGTGATAGGTGAGTTTGGTGCTTGCTCCTCCATGAGCTCCTCCTCAAAACCAAGATCTTGCTCCTCGGTCATCTTCTTCTTGATTGTTGGAGCACTTGAGCCTTCTTCAAGCATATGCATATGATGTTCATCAAAGATGACATCCCTTGAAAAACAAATTTGTTCAAGGATGGGAGATAGACTTTGTAGCCCTTGCTTGAGCTTGCATATCCAAGCATGATCCCTCTTGTGGAAGATGGATCCTCCTTGGTTCTTGTTTCCAATGGCACATGCACATAACATATACACCCAAAAACTTTCAAGTGATTAAGATTGGGTTTCTTTCCATACAACATCTCATAAGGAGTTTTGCCTTCAATTGCTTTGCAAGACACCCTATTCATCAAGTAGTTTGCACATACAAGAGACTCACCCCAAAAGGATTTGGGCAAACAAGCATCTAATCTTAAAGCCTTAGAACATTCACATAATGTTCTATTCCTTCTTTCAGCAACTCCATTTTGTTGAGGAGTGTAAGGACAAGAAGTCTCTTTCTTGATCCCTTCCTCCTCACAAAAGGCCTTGAACTCATTGGAGATGAATTCTCCACCATTGTCACTTCTAAGAATCTTGATGCTATGATTATGATGCTTTTCCACAAACAACTTGAACTTTACAAAAGTATCAAATACTTGAGACTTGAAGGAAAGTAAGAACACCCAACAATATCTTGAGTAGTCATCAATGAAGGTTAAAAACATGGATGAACCTCCATTAGATTTGGTGCTAGCAATGTGCACATCCGAGTGTATGAGTTCAAGAGGATGAGATGACTTTGTGATGGAGTTAGGAAACACCTTCTTATGTGCCTTGGATAAGGCACAAGCTTCACAAACCTTGTCTTCCTTCCCAATAGACCTTGGTAGGCCTAAAGCATACTCCTCCTTGATCATAGCCTCCATGGAACCCGAGTTGACATGTCCAAGTCTTTTGTGCCATAAAGTAAAGGTAGATATCTTGCTCTTCTCGGCCAACATGACAACATTAGTATCCACAAATGCATCCAGCTTATAAAGTTTGCCAAGTCTAGTGCCCTTAGCCACTATCTTACCCTTCTTCTTGATGAAACATTCATTTGAAGCAAAGTCAACATTGAAACCATTGTCTACCATTTGGCCAACACTTAGTAGATTCTTTGTTATTGTAGGAATGTACAAAACACCTTCTATGTTGATCTTTTTGGAAGATCCTAAGCAAAGGGGAATGCTACCAACTCCTTCAATCTTACAAGCTTCATCATTTGCTGTATAGATAGACTTTATAGGTTCATCATAAGATAAGAGAGAAGAGAAAAACTCCCTTTTACTAGTCATGTGTGAACTAGCACCCGAGTCAATCCACCAAGGATCTTCTCCTTTGAAGCTTGTTGAAGAAAATATGGACATCATGAGAGAGTACTCATGTGAACTCTCCTCCTCCTCCTCTTTGCTCATGTTGGCTTGGCTTTGATCTTGCTTCCTCTTGAAGCATTCCGAGGCATAATGCCCCATCTTGCTACAATAGTAGCACTTCACCTTTGATTTGTCCTTCTTGACTTTGGTGGTTGATGGAGATGCCTTTGGGGGTCCTTCTTGATCCTCAAGCTTTGTAGACTTCTTGAATGTTGATCCTTTGCCTTTGGACTTGCCTTTGCCTTTGGTGAAGAGAGCTTGGTCATCTCCACCTTGGATGGAAAGCCTATCCATCCTCTCTTGCATTTGGCTCCTTCTTGATTCCTCGGCCATGAGCGTGCCTTGGAGTTCTTCAAGTATGGGTAGCTTACCCATAATTGCATATCCCTGAACCAAATTGTCAAATTCAAAGCTTAGTCCATTCAATATGAGTTGAACAAGCTCTTCATCCTTGATAGGTTCACCTATAAAGGCTAGCTCTTTGTTCAATTCCTTTACTCTTAGGACAAAAGTATGTGCACTCTCTCCTTTCTTTTGATAGCTTCTATAGATTTGATTCTTCAAAGCTAACATTCTAGTTTGGTTCTTGGATTCATAGACCTTTTGCAAAGTCTCCCAAGCATCTTGAGCTGAAGTGCAATCTCCTACCTCTCTCAAGAGTTCATTTGCAACATTCATTTTTATGCAATGTAGTGCAACATTGCACCTCTTGATGTATTTGGCTTTTTCTTGAGGATGAATAGGTTCACCCTCCTTACCATTTACAATTTCCATCAGATCTTGCATGATCATGATAGATTCCATTCTAACTTTCCATATGGAATAGTTAGTTTTGTTGAGCCTTTCATTAGTATCCAAAAGATATGCATTTATAGATGCCATTTAGTCTCCTAATCAAGGACTTGACACAAATGAAGGTTACTTCTATTGATTTGATTGAAGGTCTACCTTATCCCACTTCTTAGGGACCTGAAAAGATCAGTAATAGACTTCCTATAAAGATCTAAGAATGATCTCTAACAAAATCAAATCATAGAATACTAGAAACAATGCACTTGCTTGATTGAAGTAGACAATACTAGTAGAATTGCCCCTCTTTCTATAAAGAACATTAAAGCTTCCAAATGATCTGATCAAGAGTGAATTTCAGCAACCTAATATACTTACAAAATCACTTGTAAAAGATCTAAATGGAACTTAATGAGGATGCAACACAATCTACTATCCAATCACAAGCAAAAAATGATCAAAATTGATGAAAAATTGATCTAATTTGGTGCATAAGTCAAGCAATGGTTGGACTGAACCTAAATCACTTTAGGAGGTGCCTACTACACCTTAGAACAGCCTTGAAGAGTCCCCAAAACTCTGATCTTCCCTCTCCTTGAATGCTAGAAAGCCTTCTCTATGAAATCACCTCCAAAACTCGCTTAGAAATCAATGCTTGGAGCAAGCAAAACTTGCTATCTTGGTAATGTGAATTGAATTCAACTTTGCCTCTGGTTTTAGACACCTAAACACCTGCAAATGAAGTCACACAACACCAATCTCCAATGTATTTGACTCACTTTGAGTTCTAGAATCAATACTAGATGCTAAGATCCAATCTACACAAGATTTAGATCAAAAATTGTGATCAAATTGAATGCAAACCAAGGATTTAGCTCATTTCAGCCGTTAGGCTCTGATACCATGTAAAAATTACAGCAAATAAGGATCCTAAAACACTTGAAATGATGAGTAAAACAATAGATTATGATTTCATAAGATTAGCACAAGTTGAACCATCAAAATCCATCAAAAACCTATGCTTGAACCTCACTAAATGGCCCAAATCCTCGAAGAAGGCTTCACACGTGTGAAAGTACGGCCTCCCACAGTCTGAGTACTGTACACCAGACCTACATTCAATCCTATAATCATTAGTAATCACAAGTACTCAAACAATTATGAACATAGAGAGCAATTGCACCATTATGAGAGAAAAAACATGAATTTGCTTGATTGATTTTGGTGAGATATCATCACCTATATATACATGATCCATCACGGTTTTGGGCAGGTATGAGTAGCCCTAAACCTATCCCTAATGCTAATTTTGGTGGATCTTTCATCCCTACCAAGTTAGGGTTGGAATCTTGGAGATCCCTCAACAATGCAAAAATTACCAAAAATAGCTCCTATTTTTTCTCCCTTGTATCTAAGCATAATTTGGACTCATTCCAAAGGTTCTAACACTTAGGTCTACTTGAGAACATCCTTATTAATGGAATCCTATGCTATTTGGCACGTGTGACAAGCCACATCATGACCATCTAACTATTTACAAGTCATATGACCAAAACTAGTCAAGCTAGAATTGTGAATTTTTAACACTGAATGCAACAATGTTGTAGATTTTGTTTTTTTCTAATCTTGATTCTTATCATTTTTTAATTCTCGGAGGCATTCATAGCTTGCAAGCCTACAAATAGTTATCCCAGGAATACCCTCACATAGCATCCTTCGATAGTGTCAATGTCAGTGCCATAGTCTTTGTTGGTGTGAGAGTGGAGGAAGCTAAACTCCTTGCTTGGGATCATAATATTGATCAGGATTACAGAATGCAAATGACTGTAATTTGAAGAATTTGATTTTTTTCATAAAGAATACATCAGAGTCTCCAAAGCCGGAGACGTTAATCAGTTAGAGCCCAAATCTCTCTGTGCGCAAGAGATTGGCCTACCATTCGATGCAAAGAATACAGTTCAAAGCCTCACAAAATATGACTTCTTCTACCAGCTAACATTTCGTAGTGGTTAGGTAAATTTTTATTTGCTATGCTCATTATGGATATCTTTTTCTGGTATGTTTGTCAAGCTCAGCTAAGTTCTTTATAAATTGTCAAAGTTCTACGCTTATCATGGAATAGTTAATTTATTTTAATTTAATTTTTTATTCTAATACTTTACATAATTTTTTTAGGTTTGACCCTTGTTGACAAATTTTTTGATAAATGGAAAAAATTTCAATGAAAAGGCCAACCAGCGCAAGGGGCCTCAAAATCCAAAAAATAAATAACAACTTCTTACTTAGACATTGAAACTCATTCCTATTGAAATGGGAATATCCGAGTGGAAGAATATGCAAGAGATCAATCAATAGAATTAATCATAAGTGCTTTCTCGAGGGTTGCTGATGAACAGCTCTCCCTTGCAGAAATAGAAAGAAAATTTTAGAGGTAATTTTTATTTAGAGAATATCTTTTTTTTTCTTGACTTTTCTTATTCATCCTTTTAATCTAAAAGTAGATTCTAACATATGCACTTAATATTCTACATGCACAAATTATTTATGAAAGTTCAAGAAGTACTTGTGACAAAATTGAATTGTCTTGTACACAAGAATGACAACACATATTGGCTACCATGACCATGAGATTGATGAAAGAATATTATATTCAGTTAGGTTAGGCATTGAG
Source organism: Diphasiastrum complanatum (assembly GCA_029204225.1). Taxonomy (NCBI): domain Eukaryota; kingdom Viridiplantae; phylum Streptophyta; class Lycopodiopsida; order Lycopodiales; family Lycopodiaceae; genus Diphasiastrum; species Diphasiastrum complanatum. Next base: position 38,763,238 of record CM055108.1, read on the forward strand.
GATATGGTCAAGAACTTGATGAACTCCACTTCAATGAGAAAATTAAAATTAATCCAAAAACTAGTGGCAAAGAACATTATATCAGAGAAATTATTATTGAGAGTCAACCACAATATCATAGATGAATTTGCATTTTTATTTGCACTACAAATGCATTGGTTTTGACATGCCTATCACATGGAGTATTTCATATTTTCTCAACCATGGTTGGCGGATGAACATGTTTGATTCACATCCGACCGCTTTGAGAAAACTGTAGTAGAAAAGTTCGCATTAAATGTTTTGGATAAATGATTTTCTTTGTCAATCATGCCCTTACAATATAGCTTTTTGCTTGTTGTTAGTGCATAAAATTTAAATGATAAATAAGAAAAAAAAAATATCACTTGTCTAATATTTTTTGAAATGGTGTCTTTGAAATTTCACTTGTGTTTCTACAGACTGTGCCGAATCTCTTGTATTTATATAGACTATAATGAACTTTGTGTATTTCTACAGACTGCTAAAAAAATAAAGTAGTTTCACAAACTTAATAGGTCCTCATACAAATTAAAATTTAGGTGAGAATCTTAACACTTTTTCTTAATGAAGATTCTTGTAACTTCCTTATCCTTAACTTGAGCATCTTACAAAATCTATTATGACTCTAAATTTAGAAGCTTAGTGAAAATGACTGCAGCCATGAATTGTGTTCTTAAGAAAGTCAAACAGACTTATCTATTTTGAACTTTCTCTCTAACATAATGATCTTTAATCTCAATATATTTACTCTTTGGATGAAACTTGGGATTTAGTGACAATACAATAGCACTTTGATTGTGACAAAACAATTGAGCTGGACTATTTTGAGATAGTCTGATATTTGAAGCCTGCTTTCTGTTGTTCCACAAAATATAACCATTGGTGACATATTTTGTTGAAGACACTCATAGAAGTCCATACAAAGTTTAGGAAAAAATTTTCTATGATCCATGACAAACCTCTTTATGTCAAACTTCATGTTGAAGTAGGAAGCAAAATGTGCCTGTCCCCAACCCCAACATCAACAAGGAAGGAATGCAATGCTTTGTCATGAGTGGGGTTGGAAGAAGAAGATGCCATCCTGGATGAGATATCGATACCACGCGCCGATGTAAGAAAGGAAGAGTTCCACAACATTGGTGGTGCGTGATGGCAATATGTCAATCAAGAATGGTATATTTGCAAGACGCGCCTGGAGGACAGAGGGTAGACAGAGCAGTATAATGGGTGCGTGGGGGCGATATTCGGTTGAGGTGGGGAGAGAGAATTTTTTACTGTCTCGATTTTATGAAAATGATTTCAAAAGTCGATACTCTTATATATACTTTCCTTGAGAGGATTTGGGCTGGACACGTGTCTCCAAAATGTACGGTCAAGATAACCGCACGTGTGAAAAAAATGGCCAATTCAGTAGTCGACACGTGTATGATCAAGAATGTGACACGTGTACTCGCACGTGCAGGCCGACGGGCTAGAGTACGATCCTATCGAACTCTGACACATTTATGACTGAGAATGCGCCATGTGTCATCGCTTGTATGGGAGAGGCCACGTGTCCCTACACACGTGCGGATATGAACCGCAATCATTAAGTCCACCGAGCACTATATAAGCAAGGAGTCACCTCATTTTTTGACTTCACTACTTGCTCTCTCGCTCGCTCCCTTGAAATGACACAAGTTGAAAAATGCCGAAGGACATTGGTCGGTGAATATTCCAACTTTGACCAATCATCCTGAAATACTGACTCAATGGAGTGTTGAATTAGCAAAAATATTAAACCGAAAAATGTTGATCCGCATTATGTTTTGGCAATTTCATGGTACCATTCAAAATAAAGTTTTTTTTTTTTGCCTAGTCTAACTCTTTTAATTGATAGTGAAAAAAATTGAAATTTGATGCACGGATGGTGAAATTCAGATACAAACCTAACACCTATATTTAATCAGATTTTCATGTCAAATTACTATTGCTTGTAGAAAGTACAATAAGTTAGAATCGATACTACCACCTTCAGTATCAAGTAGTTATTCTGACAGTAATCATAATCTCCAAGTACTTGTCAAACACATGCTCTATTTTTGTACATGTATAAAATCAGAGCAACGGCATGAGGATGATGCATACGATGAATGCAATGCATGAAATAGAAAAAGAACTGGCCAATGATGTCTTGAAGAGTAAATAGTGTCAGATGACTAATGTCGACATGGTTCTCTTGTGATTAGATCCTGTGGTCCAATTTATTAGGACTGCGACTGTTGATCCTTCTCTATTTGCTATTGTACTTCATTTTGGTGTCAACCCCTGCATAACCAGGTTGCTGTTTATGAGATGTGTCCCTAGTTGACTAAAAAGTCAATGTATACAACTAGTTATGATTGGATCTCAAGTAAAATAAATATACTTTTATTCTAACAATAAGTACTTCAAGACTCTATGCAAAATGGCTCCAAGTTTTGGTATATGTATTTAGTTAGCATAATGTTTTGTTATGCTTGATATGCTATGCATGCTAAGAACAAATTTTGAACTAGCCTTTGGACTAACATTAAGCTTTCTAAAAAGGCAACTCATGGGAGTGCCAATTATATCAAATTTCATGGATGGAAGTGAAATGAATCTAGAGCTAGATTTGCACATTTAATGATGAATGACAATGGATAAAGTACACGATTTGTAAGCTTTTTAACAACTTTTATGATTGGTTGTATCATGAGATGCACTTCAATTTTGTAAGCTTCATTTATCATTCAAATTTTTCTTTTATGTCACGATTAGCTTGTGTGATCTTCATCAATGTGCTGTTTTGAATGTGTTGGTTGTTTACCATTTTGCCATGAATCAACAACAAATATTTGATGAAAGCATTTTTTTGGTATTGCTTGCACTTTCTTTTTGCATGATGCTTTTGTACATGTTTTCAACTCACTCCTTTATATGTTTTTTTAGTAGGTTTAACACAACTTACAACAAACACGGACTTTTGTGAGCATTCTGATGGCATTACAAGACTCTCATAGATGTTTCCTGATTTTTGGCCAAGGAGACCAGACGTTGTAGATGAAAAGTTAAAAAAATTTGTACAAAGGAAGACAAGACAAGTTCTTTGTAGGAAATATAATTTTTCACATGAAAAGTTGGAGGAGTTAAGACTTTGAAAGAAATTTTGTGTAGGTTAACTGGTGAGAGGTTTCCCGAGCACTAGCTTGCCCAACCAAGTTCAAGTCCTTGTACAAGCTTGTACAAGTGTTGAGGACATCATTCAAGGTATGAAGGACATCTTTCGCATGGACATCACAATTCTAAGAAAATAATTTTAACTTTTACATGTATTTGTGCTATGACATTTTCTTTAGATTCCTTGGTATTCCCTCCATAACATTGGAGGGTATTGGCCATGCCCAAATTTTGTGTGGCTACATTGCTTGAAGGAGTTATATGCAACGTGCATTGTTATATTTTTTTTTGGAGAGGGGCACTTGGGAAAGGACTATGTAACCCTCATTGCACTTGTAGTCATCCGCACCCCCCTCCCCTCCCTCTTAAAACCACATATTTGCCTAATTTGGATATTTCAAAGCTAATTGTGTGTCAAGCATAATCACTTGTCAATATGTCGTTTATCCAAAGATGATGGACGCTTTAGAGTTACAAGTTACAACCACCAATTGTTCAGCATGTGGATGAATGTGGTCCCACCACTTCAATGAAGTGATGGATGCTTATATAGGAGGGGCATTCAAGTTTGTGCCTTGTGAATACTTGGTTCAGATTCAATGTATAATAGGGTCTCACAATGGATGTAAATTGTGGCTCATCAATGTAGTGCATCTCAATTGTGGGAAGAATGAGACCAATCTTATCCCTTGCCAATGGTTGTCTTGAGCCTTGATCCACATTTAGTAAGTGTTTACTCCCAAGTCCATTGTGACCCTACCCTCCTATGTTTTTTCCCCATAGAAGAATAAAACATCTTTCTTGATAGTTCATTGCCAAGAGAGTAATCACAAGGCGTGACCCCAAGATAGGTCTACCATGTAGTCTTTAGTCGACCAACTATAATAATAAAGCTCACCTTGAGGTTTTATTCAGCTTTTTTTTTCTAAAATTAAATTATCTTTTACTATTTTATATCTAAAAGAATAGAGTTATGGCTTAAAGTTCTCATTTCTTAAAATTTCAGTTTTGTGCTTTCTATACTTAATCTTATTTCTCTCTTGCACCACCTTCAAATTATCATGCAAGAGTGAAGGCCACCTTTCTTTTTTATATATTATATGGTTTTTGTTTTTTTTGTCTTCGTCGTTCCTTTTTAAGTTTTCGTCAAATTTCGTCTTCCTCACAAGATTCCTATGCTACTATGTGTTGCTCGTTGTACTGTGGTGGATCGTTAACTCGCCTTTCCATAGTAAGCGAGCATTGCTTCAATTTCTTGGCGGATCGTAGGTCATCTTCCCATGATCTTAGTCTTGCTTTGTTTTTTTGTCTTCCTTGTTCATTTTTTTTCTTTATAGTTGTTTGTTTTTCGTTATGGTTGTTTCCCTATGATATTACAAGGCTTCGGTTGTTCTCCTCGTCTTCTTGATAATATTACTGGGATTTAGCTGTTTTCGTCGTTTCCTTTGGCGATAGTACAGGGCTTTCTTTACGCGTGCTTTCTCTGGCATAGATTCCAGTCTGTTTTTCAACTCTCTTACATTCTCTTTGATAACATTACGACGCTTCAGTCGTATTCCTCATCTTTTTTGACACTTTGTACAAGGCTTTGCAGATTCTTTGCCCTGGCATAGACTTAGGTCTGTTTTTCAACTCCTTTTGTTCTGGTGCTTATTCGTAAAAGAAAACATTACAGGAGTGCTGTCAGTCAAGATAAGACGAAATGGGTTCACTTTAGCAGCTGAGTCGAATGATGTGACGAGCAAGAAGTTTCATTTTCAATCCAAGGAACGATTTGAAGATAACGTGTGTTTTCTTGGAAATGTTCACCAGCTTGCCGTACAGGTTACTACAGTGTTTCGAATTCTGCTTGTGTTGTTATGGTCATTCGTGGCCTGGGCCATATTCTGCTGTTTGAAGCAGATAATGAGGCACAGTACATGCTCCCGTGGCCTTTAAATGACGTGGGCCAGCTGGCTGTACAGCCTCTTATGACATGGTGGTTTACGGTTTTTGGTTCTACTGCGCTTACGTGATATCATAGAAAACTCGCAAGCAGTATGTGCTTATCCCCTTTTTCACAGGCTGGAAGCTTGTTCAACTGTTTGGCATCAGCCAGATCTAAAGACTAAAATGAGCTTCGGTTGTATGGGTTTCTGCGACATATGCCATCAGATGAGCTATTTGCAAACCATAGTTCGAGAATTCAAACTAGATTTGCCTGTGGATTGTATATATGTAACAAAACCTCTGACCTGTTCATGGTAAACCGATCAGAGGGAATAATGGAGCCTGTAGCCATGAAAGATGTCTTCCAACAAAGTTGCTGAGCATAAACCAAATTACCCTAGTTGGTCAGGTTCTGATAACTCTGTTCGGACGGATATTGCAAGCTAGCGTGACAACTTTGACACGTCTGGACATGGTAGATTAAATACAACATTTGGCAGGGTGGTTGTTTACCTTTTAGTAAGTGGAAACGTTACTTGTGACTGCTCGTAGCATAATTTCAAAATGCAGACATTACTTTCAGAGAGTCCTGCTCCAGTATCGATTGAGTGGGCTGCACCTCCTCAGCTGCAAATCCAGCCTAAATCTCACACGCCAAACTATGGTAGATCCAGTGATACAACTGCTAATGCGGTTTCCTTTGGCTTTATCGCTACCGCAATTCTAATTTCAATCTTTCTAGTGATTGCAATATTTGAAAGACTTCTACGTCCAAGGCCACCTTTGACAGCCGTTTCTCTTCAAAATTCGCACTCGGAGCTTTCAGGAATGCCGGGGAGGAATTCACGGATCGGGAAACCAGACGAGCCATCCTCTGTGAGTATTTGTGCCTCGAAACCTACTAAACATTAAGCTGTTAGGCCGCTGCCCCTTTGTAGGGTTCTTTGATAAAGTATCTGTTTTAACTTTACAAAATTTCACAGGAACGTAATTAACCTGTCAGAATTCTCTCAAAATACAGAAACGCTATCCTTGAGTGGACTTTGCTGCAATTTTATTTTCATGGTCATAAATAACGAAAGGGGAATACAGGGGATATAGAGAGGTCTTGCTTCTCATAGGCTACTTGTATCAAAAAGTTGTTGAAAGAATGGCTGAGACCTGCTTAATTTCCTCTCCTTTATGAATCTACCTATCTTGCATTTTGTGAATATGGTTTATCTACAGTGTTCAACAAAGATCTTCACATGAAAGGAAGAAACAGAGCTAGAGGTTTTTATATACTAAGGTAGATGCTCTTAACATGCAGCCCCACCCAGCCGTTCTCGGTGTCCAGATCGGGTTCTTAGGTGGGGCTGCAGCCTTAACTTGTGCACCTGCTTGTCACTGACCCGTTCCCTGATCAGGCTCAACCCATCCTTGAGCTCGTGTGTGGATCTTCACAGGGGGGTTTCAAAAGACACTTGCGTGAACAGGTGCATATAAAATCCCTGCACTCGTTCCCTGTTCTACGTGAATTAAATGGGGGGAGGGTTTGCAAATGAAGAGGCCCTTAGAAGCGATTTAGGTGGATGCTAGAACCATTGTACCAGACGCACTTTGAGAGCTAGATCGTCCCACATCTGGTGTGAGTTGGTGTGTCATGCTTGAATTGGGCTCACCAACCTAGGTTTGATTCTCTGTGATTGCACGGGTTGATAATAGTAAGAAGCATTATGAAAGCTAGAGGTTTTGTGCTGCACCAATGGGCATGTAAGAGCATGAGATAAGGCAGACTTGTTCCTCTAAAGGCATAAGCATCATCAAGACAAGTTTTTACGTCGTTGATACTCTTGTACCAGGGTGGTCAACTACATAGACATGTTCATGGCCAAATTAGACTACTTTGTATGCATTTTTGGTTGCTCTCATGAGCAGTAAAGGGTGTGTGAATTTATAGTCTTCTAACTAGCCCCCTTACTCGCAATGGTAAGTTTTAGGCTTTTTACAATGTTCAGATTTACCTACCCTATTCGTGTTCAGACTTTCCCTATTCAGAACTTACCCCTTGCTCACATGGACAATACATGTTTGACAATTCAATCATCCCTTAGAAACCTCTTGCTCATGTGGGTGGTGGAGGGTTTAACTTGGTGACTGGTCCCCTGCCTCATATAGGCAGTGCATGACTATATTTCACTGTTGTTTGGAATCGTATTGACTTACTAGAAAATTCATAAAAACCTCTACGACTTTAGAGCATTGCCAATTATTTCTCCAGTGGCTCCATGTAATAGATCCTAACACCACAGTAGGGCAAACACTAACTGATCCACCCAACCTTGCCTACTCCCTGATATAGAGTAAGCCCCTCCTAGCCCAGTGTGAGGACTGGTAGCATGCTACTGCCAAGTGTCGGCCACGTGGCACTGACGTGGCCGACTGCACGTCGGGACCCAACTGGGGGCCCTATCCTGCTGACAGGGTCCCTAGGCTGTGTTAGGCCCGCCATGGCTATGGACCGTGCTGGGGCACACTACTCACACTGTCTTGCCCTGTTGGTCATGTACGCTGGACACGACCCTGACTGTGGTATCTGACCTATCTGTGTTCTCTAGGGTTCGGCACTGGTTACGAGCTCGTAACACTCCCTCCCCCTTAAGAACCGTCTTGGTCCTCTAAGACAAAGTCTGGAAAAATCTTGCGAAGGACTCTGCCTCTTTCCCAAGTGGCATTCTCAACAGGCTGATCATTCCACTTAACCAGATATTCTCGGTATAGAGTATGACGAGTCTGCGTCTCTCTACTATCAAGAATCTCCTCTGGTTCATGTGGAGGTTGTTGAGGATCCAATGGGAGAACTAGAACACTGTCCCCTACCAGATTATCTGATCTGGTTAAGGCTTTTCGTAACTGACTTACATGAAAGACTGGAAAAACCTTACTGCTGTGTGGGAGTTCTAGTTCATAGGTGACCTCGCCTAGTCTCCTACTGATGGTAAAGGGACCACAATACCTTGGAGACAACTTAGCACACACTCCTGATTTGAGGGTTTTAGAGTCAACTAGGACTCTCAAGTAGACTTTCTCACCAGTGGAGAACTGCACATCCCGTCTGTGTGGATCTGCATAATGCCTGGCTCGATCCTGGGATTGTCTAATGCTACGCTTAGCATGTTCTATCATCTGGTTTAGGTCTTCTAAAAAGTTTCTGGCTGCTTCAACTTTTTCTTGTTTAAACCCTACAGCTGTGGGTGAGCGTGGCTGAAAACCGTACATCAGCATAAATGGGCTGTATCCCGTAGCTGAATGTTTGGTACTGTTGTAAGCAAACTCTAATATCGAGAGATACTCCTCCCAATTAGTCTGCCTCTTGCTGACGTATGCACGAAGCATATCCTCCAGCACTTGATTTACCCTTTCTGTTTGACCGTCCGTCTGTGGATGGTCGGTGGTACTCATATTAGTGTATGGAGATGATGGAATACTGCCTTCCAAAAATTTCCAGTAAACTTACTGTCCCGGTCGCTGACTATGCCGGAAGGTAGACCGTACAATTTAAATAGCCCGTCTACAAACAACCTCGCTAACTCTGGAGCTCTAACGGTTGTTTTGGTCGGAATAAAATGAGCCATTTTGGTCAGACGGTCAACTGTGACCCATATAGCGTCATTACCCTTTTGGGTTTTAGGCAGGCCTACTATAAAATCCATGGAGATACTCTCCCATTTACCAGCTGGTATTTCTAAGGGATGCAACAACCCTCCTGCCTTTAAACGCTCTGCTTTATTTACTTGACATTTCTGGCAACTGGTTACATACTGGTGGACGTCCTTTTTCATACTGGGCCAGAAAAATTGCCTACGAAGAAGCTCATAGGTCTTCTGTATGCCTGGGTGTCCCGCGCTAGGATTGTCATGACATTCATATAGGACCTGCTGCCTATAATCCTCTGAATTGGGGACACATACTCTATCTCTATAGAGCAAGTACTCATCCTGAATGGAATATTGTTTCCATTTGAATCCTTGAGTCAACTGACCCTCAACCACTGGGGTTTGCTTGGGTAATACAGGCTCAGAATCCTCAACGTCATCTGATGACGTATACTCGGACTCATCATCATCCTCAACGGAAGCTGCCGTATTCTTGGATGAACTGGCACCAGCCCCGGGAATTGGTTCTGGAGTCTGTAACTGTCTGTTCTGGACCGAGTTCCAGATAATAGAGAAGAATGCATCATGCTGGCATTTCCCTCTCAAGGACTCGAGTAACTCATTACGAATCTGAGTAAAACTCAGCTCGTTTATCATAGGCATTCTGCTAAGGGCATCTGCTACTGTATTGAATTTTCCACGCCTATATCTGATAGACATGTCAAACTCTTGCATCAACTCTGCCCAACGAGCTTTCCGACCTCTAAGCTCAGGTTGATTGCAAAGGTATCTGAGACTCTCATGGTCTGTCAGGACCTCAAAGTTGGCACCATACAAATAATGCCTCCAAGTCTTAAGGGCATGGACTATAGAAAAGAGTTCCTTTTCATAGGCACTATACCTAGTCTGTGTTGGCTCGAGTTTTTTACTCTCGAACGCAACTGGTCGTCCACCCTGAGTTAGCACAGCGCCTACTGCAAAGTCGCTAGCATCTGTTTCGACCACAAACGGCTGATTGGGGTCGACGACTTTTAAGACTGGTGCTGTAGCTAAGGCTGTTTTGAGAGCATCAAAGCTCTCCTGTTGTGCGGACTCCCAAATGAACTCCTTTCCCTTCCCCTTAAGGAGATTTGTCATAGGGACTGCTATTTGAGCATATTCCTTGACAAATCGTCTGTAATATCCCGCCAGACCAAGAAAGATTTGAAGTTCCAAAATATTCTGAGGTCTCAGCCAACTGAGTATGGCTTTAACCTTATTTGGGTCCATCTTAATCCCATCTGAAGAGATAATGTGACCCAAATATGCTACTTCTTCAACGAAGAATTCACACTTGGATTGTTTAGCATAAAGCTTATGCTTTCTGAGCAGTCGAAACACCTTTCTGAGGTGTTTTAGATGCTCCTTCCTGGTTTTGCTGTAAACGAGGATGTCATCTAAAAATACGACTACAAACTTACCCAAGTATGGTCTGAGGACACTGTTCATCAAGGTCATAAAGGTAGCTGGAGCATTTGTGAGCCCAAATGGCATCACCTTAAACTCATAATGACCGTGACGAGTCCTAAAGGCTGTTCTTGAGACATCTTCCGATTTTATACGGACTTGATGATATCCCGATCTAAGGTCTATTTTACTGAAAAACTTAGCCCCGTCGAGTTGATCAAACAACTCGTCTGCCCGAGGCATAGGGTATTTATTCTTAATTATGACTTTATTGAGGGCTCTGTAATCTACGCAAAGACGCATAGACCCCTCCTTCTTTTTCACCAATAGGACTGGTGAGGCCCATGGTGAACTACTGGTCTGAATTTGGCCTTTCCCAAGATAGTCTGTTAACTGCCTAGTTATTTCTTCATCCTCTGTTCGGCTGACCCGATACGGAGGTTTAGAAACAGGTGCTGTACCTGGTACTAGGTTTATTACATGATCTACCTCTCTGCTAGGTGGTAAACCATGTGGCAAATCTTCAGGAAAAACATCTTTAAATTTAGACAATAAAGTTTCTAATTTACTGATTTTCTGCTGAATAGAACTGGAAATAGAAACTTCAGGAATAAACTGAAAGTCATATAAGAATACCTGATGGTCTTCGTCTCCGATTAGCTGACAGAGTTCTGAACTGCAGACCATAGGGCTGTTGGGGACATCATGCTCCCCATGCAACTGGATCTCTCGGCCTTTATGCTGAAAGCTGAGGGTGTTCTCCTGATAGTTTCTGTGGAGGGAAGGTCCTAAACTGTAGAGCCAATCTCTCCCGAGAACAATGTCTGTTCGATCCAGGTGCATTATCTGAAAGTTTATTTCATCTTGGTACCCCTGAATACCAAGATTTAACTTACTTACCTTAGTTTCCCATATTTTTTTATCTTCACCCTTAGCTAATGAAACTATGTACCTATGCTGACTAGGTACTTCTGGTAGTTTAAGCTTTTTAACCAGGGTGTGGTTGATGAAATTATGGGTTGCCCCATCATCAACCATGACTCTTACTGACTGGTTACCAACTTTCCCATGCATACGTACTAGGTCATGCGGCCCAAAGCTGAAGGGTCTCGCTAGCATTGCAGAGGTGAGCTGGCAACAGTGTTCATGATCTTCATGATACACTTTGATCTCGGAAGCTGCTGAGTTACTGGGGAAACATACAGTCTGAACAAGATGAACTTGTTTTTTATCTTTTTTAGTGAAAGACCCCTTGGGACACTGTCTGACTGTGTGTCCCTTGCCCATACACACAAAGCACAAACGTTCTTGTTTGGCTTTCTCAAAATCATCTGGTTTTAAGGGCTGTATGAGTGAAGGGCGTTTCTGAGGAGCTTCACCTTTAAATTTATCTTCTTTCTTTCTTTTTAAAAATTTCTTTTTAAATTGAAAGTCTTTCTGAGGAAGCTGCTCAGAAAGTGGTTGTTGTCTCGCTCTCTTCCTACCCACTGAATCATCATAGATTTGAGCATATCTGAGAGCTTGCTCAAGGGTAGTAGGCGAGTTTCTCTGGACCTCTACTTTACATTCATCTTTGAGGCCACGGACAAATCCCCTGATTTTCTGATAGTCATCCATATTTTTAATCTTTAAAATTGCTTCTCGATACTGCGAGATATATTGGATGAGGGATTTATCCATTACTGTTCTTTCCCAGGCTTCCCAGGCTCTATCCAGTTCATTTTCTGGTAGAAATTCTCTTAGGAAAGCTTCTTCAAAAGCTTTCCATAACCGGGGAGTCTGCCCAGTCTCCTGGAGATTTAACCACCACTTATAGGCCATAGGCCCTAAAGAAAGACTGGCCTCAATTGCTTGCAAATGGTCAGGGGTCTGTTTAAGAGCATGAATGTTCTTCCATTTGCTGAGGAAGGTTTGTAGAATATCTGCATTTCTATCCTTCTCTTCCCCATTAAAAGTAGGAGGCTTTAAATCTTTAAAAACACTGGGGTGAGACCGTAAAGTCTCACCCGAAACTGATGGAAGTGGAGAAGGGGATAACTGAGAAGTGGAGGGAAGGCTTCCTTTCGCGGAACTCAAAATCAAGTTTTTGAGTTCAGCAAACAAGTCGTCCACACTGGACTTGAAATTGGCTAATGCCAACTTCAGTTCATCCACTTCTGTTACCAATTGGAGGAACTGCTCCTTGGTAACCAGTTCGTCGAGTTCTTCGGCGAACTGTTCCTGTTCTTCTACTTCCATGGGTTCCTTCCCTTTTCTGTAAGCCAAGGCTTCTGTTTCAAGTTCGTCGAAGCCTCTCTCCGGGGGTTGATCAGGTCCCTGAGGAGTGGTCATCTTCGGAACTGAAAGAGAGCTACCTTAACTTCTGAAGGAAAAAAAGTCTAAAAGACTAATTTACAACTGTACAAGGAGGGAAAGAAAACTTATGTCTTTCTGAGAACTGTACTTCCACAGAGAGAATCAAGAAAAGCCCTTTCAGCTCTTCCTCCACTGCTTTCAGATCTGCTGTCCGGAAAAATCAGAGATCAAGGTACCAAGAAAAAGAAACAAACTTCTGATCGTCTTGGCCCCTTCCCTCGCTGTCTGAGGTGTATACTTTTTGCTCCAAAATTCCCGTTTTAGGACCCAAAAACAGTTGCAAACTTGTGGTTTCTGCCAAAGACCTTCCTCGCTGCCTGACCAGGAGTGTTGCTACTTGGTTTTGCTTACTTTGAGACCCAAAATCCCTCTCAAAATCTGATTTTCTAGCAACAGCTTCAGCGCTGGACCTGCACCCAAGATTTTGTCTCAGATCCGCTCCAAATTCCAGAAAATTTCACTCCAAATTCGAAGTTTCCACCCAATTTGGCAGCGCTCGACCTGCTCCACGTTTTCTATTTAAAATGTGCTCAAAAATCCACAATTGATACATAAAAATCAAGGGTAAATCCCTGATTTTTCAGCGCTGAGCTTCTACAAGGGATTGTGCCTCAAACAACTGTAAATTCCCAGCAAATTTCAAGGATTTGAAAGCTGTTCCTACAGCGATTTTCCTCCTCAATTCTTTCCTGAGAATCTGAGAAATCTTTCCTATCTTCTGATAGCTTTCTCTACTGCTGTCCTGAACTCCCTAGGATGGAGATGGCTCTGATACCAGTGTAATAGATCCTAACACCACAGTAGGGCAAACACTAACTGATCCACCCAACCTTGCCTACTCCCTGATATAGAGTAAGCCCCTCCTAGCCCAATGTGAGGACTGGTAGCATGCTACTGCCAAGTGTCGGCCACGTGGCACTGACGTGGCCGACTGCACGTCGGGACCCAACTGGGGGCCCTATCCTGCTGACAGGGTCCCTAGGCTGTGTTAGGCCCGCCATGGCTATGGACCGTGCTGGGGCACACTACTCACACTGTCTTGCCCTGTTGGTCATGTACGCTGGACACGACCCTGACTGTGGTATCTGACCTATCTGTGTTCTCTAGGGTTCGGCACTGGTTACGAGCTCGTAACACTCCAACACTCTGTGCCACACTCATGGAACCCATGAATCTTGTGGAAAATATTACTAATAACTTTGAATGCGTTCTTTCACATTGGTTCTCTAAATTTCCAAACACATGCAGATTGTTTAAGTTGATGTTTTGAGCTTTAGTAAGCGAGACATAAATATAGAAGTGGAGGACTTTATAGAGCTACACCTTGGTAAAAGAGGACCCAATAGGTAGACAACATTTACAAAGTGCGAGATTACTTTATTTCTTTAGTTCTGCTTTGAAATTTGACAATAGAATAACAATATTGGGGCCAATGGTTGCTTAAGGGATTTCCACAACTACAAAAGGGCAAATTAGCTATCATAGTGATCAAAGATTTTATGTAGATTCCATAAGCAACAAGCTTCCATTAATGTCCAGATAATGTAGGAATTGAGATTTGTATAAAGGATCAACATACTATCATACATTGTCACAATGTATATAAGATTGAAATTCCAAGTTTCACATTCAACAACAGATTCCATTCGCATCCATATTATAAAGGATCCAGGTCATCATCAACAACAATCTACATGTTAGAGTAATGAATTTTTCAATTTTTACTACTGACAAGGAAGTCTAAGTGATCAATGCAAGAATTGCTACATTGCACTTTTGTGCACTTTGGGGACCCCAGACTAGCTATATTCTCAGATACTAGGAGGACTGAGTGAACTCTCAAATGATGAAAATTAGAGCAAACATTACTAAATGCAGCAAGTCTATTGAGAAGCATCAAAAGTAACGTCACTTATGATATTTAATGGACTTATTTTAGTCAGCAATAAATAAGGCCCTGATTCATATGGCTAGTGTAGCATTTGTTTGAAATATATGAAAATTTAACGTTCAAAACATTGTTGACTTTTCTAGTGTTTTCTTTTAGGTTTTGACCTATCCAAGAGCTGATTCAAGGGTTGGGATGTTAAATATATCACAAAAGTGGTTGAATGAGTATGCAAAATGAGCAAAGGCATTGAATGTATTGAGATCAACCTTAGAGCTCTAAGTCAAAAGTTTGAAATGTGGACATTTTAAACAAGTTTGAAAAAGCTTTCAAATGGGTTTGAATGGAACATTGGATATGGCTAAGGGTGCAACTAATCAATGTCATGTGACCTTATTAAACGAATCAATGTCATCTGACCTTATTAAACTTCAGTTCCAAGGTGAGCCTTTTGTGAAATAATGTGGTTAGGCAGGCCAACTATCCCACCCTTTCATATAAAAGGGCATAGTTTGAATTGTTGTGGGACTCATTTGCTCATTTATAAAAGATTTATCCATGTCGTATTTTTGTGTGTGAATGTTTTCCTCCCCCTTGACTGAATGTGTGAATGATTGTGAAAGAGAGAGTTTCTTGCCATCCTTTAAGTCATTTACAAGTTTGGATCTGATTTTTTTAAGACTTCGGATCTTTTGCTCCATACAAATGATCAAAAGCTAATTCGTGGGAGATTGGAACTTTTTCAAGCACTTTTCTAGATAAGATCAGTATGAGCTGAATTTGTTAAGTCACCTCGGATAACTTTCATGCATGTACGACACGTAGCATCCAAGATCTTCTGGATCTTGAGGGGTTATTATACCCTCTCAGTATTCAATTTTTCACTTATTGGGATCCATCTCTCTTGTCAAGGAGCTTGAGCTTTGATGCTTCCTAACTTTCTTGATTCTCCATGTATTTGAATGATTTTTGTTATGCTATTGATGTGGTTATTGTCATCTATGATAGTTATGTTGCTATATAGGATAGGATTCTACATGGTATTAGAGCCTGATCAGATCATTGAATAAGCACCTCAATCTTGAAAGTGGGCGATCTACGAGTAGAGCAAATCTTTTCAAACTACAAATGGTACTGATAGAGAGCTATTCTTATGAGGATGACAACCATAACAAACGAATTGGATTATGAGCTATTTTTCCAAAAGGAGAGCAACTTGTGGAGAATGTAGGAAATCAAAGTGCCAAGATCCTTCTAACATGCAATCTCCATATACAAGAAAAAGAAGAAGAAGAAGAAGAAGAGGGAGAGGGTTAGGCACCCTCAAGGAGAGAGAAAGTAGTAGCAATGCTTGAAAGGGAATGAATTACAAATGAACAATGAGTACATATAAATAGGCCTTCCAAGGGCCTAGACTCTTCCAAACTCTAAATTCTAGAACCTTCCAAACCCACTACTAAGTATAGGGCACTCCCAAAAGTCAAGATAGGGTCTCTTAACATAATTAGACTTTACTTGGACCCACTAGTTACCACTAGACCAAAATTGGGTCCAACTTAACTAAAACTATCTTAACATGGTCTAAATAATAAACCTAGCCAAGGTTACACAACTCTCAACCTTTTGGGTCAAAGTAACCTATGGGAAACTAACATTATCATTTTATTATTTCTAACACCCTCCTTAAATGATAATGTAAAAACATAACATGACATGAAGTATGAAAAATTGCAACAAAAATGCAAAGTGTTGCATGCTGCCCAAAACTCCATGTAGCCGAAAAAGAAAAGATGTAGCTTGTTGTCCAGGCTTAATGCCGCCAAAAAAAAACTTCAGCTTGAAGTAGTCGAAATCTCAGCCTTAATCATGCCCGATGTAGAAGAGATGTAGTGCGATAGCATCAAGTCGAAGAGTGAAGATGCTCCATCCAAAGTAGGTAACCAAAAAACCAGCCACAAGCCGAAATATGCAATCCATCAATGGTTCCCACATGATTCCATAAGTCTTCTTGCCACAAGAAACATAAAGAAGAGTATGATACTCTTGTACCATCACATCCTCCCGAATCTTACTATCAATAATCTGCTCACCAACACTAGGTAAGGCAACACCATCATCATAAGAAGTAAGCATCAAACAGGAAAATCAATATAAGGTACTGATTTTGGTGAGCATGTGTGTTTCCTCCAAGGTAAAAAGATGCTTTGCTATCCCGCAAAGACTCGGACAGCCAACAAGAGGCTGTAGCAGGCTGTCTAACAACCACAAAATCACTAACACTTTGCTGTCCAAAGTGTTCCAAATGTGGACCTTGTTGTCCAAAAACCTTCCACAGGCCGTTCCCGATGCATAATAGGATGCTCATGATGTAACATAGGCTGAAAATGATCAATAAACCATGGCTGAATCTGCTGTCTACCATCTTCAAGAAAAAAACCAGCAGCTTGCCACTTTGAACACCCACAAAATCCAGCAACACGCCACTTTGAACCAATGTACTAATTGACATGATTTTTTTCCCTCCTCCATTAGTACAAAATGGCTTCAAAGAATGCTTGATTTCAGCCTTTTCCAAAACATTAACCTGAGAAGCTTGCTCATAAAGTTCTTTACTAATCCATCCATCATTTGTAACAAATGGCCCAAGAGAAGAAGAATGCTCTACCATACCAACATTCCAATGCAAACTTGTACTTGTAGAAAGACAATGATCAAACTTTGCATGCCTTTGCTCTTCTACCTTCAAAGAGGATGAAGTAGATAGGAGAAAGCATGATGATGAATCCTTTATTCGGTACATGTTTAAAAGTGTTTCCCAAGCACTTTTAGAGGTCTTGCAAAATCTCAAATGATATAAGATAGATCTTGTTGCCGATAAATCAATGAAAGAGCTTGATCATCACGTCGATGCCAAACCTCAGCTTTGGATGAATCTGAGATCTGGACAATCCGTAGCAAGAAGGATAGCAAATCAAGCACTACACCTTCCCAGATTAGCAGCTGCGCAACAAGAGGCAGAACTGGAACTAGCACCAATGGAACCAATGGGCCAACCCGTACCTGTCGCTCCCTTGCAAGCAGTTCGGAGAGCTTTTGTTGCATGCCTATGACTCGATCTACAAGGAATTCTAGTCTGTTTTCCAATGATGCAGCTTTGACAGACAAGGAGGTCGACTTAGTGAACGTATCTTTAACAAAATGTTATTTTGTCCCTATATTATAACAAAGTATTCTGTAGTGGGGGGGTTTTGGGTGAGGTATGTGTGTGTGTAGGTTGGGCTTGCCATAAGAAACAGCCAAGAAGATAAACTTTTTCAAACCCAGCATACTGATCTCCATCAGTTTACAAAGATATTTGAAAAATGTGCTGAGTAAATATGGCATGTCCAATTGGAAGCCAAGTTACTTTCTACTAGATCCAAGATTAAAATTATCAAAGGAGCAATGCCCGCAAATAGAGGCAGAAAAGGAGGCCATGAAGCAATATCCTTTTCATTCCATTGTAGACTCATTAATGTATGCTATGTTATGGACTTGACCTGATCTAGCATACTCCATAAGCTCGTTGAGCTAATTTCTTTCTAATCCAGGGATAACACGTTGGAAAGCTCTCTCGAAGGTCTTGAAATATATTCAAGCTACTAAAGAGTTGTCCATCTGCTATGGAGGCTGCCAATCTGCCAATATTCTTGAAGGGTACACAGATGCAGATTGGGCTGGGGATATTGAAACCAGAAAATCGACTTCTGGTTTTGTATGTCTGTTCAACCAGGGCCCGATATTCTGGAACAATAAAAAATAGATCTCAGTAGCTTTATCTTCAATAGAATTGGAATTATTGCTGCCACAAATGCTATTAAGGAGACCATTTGGCTCCGAAACATGCTTGCAGAAATTGACCTTGCTCAACAACAACCAACCATTGTCTATTGTGACTATCAAAGCACAATAGCACTATCCTTGAATCCGAGATTTCACTCTCCAAGCAAACATATCGAAATCAAATGCCATTATCTCAGGGAAGGATTTTGGTCCTGGCCTGGGTCAAAAGGATTGAATCGGTTTTTCATCTATTTCGACCCAACTCCTACGACCGGGGATGGATTTCGACCTGAGACCTATTTTGACCCAACACTTATTTTGACCTGGAACCTATTTAAATATTGTCAACCATTTCGACCCAAATCGCGATCAAAGGACGATGTTGATAGTTTATCTACTATGTATATTCTGATTAATATCTACAACGACTGCTATCCAATATAGGACAGATCAAGTAGAACTAGTAAAGAGGTATAATCATATCTCCTTGTACTTAGTCGTTGATCTACAATGATCATTCAACCATATATGTCAGTAGGTCAAGCATGAGACATTATTGAAACGTGAGCACAACCAGAAGTGCGCGACGGTTCTTCACGCCCATGTACTCTGATCTGTTTAGATCATTTTGTTTTAATCAAGAGTGCAATTTTGTCTCATTCTATTGATTTATCTTTGCAACGATGTATTGCTTGATCATGCTTCATTCATACTAGCTAATTGACACGCTATCGATCCACCAATAGAGTCGCGCTCTTACTTCGCTGCCAGTAGCTCAGAGAATTGATCATTGAGTGAATCGATTCAGAGTTTCTTCTTTGGACATTCATTCCACGAATTTTCCAACATGCCACTGGTAGCCTCTTGGCCCTAGAATTGTACCATTAAATGTTACGTCTGGGTTTTTTTGGGACAAATAAACCAATTTACTCCCAAGATCATGGATCTCTGTGGTTGTGTCGCACTCGCTATTAAGCTCGTCCTTATGTAGCCTTGCCAATTTCATTCTCATTGCAGCAATTTCACGAGTTCACGACTCTTCCCGCTTATTGTGGGCATTGAGCCATTTAGATTTGGATCTATCATCTGCCAATGGATTGGTCAAAATGAATCATTTAGCTTGGAGTAGTTTGGACTTTTTCAAAGAGACCACCTATCCTGGGTTTCATCATGTTAGAGATAAATGACGAAGTAGGATCTTTACTGATGTTCTTTTAAGACTTGGTTTATTAGCCAATTGGCAAATACAAAAGGATGTTCGATGACAATGTAGCAACTTAAATCAATGATTTCAACTAAACAATATTAGTCATAGGAGGCTCTATTTAGCAACTCACTAAAATTTTCATTGTTCTGTAACTGATGGTTTAAGCTTTACTGGTTCTTGCTTGTACATCTTTTGTACTTTTTATTTAACTTTATCAATTTTTTGTGTAGTCAAGCAATTCATCAGTTTGATCTCGCCTGGATACTTTACAGGAAGTGGATTACACCAAAGGAGTTTCAGTACTCATGCCAGGCCAAGTTATCCCCACCTACATTGCACGACCCGTTCCATATGCAGATTTACCGGAAGCTTCACACCAAAGCTTTCAAGAGCATGAAATTTCGTCTGACTCTAGGCTAGCAAGTTGCCATATTGATGTCAAGGCAGAAAATTCTGAAACTCAATCAGCTCACTGACAGTCAGCCCCTTGGAGGTGCTCTTCCAATGTACAGACCGTTGCACAAACTTGTTGTATGTTTCATTCTCCATTTGGAAACATGTTTTCATACATTGTCTCTTGTGTGTGCCATCTACAATCTAGTGGTTCAGGAGAGTGATAATTTCGAGCTGGCTTTCATCCAAAGGCACACTGTATAACCACCAGCTCGTTTCTTTTTACAAAACTGGTAAATCATTTTGAGTCAGGATATATCTCAATGTCAGTGTAATTTTGTAGAACAAGAGGCTGACTGGGTCTCAGATGCTTTAGGCCTTTCATTTTCTAAAGAGACTGCTGGCAAGCATCATTTCTGCACAGACTGAGAGGTTTTCGCTGAAGAAATCATCCCAATCTTTCCTCCTTGGCTTGCCTTATTGTCTATGATGGTGTTTCCAGGCATGAGTGATGTGGGGGGCTTGATGGAAAGCCATCTATGACTATGGAAATGGAAGTTTGCTTATGTCAGTCTGTTTTTCAAAGTGGCTGCCATGGAGAAATGTTTCAGTTTGGCTAGGCATCATTCTCATCTATGTGGATGGTATTTTTGTTGCACTGTCGGAGCTGTTAGTTTTAATTGCTTGTTTAAAAAGTGCTCTTTTATAATAACACCAGTTTGTTTTTTGTGACACTCGCTGGCCTTAGCACCGAATATTAGGCTTCAAAGGTCCCCGACAGTGCTCATTATCTGCAATTTCTATCTGGTTGCACATTCTTTGATTCTTTAGAGAACACTTTTTGTTTAAAGAAACATTCATTATGATGATGAACAGTGCCTGTGGGCTGATCCAAAAACTGGTGCACCTAGTTGTGTAGTACCTAGCTATGGTCTTCTATAGTGTTTCTTAATAAATGTCTGTGAGGCAATCATGTCTTTGGAAACCTTGCTTTATTTACTGTGAAACTATGTCTTCAGGAACCTGTTGTCCTTGTGCACTTCCAGCTCTCTGGCAGCTCCTAGTGTTTATTGCTTGTTAATATGAGACGTTAACACAATCGTTGGAAGTTTTGTTGTTCGTCTTGAGTGTTGCAGTATCAGAAATAAGTATGATTAATTCCCTGTTGCTCAAAGTTTGACAACTGCATTTTCAGTTGATGTGGTCTTTATTGGCTCTGCTTCAAGCTGCATGTGCATGTCATACCCATAGTTCAATTTATCGTTGATTCTTTGACTTTTAAATGCCAAACTTTTTTAGAATTTTAAAACTCCACTTCCTTTTTTTTGTTGAAAATATACAAAGTTCTAGGGTGTATTTCAATTTTTGACAGGAGATCAATTTGAACTTCAAATTTCGTATTGAATTCCATTTCTTTCAAATGTACGTGTTTTTCAGAAGACACTCGACTGTGATGCCTTTTTTTGTCCTGTTACAAAGATTTTGTATTTATCCTTCGGATTTTTTAGGGGATACGTTTGCTTGTCACTACATGTCTAAATACAACTACTTGATCTCAACACTGCCTCTTCGTTGTATTTTTTTCATTACAGATCTGTAGGGTTTGACTAATATCTGCGTTGTCAATGACTTCTAACATGTATGCCATTTTGAATAGCTCTTTCGTTCCGGAACCGGACAGCTGTTTGCAACACTTTGTTTTGTTTTATTTTTTATACTAAAATTAGAAAACAATAAAAAAAAAAGATTTAAGCCCTGAAAAAGTTTACAAACACTAAAAACTAGTTAAAACAAAATAAATAGAAAACTGGCATGTTCCTGGCTGCAATTATGGTTTTCACAAGTTTGTTCTGCTTTGGTCAAGTTTATGTTACTCCTTGGTTGTCCGCAAGTAACTACTCCTACATTTTTGGTCACATTTTACGCCCATCTTTTACCGTTATCTATTGTCATTGCCCATCCACAGATATACCATCAATTAGAATCTGAGATGTTGTCCAATTTTGCCATAAACAGCTTTTGATTGGATTGTTCTTTTGGAACATTAGTAACTACAGCACGCATGTGTCGGTTTTTGCAAGATATTTGCAATACATAACCTTTCTTCTATCAATACATGTAGAAGAGTTTGGCATGTTCATGCTTTGACTTATCCTATTGTGATGGAAGTTGTGTATCATAACTTGAAGAAATATGAGGAGCAACTTTCATTGATTTTGATTCTTTGAATAAAGTGCAACAAATTTCTCTGATGTAGATACATCATTTGACTTCCTTTGAAGTTCTTTTGGAGGAGAATTAATGTGACCTTTTGGATAAATAATTTTGGCTTGGTAGAGATTAGCATGAAGAGATAGTCATGAGAAGATTGAAGGCTCCCAAGGTGTGGGACACCAAATTCTCATTTTGTCAACATTTCATTATGTTATGTGTATATTTTAATTGTCTTTAGACTTTAAATGTGACAAAGAGGCCCATGCAATATCTAAATGGCTAAATCCTTTGTTAGTCCAATTTTTAGTAATGTTTCGCATTTTAAGTTCAAACGACATTCAACATGTCATCTAGATGTCGTGGTGCATTTTTATTGGACATTTTAAGTATGATTGTTCATAACGCAGTATGTGTCCCTATCTTATTTGATAACTAACATTTTTACCATTGATTGAAAATGAATGTCAAACATAGATCATAAAGCCAAGAAAAGAGCATAGAGACTTGAACATTTTTAAAACTAAGGAAAGAATCTTGAAAGCAGATTGGAGATTCGGCATAGATTACAAGGAGACATTTGCTCGTGCCCTTGTTTATGGCATGCATAGATATTGAGCTAGGACACATGTCCTGTAACGAGGTCTGCCTTACCATGCAATAGTACCCCCAAAAAATTAGTGGTTACTATATGTAATGACTTTTTTTGAGAAATCCATTGAAAATTATGTGACGACTCTTGAGCTACAAAGGGAAAATCACATGATTCATGTGAGGACCCATTGACTAAACTAGAATCACTAGATTTTTAGTATAGGGCTTGGATTAGAATCCTTGTCATTTTGAAGTAGCTAATCATGGAGAATGAATAGAGCTTTCTCCTAAAAAAAGTCACCTCTTGTACTCTCATTTCATAAATTTATTTAATATTTATTAGGTTCATTTCTCTCTCATGTAGATCGTCGTAGCTCTCTTTGTTAGGCTAGATTTTGCTACATCTCCCCTTGCACTTTTAATAAGTTCAGTGTACCACTTTGGTAGCTTCCACTGCAGTGATCCACTTCAAGGTGAATATGTATCCCAAGGAATATCCTTTTCCTTGCGCTTATCACCTACCACTTCAGTTTTGCTTGTACCAAAACATTTATCCCTCTTTCATCTAGTCTCATTAATGGGAGGTGTGCCATGCATGCCCTTCATCTTCATTAAGTGGTCCATCTTGGGATGGTGTCATTATTTCCTTCTCAATGAACAACTTGGATATATCATCACTATCCCTCTCATCATCACCAAACCTATGAACTTCATCAAACACTACATCATGACTAATGTGCATACATCGTCCAATCAGGTCGTAGCATTGATATCCTTTTGTTTGTTCGTCATACCCAATGAAGATGCATTAAGAGACTTTCTCCTGCATTTTATTCCTCTCTCCTTAGGAATGTGAAAATACACTCAACATCCAAACACTCGTAGGCCAGCCAACCTTGGTTTATTGTCATTGAATGGCTCATCAGGAGTGTGATCTGGAACAAGAATTGTCAACGGGCTTCTGTTCTACAAGAAAATTGTCGTGCATACAACTTCGGCCAAAAATGAATCAGCAACTCTGACATCTCCATAGCAGATGCACTGGTCCATGGTAGCTCAAATATACCTCATGACTCTTATGAGAGCCTTCCAATGGGTAATGCCAAGATTAGCCATATAATGGCTGAGTGAGCTTACTACAAAGAGATGTTTGGTCTTGTATAGACCATTGCGTACATGAGAGATCCAAGTATCGATCGATAAGGATACTCTCTCATCTACTCCTCTTCCTGCTTGGTCTGGGGACATTGGTCCTTTGACAAATGCAGGCTTGGATCCATCGGTGAGTGAGCTAATTTACAATTCATTAAATTGTATCTGATAAGAACATTGTGAAGATACCTTTGTTGAGTGATGTAGATTAGTCGTCTCGCTTTGTCTCTGTGGATCTGAATGCCTAGACAGAAGTGAGCTTCGTCCAGATCCGTCATGTCGAACTGTGAAAATAACATCTGCTTAGAATCCTTGACCAAATTGCTATTGTTGCTGAAAAGCAACGTATCATACACATATAAGGTGATGATAATGAAGGATTGTTGCACTGACTTGGAATAGATGTTGCAATCAGCAGTGCTTGGTTGGAAACCTTGTTCAATGAGGAATGTGTTGATCCTCTGAAACCAAGCTCTGGCAGATTGTTTCAAGCCGTAAAATGCTTTGTGGAGTTTACAAACGTGATTTTTCATACCTTCCAGAATGTACCCTTCGGGCTGGATCATGTAGATGTCTTCTTGTATAACTCTTCTGGGAGGATTCGACTGATGAACCACTCTTGGGACTTGTTGTTGGGTAGTAACAACATCTTCGTCTGATTCGCTGTCAAAAAGTGGGTCAACAATAGACACGCCTAAGCCAAAAGCTCGGACAGTCGTGTCAATGGAAGGTGATGAAGGTTCTCCTGGAGCAATATCCTTGCCTTTGACGTCGACGAACTGATCCTCGATAAAGATTGTATTCAGGCTATACAAGATTTGTTGGGTATCAGGACCATACAACTTGTATGTACTATTAGATGAAGTATATCCAATCAGGATGGTCTTGAGACCTTGGAAATCCAATTTCTTCCTTGTGTCTTTTGGGATCTGCGCTTAGGCAACGCATCCGAACACTCTTAGGTTCTTCACAGAAGGCTTAGAGCCTATCCACACCTCGTGGGGTGTCATGAGTGAGAGGGCCTTGGTCAAACATCTGTTCTGGACGTAAGCTGCAGTGGAAAAAACTTCGGCCCAAAATCTCTTGGGCAGCAATTCATGCGCTAGCATACATTTGGCTGATTCAACCAGGGTAAGATTCTTCCTCTCGGCTGAGCCATTAGACTGAGGACTGTAAGGAGTGATGAATTGCTGCCCAATGTCATGGCTTTGGCAGTACTCTTTAAACTCGGTAGAAATATATTCTCCACCATTGTCTGATCTTAGGACCTTAATTGTCCTTTCAGTCTCCTTTTCTACATGCTCCTTGAAGATTCTGAAGCAATTGAAGGCTTCTGATTTCTTCTTCATAAAGTACACTATAGTCCTTCTGGAAAATTCATCAATAAAAGTTATAAAATACTTTGCATCCTTCAGCGAAGGATTTTTTATCGGGCCGCAATGTTGGAATGTACAATGTCTAACAATCCTCTAGCAATATGTTGATGGCTTAATTAAAATGGTTTCCTAGTCTGTTTACCAACTAGACAGTCTTGACAGACAGATATAACTCAACTTTATCAGAAGGATAGTCGAGATCAAGAACAATAGATTGTCTAGACATTTGTTGTACAACAACATGATTCAAGTGACCAAGTTTATAATGCCAAAGTAAACTTTTCTTTGCATGAATAGAAGTACTGAGCGCCTGACTAGAGGCAGAAAAGCAATGACTTAATTTATACAAGTATCCATGCATCTTTTCAAGTGCTAGGATCTTGCCTGTCCTATCAACTACTTTGCACTGATCACATTCGAATTCTACTCTATGTCCTAGATCTGTGATTCTACTTACAGAGAGCAGATTCATAGATAAATTTGGTACATACAGGACTTTAGAAAGTAGCTTAGACTGATCATTTGCAAAGCTTAATCTTACAATACCTTCACCTTTAATAGCTTGTGTCACCAAGGTGAATATATTTACTGGTACTATAAGGTGTATAGGACTCGAAACAGCCAATGAGGTTGGTCATGCGTTGAGTGGCTCCGAAATCCAGAAAACAAGAACTGTCGTCGGATGCTCCTTGATGGCTGGTCATGAAGGCATCATGATTTGCTTCTTGAATAGGCTGTGGGACTTCTGTAGCTGCATTTGCCACTTGATTCGATTGTCCCTTGCTGTTGTTCTTTGCTTGCAGTATCCAGCAGTCTTGAATTTCGTGGTTGTTTCGCTTGCAGTATCTGCATAATAGCTTCATCTTCGCCTGCGAATTTGACTGTTCTTTGTGCTATGTTGGTTTCTGGTCTGGCTTTGATTGCTTCGGGCCTTTCTTCTTCTTCTGCTTAGTTGTGCTCTTGTTGGTGTATAAAGCGTGAGAATCAACTGAGGAACTTGAGGCTTTGTTCCTCTGCGTGTCTTCCTGCAACAAAATAGTAATGACTCTCAAAAGAGTTAGTTTTGATGGGGCAAGGGAGATAGAAGGACGCGAACGAAGAAGAGAACAGGAATATTGCGGAACAGCTCTCCCATTCTAATCGATTGCTAGGCACAAAAACAGTTTAATAGATAGCTTATGCTAAATATAATCACAGCTTTTAAATGTTCTAATTTTCCAACAGGATCTTAAAAATTAATTCATACTCTAAAATAAGGGTACAGTCCACCAAAGAGATTAGAGATGGTTTGTGTGTGGTGCTACTAAAATCAGATTCAATGTGAAGTATAGTTCTGAAATAAATGGAAGAGCAGTATGATATTGCGAGTTCCTCAAGCGTCAAAGACGGCCATCGTCTGATCAAAAACTGATTCTTAGACGTCCGTGTTCTGATCACAGTGAGTAAACAAGCGCGATCAAACAACAATAAAAGTGCATTCAATCACAACATGCATTCATCTACGTTGTACACAGAAAAAAGCAAGTTGTTGCTATATTACACTAAAGCACAATACAAATAGCAATTACAACAAAAAATGACGGCGTAATTGGGAGGCTCAAAAAGTGTCTCATGAACGGAGCAACCTGTAATCTGTGCTTGGATGATCTATTTATAGACTTCATCCGTGTATTAATTACATTGAATGTTTGTCACCTAATTAGGAAAGCCGTTGTATTTGGAAGTATATGGCTTTTGTGACAATTGTACACAATATATATACGGTCAATAATTTAGCATCGTTGACACGAATGAGGACGTCACCAGAACGTTCCTCGTTTATTTGACACGACCTTTAGGATTTTTCTCTCTCTTCGCATTTTTCACAAGAAGCCGAAGGTGCCCTTAAAAAAGACTGTCCTTAAAACAGCTTAACGCATGAAAATAGATAACCTTCGGAAATTTTCTCTCTTTTCACATTTTTCACAAAGAGCCAAAGGTGTGTTAAAAACAGTTAAGCTTTTGAACTATGCAAGTGTCGCATTTCGGGGAAATACAAAAAAGTCAAAGCTGTTGAAAACATAGTGTATTTCTGCAGACTGTTGAAAAAATAATGTATTTTTGCAGACTTGGTCTAAATGCAAGTTTTGTGGAAGTCGTTGAAGATGGCCAAGTCTTCAATAACTTCAAGTTATTAAACTTGACATCTGAACTTTGAAACTATGACAGGATTGGTTACCCTTTGTTGGAGATCAACCGGAAGCCCGTTGTAGACGTTCTTCAAATAAATTGGCTGTGAAAGTTTGTGATTCCAAGGAGGCCATTGTGGGCTTAATTTCCAACAGTCTCCCTTAAGGTCACGGTTGGTGCCTTGGTATCTTTGTTAGGTTCAGCTTGTTAAAGAATTTCTGATGCTTGATCCTAGGAAGAGCTTTGGTGAAGTCTGCGACCATTTCTGTTGTGGAGCAGTATTAAAAGATTACTTGCCCTGAGAAAACTTTCTCCCGAATGAAATGATACTGGATTTTTATGTGCTTGGATTTGCCATGAAATCCGGGATTCAGTGACAGTGAAATACAGCTCAAGTTGTCACACAGAATGGTGGTAGCATTAAATTGAGTGTGATGTAAGTCGTGAAGTAATAACCTGATCCATACAACTTCTTTTGAAGCTTGACATGCTATGATGTACTCTGCCTCTGTCAAAGAAAGCGTAACTGATTTCTGCTTCCTTGAGTTCCACGAAATCGGTCCCTCTGTCAGATAGAAACAAAATCCGGAGGTAGATTTTCTGGTAGAGACTATTCCTCCCCAATTCAAGTCGGAGTAGCCTCGCGGGATGAGTGGGTCGATAGCATTTCTATCGTAACATAAGATGTGATCTAAACTTCCCTGAGTCAGCTGAATTGTCTGCATATCCTAATTGAATGAGATAAGAGTTGATTCTATCGAACCATGCTCTTGCGGCCTGTTTCAGACTGTAGATTGCTTTGTGAAGCTTGCACACTTTGTGCTCTTGGCCTTGGACTTTGAATCCTTTCGGTTGGAAGGTATACAGCTCCTCTTTGACATTGTCGTTGAGAAATGTTGTCTTGACATCCATTTGGTGCATTTCGGGGTCTTCCGCAACTGCTAATGCAATCAGAGTCCTGATTGACTACATCTTGACAAAATGACTGAAAATTTCTTGATAATCCACTCCTTGGACTTGAGTGAATCCTTTAGCCACCAGACGTGCTTTCCATTTTTCAATGGAGCCATCAGAGTTGATCTTCTTCTTGAAGATCCACTTGTTGTCGATAACTCTCTTGTGAGTGGGGAAGTCGACCAGCGTCTAGGTCTAATTCGTCAAAAGTGAGTTATACTCGCTTTCCATAGCTTCTTGCCACTTCACAACATCCTTGGAGTTAATTGCTTCGGCTAGGCTATCTGGTTCTTCTGATGAAGTCCAGAATGATTGAAGTGCATACCTCTCAGGAATTGTCCGAGTTCGTGAGAATCTGCGGACGTTGGGTTGACCAGGATGCGATGATGCTTCTACTTGGATTTTTTCAAATTTGTTCAAGCTAGCTTCGTCTGGTCTGATGATAGGTGCTGTCGGTTGCTCGGCTTCTATAGTTGTAGCTGCAGGTCCTGTAGAAGGAACATCAATATTGAAAGAATCCATGCTATGTAAAATAGGATGAAATGACATAGCATCGTTTATCGATAGTTGTTTGAAATCATAGTATGTATGTTCTTGAGATATTACATCCCTAGTGACAAATACTACATTGGTGAATGGATCATAAACTTTATAAGCTTTATGTTCATCAGGATAGCCAATGAAAATACATTTATTTGTCCTATGATCTAGTTTCTTCCTAAGCTGTTTAGGAATGTGAACAGAACATATACAACCAAAGATTTTTAAATGGCTAGAACTAGGCTTGTGCCCATGCCAGACTTGATGATGAGTCTTGTTGTTGACGGCTTTGGTGCTGGATCTGTTCTGCACGTAATAGGCTGTGGCAATAGCTTTTGCCCAGAAATTTGCGGGTAGGTGTGCTTGATGTAGCATAGATCTGGCTGAGTTGAGAAGAGTTCGATTCTTCTTTTCTGCAATCTCGTTCTGTTGAAGTGAATAGGAAGCAGTGAATTGTCTTCTAATACCATGTTCAGCCATGTAGTCGGACATCTCGTTAGAGATGTATTCGCCGCCACCATTAGTTCGAAGTGCCTTCACTTTTGTAGACGTTTGTGTCTTAGCCATGGCCTTGAATCTCTTGAATCATTCAAAGGCTTCAGATTTGTGCTTAATGAACATGACTGTAGACCATCTAGAATGATCATCTATGAAAGTGATAAAATAGATGGCATCTCCTGATGATGGAGTTGGCATTGGACCACAGAGATCGCTATGTACAAGATCTAATACATGTTTTGTTTTGATAGAATGTGATTTTGAAAACTTGCTTCTAGAGTGCTTCCCATAGATGCATGATTCACAAAAGAAAGATATCCTATCTAATGAAGATGGGAAATTCAAACCATCAACTAAATTATTACAACGCATATAAGAAAGTGAGCTTGTATTCACGTGTCCAAATCGACTATGCCACATAATTGATAAAATTGTAACAAGCTCACACGTGTGGAGAATGATCCTCAAGTGTGAATGATCTTGTTAAGCTTTGTGTTTAGCTCATAAATTGATTTTAGATTGAATGCCAATATCTAGTGCAAGATTTTATGGCTAAATCACAATCTAGCATGCTAAGAATCAAAGAATGATTGCTTTGAAGAACAAGAGAGAAGAAGTACAAGAATTTAATGCATTAGCATAAGCCTCTACTCAAGTTAGAGAGAGAAAGAGAGCAAAATTCAAGCAAACAATGGTGTAGATCCAAAATGACATGAAATAGCTTCAAAGCTTGGTTCTTCATCAAAAATTATGAGAGAGTCTACACATATTTATGGAGTTTGAAGTAGGTCAAGGTAGAACCATCTCCATCCAACTTTCATCCACATCTATAAGTGAAAACTAGAGAATTAGTGACATTTGTCACGTTACATGCATGCATTTCTACCTACTTCTACCAAGTGTCAAATTTTCAACTAGAATTGTACATATCATCATGCATGTGTCCAATTCACTTTGTGCATGCCTTGCATGTCACTATGGATCATTTACAACCATTGCATGTGATATGCCACGAGTTTTTGCAAGCCTATTATTGATATTTCTATGTCTACATTCTATATGCAAGTTGTATATTACCAACTAGACTTGAAGAACCCATGTAGCTCGAATTTCTTCTAGGCCAAATTTGGCATTTACAATATGAAACAACATATACACATAGAAAAAACTTTGTCAAAAGCCTAAAGTCAAGATAGATTTCTCAACAAGAACAACACTGTCATTTATATTTTCATTAGAGATACTAGCTAATGCAACTGAATTAAAGAGTACATAAAGATTTCTGACTCTAGTGCATGTAGTCAGAGTAGTATCTTCCTTGAGTATTGTACGTTGCTCAGATGAGAAAGTAACAGTGTAGCCCTCATCAGTTATCTTAGAGACTGATAACAGGACAACTGAGGAACATGAAGGACGTTAGGAAACAAATGGACAGATCATTTTTGAAGCTAATCTTCACTACTCCTTTGCCTTCCATGCGTATGGTGCTAGAATCTCCGAGGTAGATAAATTGGTCTCTGTTGTAAGCTATGTACTCCGTAAACGATGTGAAAGTACTGTACTTTAGGACCATAAATGGATCTACAAAAGATCCACAAGAGTGATTGGATGCTTCCTTAACAATCTCTCAAAAAACTAGACACACAAAGTTGATCTAGATTGGTAATTTGACAAACAACAAGTATTAACAATCAAAAGGATTGATCAACATTGAAATCCGAGCCCACACGTGTGTACTACAGGCTTTAGTACTACGGCCTTCAACCTGAGAAACAAATAGAAATTGATTTGGTTTCATTTGGATCACAAAAACTCAATGTACATAGTGAACTAGCTTGAGATTGCCAATGAGCTCCAAACATTTTCTATCTTCTCACTATGGGAGCTTGGAATACATAGCAAATTCGACTTCCTTCTTGAAGTTAGGTGGATTTCCAGCATGTAATAAGGAAGTTAACTCACCCTTCTTGCCCTAAAATGAAACCCTAGCCTAGATCCTAGACTTATGCTTGGTAGGTAGCTAGTTGGTCAAATTTTCATCTTAAACTTAGGTGTAGGTCCTATAAAGTAGGGATGACCACCAAATAGACATGACCAACTCTCTTGAATTGACCTAACCTACATTAGGAGTGGTCTGCCATGTGGCATCTTGGCCTCACATGTGTGGAATCCACTTATGTACAAAATTTACATTATACTACATAGTTTTTTATCAAGCTAGATTTTGCCAATTTTTGGCAATTCTTCACACTCCTCCTCAAATTTAGCTTGATCTATTTACAACTCTCTTTCTAGATGAATGAATGCTTTTAGAAGTGTCTAAAAATCCAGCTACAAAAAAGGAATTTTTGAGACTCCAATAGAGAATGATGTCCATGAAGCATCTTTCACCACCTCTTAAAGGATCCCTTACAAGATGTTCCACAAATGTGTCTATATACATGTAGCACACTTCAAAAACTATACATCATGCCAAGCCATGGATTCCAAGGCATTTTGTGCATTTAAAGATACATCAATAAAACTACTAAGTGCATACATAATGTTGCCAAAGACAAACTTGCCTTGCTTGATCCATATGATTGAGCCTAGATGGCTCCATC
The DNA here is from genome assembly GCA_029204225.1 of Diphasiastrum complanatum. Lineage (NCBI taxonomy): Eukaryota > Viridiplantae > Streptophyta > Lycopodiopsida > Lycopodiales > Lycopodiaceae > Diphasiastrum > Diphasiastrum complanatum. Next base: position 38,795,211 of record CM055108.1, read on the forward strand.
TTGATACTCATGGTTCTTCTTGGAGTCCTCGGGTCTTGAGCTTGCTCCTCCACTTGACTTGACTCCAAACCATCAATGAATTGAATAAGGTGTTGATCCAAAGGTGCTTCTTCAAGTTTACAAATCTTTCACTTTTGAAAGATCACATTTCCACCATTGACAAATTCTTTGGTTGAAAACAAGTAGATTCTACAATCTCTACTTGAAGAGCAAAACACTACCATTATTCGTATCATTGAAATAGGATAATATTTGGTCCTTACATTGGAATGATCATGCACAAAGCATGTGGACACAAAGATTTCCAAAGCAAATGATGTTTCATCTTTTATGACTCTATTCAAACTATTACAAAAATAGTTATCCAATGAAATTGCTTTATCAACAACAAATGTAGATTTCAAAGCATCCCATTTCATTGTTTTGTCATACAAAGTAATAAACACCATGAATCTTAAAGTTAAGAAACAAGTCACCTCATGTATACTAATACTTTTCAAAAAGTATTCAAAGATAGTAGACTCTCCAATGCTCACCACCCTTGCAAGATGCACACTTGAATGGACAATTTGCATGCAATTTGATGACTCAGCCATTGTCATTGAGGACTCCCTTGGAACTCTCATGCTTTGAGGCTGATCGTCAAGATCTTCCTCCTTTTGATGGTCCTCCTCAATGCAAGCAAGATCACATTTTGCCAAGATCTCCTCTTGAGTGATCTCCTCCTTTGCCAAGCTCATTTTTTCAAAAGCAATGCTAGCTTCCAACGTAAACAATCTTCCATGCTTAAATCCCTTTGCAATAAACATCATTCTTCAAGATGAAAAAAACACCATGCTTAAAGTGGACATCCAAACCACTCTCCAAGAGTAGACCAACACTAAGCATATTCTTGGTGATTGATGGTACATAAAGGACATTTTCTAGATCCATGCATTTTGAGGATTCTAGACACAAAGATATGGTGCCAACACCATCTATCCTACACTCTTCATCATTTGCAGTAAAGACAAACTTTTTAGCATCATTGAAAGAGTGTAAGGTTGGGAAAAAGTCTTTTTCACAAGACATGTGGGAGCTTTAGAGGATCTGATTTCAGCCTAGATTAATTAGATCTCATGAACCTATGTCAAATCTAATCAATGGCACTCAATCTTGGTAGCTTATCCTAAGATTTTCACCAAAAATTACATCAAAAGCTCACAAATTGAATTTCTTTGGATCAAATGAATATCATACATTAAATGCAGGTTCAGAGGTGCCCACACATGTGGATAGTCCGAATTTGGACCCCTACCAAGTTTGGGATCGAATCTCCTCACCAAAATCAATATTCTAGCTTGCCCTCTCAATACTAGTTTTTAGCACCAAAACTTGCTAAAAATGGATTTGCATTTGATCAATGGCTTATGCTCTTGTACTTGGCTCATACCATGTGAAAGTACTGTACTTTAGGACCATAAATGGATCTACAAAAGACCCACAAGAGTGATTGGATGCTTCTTTAACAATCTACCAAAAAACTAGACACAAAAAGTTGATCTAGATTGGCAATTTGACAAACAACAAGCATTAACAATCAAAAGGATTGATCAACTTTGAAATCCGAGACCACACGTGTGTACTACAGGCTTTAGTACGGCCTTAAACCTGAGAAACAAGTAGAAATTGATTTGGTTTCATTTGGATCACAAAAACTCAATGTACATAGTGAACTAGCTTGAGATTGCCAATGAGCTCCAAACATTTTCTATCTTCTCACTATGGGAGCTTGGAATACATAGCAAATTCGACTTCCTTCTTGAAGTTAGGTGGATTTCCAGCATGTAATAAGGAAGTTAACTCACCCTTCTTGCCCTAAAATGAAACCCTAGCCTAGATCCTAGACTTATGCTTGGTAGGTAGCTAGTTGGTCAAATTTTCATCTTAAACTTAGGTGTAGGTCCTATAAAGTAGGGATGACCACCAAATAGACATGACCAACTCTCTTGAATTGACCTAACCTACATTAGGAGTGGTCTTCCATGTGGCATCTTGGCCTCACATGTGTGGAATCCACTTATGTACAAAATTTACATTATACTACATAGTTTTTTATCAAGCCAGATTTGTCAATTTTTGGCAATTCTTCACAAACGAGAGGTCATGTGTTGGGTAGCGCCATTGTCTAGGTACCAGCTATCACAGTCTTTGTTGCTGCTGTAAGCCATTAACAAGTGTGTATCTGACTCCTTGAATTCCGCCGTGTTAGAGGAGTCTGGCTGATGCTGATGCTGTTGTTTCTTTGCCTTGTTGTAGATCCTAATGCGACACTCCTTGATGTCGTGATTAGCTCTCTTGAAATATTTGTGAAAAAGCTTCTTGTGTGATCCACCATGCTCACCTTGAGTGTGAGGCTTCTGTTGTTGCTACTGCACTTGATTCTTGCCTTTGAAATAGTCTTTCTTCTTGGTGTATAGAGCCATGGATTTGTCTTTGATGGACAGGCTGCTACTCTTCTCCGTATTTCTTCTTGAAGAAGATGACCGATCACATTTTGAAGAGTGAGGTTGGGTTGTGTGGAGATCATCACCACAAAGTGCGCATAGGACTTTGGAAGAGAAGAAAGCAAGGTCATTACGACATCATCATCTTGAATAGAACATCCTATAGCTGATAGCTGATCTAACAGGGACTTGAAGCTGTTGATGTGAGAAGTGATGGTAGTAGAATCAGACATGCTAAGAGTAAAGAACTTCCTTCTAAGATGTAATCTCATGGTTACATCGTGAGTCTCATAAAGACTTGATAGCAAGTCCCGTGCTTCCTTAGAGGTTTTGCACGTGGTAACGTGAGATATTTGGGAGTCGACCAGATTGAGTGTGATACATGCTAGGGCCTTTTGATCTTTGATCCTCCAAGCCTTTGCTTGATCACCATCTTCTAGTTTTAGGTCTGCACCTTTTACTACATCCCAAAGATCTCTATCTATCAACATCATTCTAAGTTTTAGCTTCCAAATGTAGAAGTTAGAACCATTGAACTTGTCAATGACTCTAGCTTCACTAAGTGATGAAGATGAAGAGCTACCTATATGAGACACAATAACAATACACAAATAGAACAAACTTAATCTCTCGATTTATTTGAGCTAAGCTCTGATACCAATCTGATGGGGCAAGGGAGATAGAAGAACGCGAACGGAGAAGAGAATAGGAATATTGTGAAACAGCTCTCCCGTTCTAATCAGCTGCTAGGTGCAAAACCAGTCTAATAGATAGCTTATGCTAAATGTAATCACAGCTTTAAGTGTTCTAATTGCCCAACAAGATCTTAAAAATTAATTCATACTCTAAAATAAGAGTACATTCCACTGAAGAGATTAGAGATGGTTTGTGTGTGGTGTTACTAAAATCAGATTCAATGTGAAGTATAGTTTTGAAATAAATGGAAGAGCAGTATGATATCGTGAGTTCTTCAGGCGTCAAAGATGGCCATCATCTGATCAGAAACTGAGGAGTCTTAGACGTCTATGTTCTGATCAGAGTGCGTAAACAAGCGCGATCAAACAACAATAAAAGTGCATTCAATCACAACATGCATTCATTTATGTTGTACATAGATAAAAGCAAGCTGCTGCTATATTACACTGAAGCACAATACAAATAGCAATTACAACAAAAAATGATGGCGTAATTGGGAGGCTCAAAAGGCGTCTCATGGATGGAGCAACCCATAATCTCTGCTTGGATGATCTATTTATATACTTCATTCGTGTATCAATTACATTGAGTGCTTGTCACCTAATCAGGAAAGCCGTTGTACTTGGAAGTATATGGCTTTTGTGACAACTGTACACAGAATATATACGATCAATAATTTAGCATCGTTGACATAGACGAGGACGTCACTGGAATGTTCCTCATTTATTTGAGATGATCTTCGGGATTTTTCTCTCTTCGCAATTTTTGCAAGAAGTCGAAGGTGCCCTAAAAAAGACGGCCTTTAAAACAGCTTAACGCATGAAAATAGATGACCTTCGAGAATTTTCTCTCTTTTCGCAATTTTTGCAAAGAGTCGAAGGTGTGTTAAAAACAGTTAAGCTTTTGAACTATGCAAGTGTCGTATTTCAGGAAAATGCGAAAAGTTGACGCTGTTGAAAACATAGTGTATTTTTGTAAACTGTTGAAAAAGTAATGTTTTTCTGCAGACTTGTTCTAAATGCAAGTTTTGTGGAAGTCATTGAAGATGGCCAAGTCTTCAATGACTTCAAGTTATTAAACTTGACATCTGAACTTTGAAACTATGACAGGATTGGTTACCCTTTGTTGGAGATCAGCCGGAAGCCCGTTGTAGACGTTCTTCAAATAAATTGGCTATCTAAGTTTGTGTTTCCAAGGAGGCAACTGTGGGCTTAATTTCCAACAAGTTCTGGATGTGTCATGATGATCATCACCTAGCTGTCGTATGAGCTTGGCAAGCTTGTAAGCAGTTGCATCACTACGTCTTGATCGTCTATGATAGATTCGACAAGGCCATTTGCCTTAGCAAGTTCTTGAACTGATTGATGTGATTCTGCAGGGAGTCACCATTCGCCATCTTGAGGGAGTAAAATTTCTTCTTGAGATGTAGCTTGAAAGCTATATCTCACACTTCGTATAGTGTGCTCAAAATGTCCTAGACTTCTTTCGATATTTGGGCCTCGGATACATGGCCGATCTGGGTATCCGTAATATTGAGGATGATCAGCGCGAAAGCCTTTCCATCCTTCAGCTTCCATCTGGCGATTGTTGCATCGTCTGCTTCGGGTTTCCCTTCTGCACCTGTAACAACGTCATACAATTCTTTAGCCATTAGTACAGTTTTCATCTTAAATTTTCACAGATGGTAATTGGCTCCATCAAGCTTGTCCATGATAGGACTAGCTTTCCCATGGGTTTGTCGCGAACAGCCAGGCAAATTATTTGTCACAAATGATTCGCGAACAGCTAGACTGAGCTCGACTGATAATCAGTCGCGAATCAGTCGCAAAAGGCAAGACTAAATATTAGTCGCGAACAGCTAGACTAATAATAATTCGCTAAGAACAAATTACCAGATTGAGCAATAAGAGAGTCAAACAGAATGTAGAAAAGCATAGCAATATTGACACAAATCTGAACGTAGAACAAAACAGAGCTATTATTAGATTAAGTATAGCAAAATATACATGTCAATAATGTAGTGGAGCACAAGACAATAGCGGACGAAACTGCGTGCTCTACAAAGCTAATCCAATCTGTAAAAGAAATGAACCTATTACTAACAATACAAAGAATCAATGCGCGAGGGCATCTGCTTCGTCTATCTCTGATAAGCTTCTGATGCTATTATTTTCACACACGTTGTTATCTCACATCTCAGCATACACAAATGGTATGCAATATATATACACAATTTTACAGGTGTGCAGATGAAGAAAGTACAAAGTGGATGTGCTGTCTATAGGAGATTGTGGGTGGCTGTTGTTGTTGTCAAATCTGTTTGCACAGTTGCATGGGATGAGCATGAAAAGGCCGCGACGTCAGCCTTTGCTAAAATGAACGTTGGTGAAGATGTGAAAAATGCGACACTCTGACAAATGCCTTAAGATTTGATTTACAAGGTATCTTCCCTTTTCTGTAAGGGCACCTTCGCCATTTTGTAAGGCAGTGTCGTCTTTTTCGCCTATCACAAATCACATGTAAAAATATAGTGTCGCGTTTTTCGCCTTTCGCTTGGAAATTTACTTGTATTTATGCAGACAGTCGTGTTTTTCGCCGGTCTTATTTTACATGTAAATATGCAGACTACGTGACAACATGAGTAAAAATGCAACATGAATGGAGGCAAATTAAAATAGGATTTAGGAGAGTAGATGAGATAAATCCAACAAATGGGAGTTAACTCTATTCAAGTACGATAGGGAATTGTTGCACAGGTCCAAGATGTAGGATTGTAAGCTAGTGAACACACCTATTGAGCCAGGTAAAAAACTTTCGAAGCTTGATGAGTCATAGCCATTAGATGTAGCATTGTATAGATAGTTGGTACCACAACTAGGCTAGATATATGTTATGTTGTTGGTATTGTGAGTTAGTTTATTGCAACACCTATTGCTATACATTGGAAGGCAGCCAACCACATTTTGTAATATGTGAAGGGCACTTCCACCTATGACTTAGTGTACATGAAGTATTGAGATTTGTGGTTTTTGGATATAGATTGGGGAGGTGACTGTGATGATCGCAGGTGGTATTGCTTTTCTTGGTCCAATAAGAAGCAAAATATAGTTGCTCTATCTACAATAGAGCATAATATAAAGCTATGTGCAGTGCAACACAAGAAGCCATATGGTTGAGACAAATTTTGGAAATGTGAAACAGGAGAATCCCACGACTATATATATAGCGACAATCAGAGTGGCAGTCAGATATCAAAGAATTCGGTGTTCTATGCGAGAACCAAACACATCAAAATTCAATATCACTTTATGCGTGAGAGAAATTTGCTGAATAGAGAAATAAATGTTGTTATTGTAATATAGATAACTAGCTGGTATCTTCACTAAGCTACTCATTAGAAAAAAGTTTGATAGATTTAGATCAAAGTTTTTTGTACTTAAAGTTTGTTGACTTTAATGCTATGCATAAGCTTGGCTGAAAAGTAAAGTCTACTTTTAGGGAGAGTGTTAATATAAAAGTAGACTTATTGGGTCACTGGGTCTAAGGTCAAGACTAGGGCCAATTGTAATGGTGACTAGACAATCAACGGGAGATGCATCTCGTCAGCAACAACTTTGGTCATCATGGGTTACCACCAAAAATATGATATGTACAGTGTTTTGGATTTTTTAAAATACAACTTTATGCATGTTAAGAAAGCAACAAACCCTTTTTAGAGAAAAGTTGATATACACTCAAGATTACTTATGTGATTAGTCCACAATGATGTGTGCAGACTTGTAGAGACTAGGTCCTTAGGTAGCTCAAGGACTTGCATTGCCTTCATTAATGACTTCAAAGAACTCATAAAGATGAGATTTTGAGGAGATTCAAGGGTTCAAAAGTGTGATGGATTGAAATTGAAAAATATGATGAGAAGGTTATGATCTAGAATGGAGACAATTACATAGTGAAGGAGTTTCAATCCTTTTGTGTGAGAAGAGGTATATTAAGAGTTTACTATGTCTTACATGCCACACAAAAATGGGCTTGCAAAATGCAAAAATAGTTACATCATGGCTATGCTCAAGCATATGATACATTTTTCAACAACTTGCAAGTCAATGAGAAATAAATTGTGACTATAATTCAAATTGAAGTAGTTTAATTTGAAAAAGAAAGTTTGGGGCATTTTGAAGTGCAACTTGGAAGAATGAATGAAAAGGAGGAAGAGAAGGAAGAAGAGCCTGGAGGAGGATGAGAAGATAATGTTGTCTAGATTATGTAGCCTAGGACTTAGTTGTAGTGGACAACAACTACTTACTACTACAAGTTAGTAGTTACTACGTATGAGCATCATGATTCATTTATGTAGATATTGTTTAATGTCTTGAAAGGTAAGAGGTTAAGAGTGTAAAAGATAAGATTATACTAATAATTGTAAGTCTTTAGTATCTACTATTATCATTTATGATATGTCTCCAATTTTTGTCTATCTGGTCACATTTTGCCATACCACTTTGTTTAAGACATGGTACAAGAAAGAAGGCTACAACTGATGTATAGTTTATATAAGTTAAATTATGGGAACCATAATGACCAAGGCTCTATCACAGAAACACTACAGCACATAGAGAAGATTGATTGGATTGGAATCATAGGAAGAAAGATGGGACTCTTGATTGAGAGAAGGAATGTTGGATCGCTAGTTAACTGATTAAAGCATTTGATAGTTCAGCTAACAAGGAGTTGTGAATCATGGCCTACATTGCATTAATGAGTTTTCTTGATATTAAACTTATGCAAGATAGATGGATGCATAAGTGCATGACAATGAAAAAAGCAATCTTCCTTTTGATCACTCTTGCTTACCTGTGTCATCCTTGTGTGCTGCTACTTTGTTGCTTAAGTGCTCTAGCTTTGAAGTTCATCAATGCTTAGGTTAATACTTGAAGGATGCAGGAAGACCATGTCTGTGGACTATGACAAGGATAATTTATATCCTATGCATGGATTATCAAAACCTTCAGATGGAGGCAATGAAAATGTTGAAACACATAGCAACACAGCTTATGGCAGCAATGATATGTTGAAACACATTATTGAGACTGCTTTCTAGTAAGTGTCCTGCAATCCAAAACAGCTTATGCCTTTAACCAAGAAATATCACAGAGCTAATACAAGTGATCGAGGGGCGACTCAAAGTTTATATTTTTTAAGCTTCAAGTGTGGCCCACTAAACGAAATTACATTTCGGAACAACAATCTTCAAACTGCTAAGCAATTGATGTCAATTGGACTTCTGAGTGCTTTGAGGGGAGACCGCCTTGTTGGAAATTGGACCTAAATGCCAAGTGCTTGGATCCCATCCAAAGCCTTCCGAGCTACCCAAGGTGTCCCAGCATACGTACAGTCAATTCCCAAAAGACTACGACAAGGAGACAACACCACATTCTTCAACATCTTATATGTAGTCCATTCTAACTGCTCCATTTGCTCATGGGCCCAATGAAGCAGAGTCCATGTGGGCCGGTGAGCAGCTACACCTTTTCCACCATGCACTTTTGATGTACTACTCTGAATTTTTCCCCAACAAAGAGGGTAACATACAGCAGCATGCGAGATCCTAATGATAGAGCTGCCAAAATCAAGAGGTTAAACCACTTTCCATCTCTTGCATCTGAATTTGGGTATAAGCGGCGAAGAGATTCTTGTCCAGAAAGAGCGACAGCCATGTTATTAGAGAACTTTAACCCGCTATACTCATTCTGAAGAAGTCCCTGTTTGTCAGAAAGCAAAAAAAAATGCTTGTAAAAAGTTCCTAGCGAACCTTATAAAAACCTTCCACACTTCAATGAAAGAGGTAAAATATTACAATGAAACCTATAAATTTGAATGTGAAATTAAAACGTGTGGATGAAAATTCAAGACTTTAGGGAGTCCATACCTCAACTGCGTAGGTCTGATATGCAATGTAAGAAGCTGGATACTTCCAAACAGGCTTGGGAAGATCACTGACTCGACAGAAATATCCACCAACAAGCATTGTGATGATCTGTTTATGTCAAACACACTCTCCGTCGTCATAGTGTAAACCTCAATAACAAAATCTGCTGCTACACATAAATGGTAGAATGCTATTTTTTGCCTATAGAGGGAAGTCCCTGTCCAAGGGTTGTCCCGATTTGAGAAACTCATGCCCAAGGGTCCTCAGGTAGGTGGTAGTCTGAAGGCCCAGGTTCTTAAAACCGAAAAAGTTCCAAGGGGAACAATGTTGCAGCATTTTGTCATATGGATAGTTTATTCAAATTACCTGAATGCTTGTTGCAACAATGATTCCTTCAAAGACTGCGGGTGTGACTGAGGCAATAACCATGAGCAAGCCCTCTGCAAATGTAAGGCATAAGAATACGTTCACCACATAATACATGAATAGTTGAAATACTGGTCGAAATCCCATTAAGAAGTAGCCAATTCCTGAGCAGATCGCAGAGATGAGAAAAAGGAATGGGATTGATGACAGCATGTTTCCCAGCACAAAAATAACAGGTCTAGTATGTCCACCATCTCTCTCCCATCTGTAAACCTGCAAAATTACAAAGCCTAGAGATTGAAGACATGCCAAGATAAGATATCCGGAAATCGAAAGAATCTGGTAATTTCCATTTCACTTTTTTGGGTCGATTTACTCAATTTGAATCGATCCAATTTTTTTTTTCTTTCCATTGCGTTGAGCAGTTACTGCTCAATTCAAAAGGTCTCAAACAAACAAATTTTGCTTCTAGAATATGAACTTGAGTTTCTTATGTCATTCAGCTTCTCGAGAAAGATGACCTGAAGTTCACGTGCCAGTGCAGGGAAGCTTCCAATTGCCAGCAATGACAGAAAGGACACCATGAAGAAAATAGCTGAGGCTCTGATCTGTTTTTTCCCACAGATGTAGAGTTATACTCTGTTGCATATTTAGAAATACATCCTCCAGCAAAAGCTTCATATTTGTTGCTGAAATAGGAAATTATCTAAAAAGTGACACTATAAGGCTTGAAATTTTCATTTTCCAACAATCAGGTTATTTGTCAAAAGAAAGCTGGTGCTAATCAAATAACTAGTTATGAAATGTATTTATTTGCACCAATGTCAATGACTTTGGAGTTTCTTTTGCTACTTTCTTCTGTCTGCTTCTGAGTTTCTACATTGTTTGAGCTGAAACTAGAGCGTTTTTCTTTTAACTGCTGAATTGATTGTTTGGGATGGTGATTATGAGGACTCAGAACTGATTTTTTTGACAGAGCCGAGACATGAAAATAACATGAGAGAGAAGACACATTCAGCAAACTCCATGGGATGGCCCTCGACCCAAGTGTGAATAAGCAACTAGCAGGTGCCCTCTCAGACCTTCCATTGAAAGGTCCATGTGATATCTGTCAATCGATGACTGGTCCGCACATGAAGCTTTCAAGCAGATGGGTTTGCAGTCAATAATGGTTTGCATCTGCTACTTGTCGATCGATCATAGGCCAGTTTTTGCCATAATGGCAAGTCAGGGAAGATTGCGCTGGGTGAGTTTGTGACCAAAATACAAATAAAAACAAGCATGTGGGACTACATGCAGTGTAAAGTCCCTGCCTGCCAAGGGCTTGTTCAGATTTGATAGCTTGGGCCTGAGGGCAGTAGCCCGAGGGCCCAGACTTTTAAGGAGAAAGTCACAGAGAGTTTCCATGGCATAAAAACTGTTGGACTCCTTGATTTACCATAGTATATAGCTTTTTATTGCATATAGAGTTTGGGCTCCTTAATCTACGCAAGTAATCAGGTTTCCCTCTGTATCATATTTAAATTTTGCATTTTAAATCAACCCTTGAAAGTAGAAAGAGAAATTCCAAATAAAGTTCTATTTAGCTTCAAATATTCCCAGCTGAACTTGCCTTCTCATAGGACAGCTATTTTTTGCACTGGTTAAAAGTGGATGTTCAAAACGAGGTTACAAGGACAATATCGACAGTTTGGTCTATGAGGAGCAGAATCCCTCCTTTACAGGCTCATATACAAACCTGCAGAGAATTTTTCAAGAGAAAAAGTCTTTAAATTGTGAGCTTGCATTTTTACCTTTGTGAGTACACAAGCATCAAGATTTTGCCTACTTATTATGAGAAGACCAGATTGCAATCAGAATTCCATGATGAATCCTTCACAGACTGCAGCCGTCATCTGCAGAAACTAGCCACAATCTGTATACAGATGAGCTTAGTATTGTGTGAAGTGCTCCAAATTAAGTGGCAAGAATAAAAGGGGGGGAACAACATTAAGGGATCTCATGTCTTGGTCATTATTCATCTGGATGGAAGTTAAATTCCTTTTCATTGGATGCGATGAACTCGAAGGACACAGCATTTCAAAGTTCTTATTGATATTACTCCATGTCAATACAATGAAAGATAGGTGTATTTTACCATGAATTCTTACACAAAATTTACTAGTTTTAGCTTTCCCGTATCTTACAAAAAACTGATCAAATAAAGTATTCAATTGATCCAGTTACCACAAGATATGAGCCATTTTAAGTGGTACAAATGGTTTGCACGACAGAATCTCTGAAAAAAATTGTAGTCTTTTGTGACTTTGGCTTGTGACAAAGTAATTACATCTATTATCCAATCTGCAAGATTGCAGCTCACTTTGTGTGGGCATCTATGCAATTACTGACTCTATTGACTGCTTCATGATGCTGCTATGTCACTTGTTGAAACTAGTACTGATCTTCCAACTTTTGGACATCTTATGGACCACTGAATGACAAAACTAGGCTAGTCAAATGTATGTCCAGACAACAGTCAAAAACCAAGGGCTATGATACTTGATCTGATGTAAAAGCAGATGTGCATGTACCATTATCAAATAAAGGTTTATGAGCTTACAGGTATTGAAGTCGAAGAATTGCCAAGTTGGTAGTAAACTGTTCCAATGCACAACATAAGTGCAATGTACAAGATGCATCGAAACCAGTAGAACATGAAATCCCGTGACATATTCAAGAAAGATCTCCATATCGTAACCGCAAGTCGAGTCAAACTAGTTGCATTATATGATGCATTCCAGACTGGCAATTCCTGGACTTGGTCAGTAGAAGTGAGAATTACTTGTTATTGTGGCGCTCTTTACATGTAAAATCGAAGAAATTTAATGGCTTTTTAAATATTACATTGGCAGTGGATATGCACCTGTTTTGACAGCTGCACCACCAAATTCTCCACTGCTGCAGCATCTGTAGATGCCTTGTAGGCAGTCTCTAAGGTTCTGATTATGACAGAAGTTTGAAGATGACCCAATGGATGAGAACCCTGTTCAAAGTCCTGATACATCAAAGAATCTGTTTAAAACATGAGTTTATGTGCAGATGTTTTGACTGAAAAAGAGTTCTTGTTGGTTACTTGTTCTCTCAAGCCAAAATTGAAATGAAAAAGCTAAAGTAATGCTGCACAAAAAGCATCTAAATGTCATTTTTGCCTTGCATCTGAACAAAAAAGACGCTTATTTTGGTTCAGGTTTTCCATGAAATATTACAAAAATGCATGTTAAATGTTCCCCTTGTGAAAAGCAGGTAACATACCATCCAAGATCATTTGTAATTGAATTCAGTCTAGTATTTCTTCGAACCTTTCTTGAGAGGAGCACAAAAAGGGTGAAACATTCTATTAAGAAGCCCTTTGGTGAGATTATGGCGTAGCATCCAGCTATTCAGGTGACTATGACACATTTCAAATGTGATTATGGATTAGCCAGGCCTTAAGCTAGAAATTGGCCCATTAGAGACTTATGTTGCACAACACTCTCAAGGGATGTTGTACATGAAATAAATCAATGTGTGGGGAGCTGGACATTGATCCTTGAAACATACCTGCCTAAGAAATTGGAACGATGCCACTCGATCAAAATCCCAGTTGATGGCTTGCAAAAAATGATCTGAAGGATTTTGAAATCGTGGGCAAGGGAAGCCTGAATTCTCAAAATGCTGCATACCCATGTTCAAAGTTAGAACCACAAGCCATTTCATACATATATCCTAGACATGGTTCTTGATAAAGGGCCAGTTCTTATGTCACTTTGATTGTATGCCAGATTCCAATGGTATAAAAGAGGGCTCCTTATCCAATATTATGGTTAATCATATTGTACATGCCCAAGACAAGAGTTGACAAGAAATAGACAATATGCCGAAATTCAAAACAAACAGAGCTCCTTGGATTGAGTTCTACAATCGATCATCCTGAACAATGCCAAAAAATGAAATGCCCACAACAAAACCAGAGTATCGAACAATTTCCTCATGATTCAAACTTCAAAGAGTCAACTTTGTGAAATAATCAAGCAATTAGATTACTTCGATTGGTTTACCAAAGCATAACTAGTGATACAAAGAGGAGAAACTCATCAAATTGAGAAGTAAACTTTCCATATTAAATAGAAAACAAAAATGTTTGAAAATTTTGAGGCACCTCAATTACATTAACTTAAATCTTTTGGGTAGAATCATGAATCTTTCATCAAACGTGTCAACTACTAAATTTGACCTAGTTTGCATTATGAAAGGATACAAAATGTTGCTATTATCACCACAAGATGTTTAGTTGAATTCACATGAGTCTCAAGGATATATTTCTTCATTAGAACATTATAGTTTGTACGACTTTGTACTATGAAGCTACCAAAGTCAGGGCGATTGTGACCAAATAAGTCATTAATAGGTCTCCTTGTGTGGCTGGTTTGATTAATAGGATGGGACAAGTACCAAAGGAAACCAGCATCGCTTTCAGGGCCTCACCATCACCCATTGAGCCAAACAACCATTTTTTCGGCCAAATATAAACAAATTGCCAAGGTAGTTATTCAAGATAGTAAGAAGTTGTCTGAAGAATGATTCTCTAAGAAAGATCATAATTAAGATGATGGTAGATTGCCTTGCAAGCCCTTCTAAAAAAGGAACTTAATCATACCAGGTTTGCTATAAGAAGCTCATAAACCCTAATTACAAAGTCACAAAGGCTTAGGGGAGAAGGTTAATTGCAGCCTGTAGGGAATTCCACATTACGATGTTAGAGTATTTACCTCGCCATAGTCAAAATCCTCCTTTACAAGTAACCTTAAAATTGGGTGACTTCTAGAATTCTTGCATGCTCTTAGACGGCGCTATAAAAATCACTTTTTTTCTACTTTAGCTCTTTAAACTAGTATGTCAGACCCTAATACCTGATTGATTATATTTTGGTCTATTTGGTCAACATTTATAATATGGTAGAAACCACACACATAAGCAAGACCCTAACTCTCTAGGAGGGCTCAGATAAGGACGGAGACCATTTTTCTATTCCAAGTGGACTCTCTATAGTAGTGTTCTTGGTAAAAGGGCCTGCAAGCATGTTTGTTTTTTATTGTCTTGATATCTCAGCTGAATAGTGGGATTCACTTAACAAGACTAAAATATAGTGATAGCAAATGAATATGAGCTGAAAACTTGAGCCAAGGCCTTAAAGATTTGATACTGAACCGTACGGTTCTGAGAACCATGGTGAACCATTCAAAGTTCTCAGATTCTATGGTTGCATCAACGAATTGCAATTCGCGATACTAATCATGATTCACGAATAGCGCGATTCACCCAAAAAAATGGTAAATACATGCAATATGGGTATTGGTAGAAAGAGAAAACATAGATAGAAGATTAAGATTAAATGGGTTTCCTGTAGTTTCAAGTCCAATTCCAGGCAATTAGGTGAGATCCCGTTTTTATGAATGAACTATGTACATCATAAACTTGACCCAACTAGCATCAAATTAAATGGATTTCCAATAGCTTCAGTTGCATAACTCCAATTCATTCTCTAACAAAAGCAACAAAAAATATTAACTATAAAAAATTCAAAAAATATTAGTTTTTTTTTCTTTGTTTTTCGATTCGTTGCAATTATGAGATGAAATTGCCAAAAAAAATTTGAAGAACCCTAAAATAATGAGTTTTAATTGTGCTTAGCATTGAGGTTTTCTCAAAATGTTTGCTCTACCACACCAAACAGGTTAATTTCTAACCCTGGCCCTTGCCTTTAGGGTGAAATCAATTAACAAAATACTAAACACCCTACTACTACATGTATTATGCGCACATGCATATAAAGAAAGTGCAAAAGCTTTTTCTCTTATGGTCAAAGAAGATAATGATCAGGTCAATTCTCGAAACCCTAAGTTTTGGTGATTGTTATGGAACTGAAGCCCTACTATTTTCCATACATTGCTTCATAATGATAGAAATATTCAAAATAAAGATTGTGTATTGCTATTACAAACTAGACTCACACAATTCAAATATAGAGTTTCCTCACCGTTTTCAATGCAGATCTATACAAATATGTGATTTTGATGTCTAGCACCCTCTAGATATTACAATCATATCACAATTTGCTAGATTAGAGGTGAGCCACTCCCTTGAGCCTAGTAATTATCAAACGTACCTTACATGTTCAAATGTGGTTAGTGACCCCAAGTAATCGCTTCCAAGACCCTCTTTACCTATTCTAAGCTCCCTCAACCCCTCCCAAAAATGTCAAGTCTCCATCATTATTTTTTCTATGAAAAATCTGCGCATGATGCTATAACATCACAAAACACAAGTAGCACTTGATGCTTCGCTATGATGCTTGATACAAGATGGTTGGACTTAGTGCTGGGTAAATTTCCTCAATCATTGGCTAGTGACTACACAAGTCTTCAAAGATGAGTTGCTAGATTTGGATCATGGTTGCTGCAAATCTGCCGAGAATCGTTGTTCAAAATTTATTTTTCTTTTGTTTTGAACTGATTTTGGCACATTATTTCAACTATGCATCTACCCGGAAATGGACCCTACTGTACCTGAAACCACTGGCAACCTGCATAAATGCACTGCTCTCAAGCTGATACCCATATTGCCCAGTAGAATCACAAAAAAAAATGATTCTCAAAACCCTAACAAAAACCGCAAATCGCGATTTGAACCGCGATTCACAGTTGACCAACTATGATTTGGATATATAAGAAAATTTTAACAATTCAAGCATCGGCCTTTTCAGCCACGCTTCAAGAATTTGTCACTAACTTTTTACATCTTCAATATTTTGGTTACTCTTGCTTCATGTGAGTCTAAGGTCTAGTCCGAAGGGCTTTCTATAACAAACTAAGATCGACTACAAACCATGCTCTTTGTAGATATAGTTGCAAACCATGCTCTTTAATATAGTTGCAAGCCTCAATTTTCCTTTAGATGTACTAGTCATACGGTTAGTTGTTTCACCTATTTCACTACAAATTGTCTTTCAGTTATCACCTAAGGGTGCAAGCTGGCCTCAACTGTTAAAGATGCTCTAGAGGGGCTTCAAATTATCGAGGGTATACTAACTAAGGATGACATACCAGGTTCCACCTTCTCTCATGTGCACCTCCTATGGAATAGAGTATGCTCGCAAGGTACTTGCTTTACCATAACTTGTGAAATTCAGGAGTCCATAAGACTCTTTATTTGGTAGCCAAACTAGAGAGCCATGGCAACATTCACTAAACAATTGTACAACTTAGATTGTCATTTCTGATTTGAAATGCTAACACACTAATAAAAATCTTACAACTACAAGAAAAATTTCCTATATGTTGGCTTTATGAGAAAGAGTCATAATTGATCACAACATGAAGCATTTAAGCATATCTTGAGTTTATGTATGGTGCCTTGCCCCATTATGTGCAATACAGACTTCAAGCCAAATTTTCAAAATATATTATCGTATGGAGAATAGCTCCTTATATGATAAGACATGCACTCTTGCTAAACTAGACTTAATGAAAAAAATATTCTTTTGAGGTCATCTAAATTGTATATACCAGATTGGCTTATGCTTTGTTTTTTATTGTGTGTGTAAGGTTTTATTACATTCAATTTCGCAATGTAGTTCATTGATTATATCTTATATTGATTTTGATGCACATATTTCTCTTTTCCACAACATGATAGCACATTGTTAACATCTGGTAAAAATGCATGCAAGAAGAATGGACTTGAAAAAGCAATTAAAGAAATTTTGTGTTAGTCATCTCATACCTCCAGACATGCCGATATCTCTCCAAAGAACAATGTTTTCCCTTTAGCAAGCAAGAAAATCTTGTCAAAAAGATTGGTAATCTCTAGACAAGTTTGTTCTGTTGTAACCATCACTGTACAGCCACCAATTGCCAGCCTTTTCAAACATGTCATCACCAAGAAGCCTGATATACTATTCCCAAATCAAGCAACCAAAGATTTCAAAGTTGAGAAAAAGGTGTTAGACTTTTAAAACTATGATACATTTTGAAATATACGAGAAGAAACAAAAAAATTAGCTTGCCCTAATTTTGACTTTTTTAGATCTAGAGGTATTTGAGTCACTAAGTTTGTAGTATGTACAATAGATGCAAGTTTTGGAATTTCCCATTAAGGTATCACCATAAATTTTTGCAAATTTTTATTTATTTTGTTGGAACTTGGTCTTTTGGAAAAATTTAAGGTTTTTTTTAATTTTTTAGTTTTATGGCTTTGTGAAAAGTTTAGGTTGTTTGAAAATGTGTTTTTGGAGGTTTTTCATGTTTCTTTTACATTTTAACTGATTTTTTGACTTTTTAGGCGTGCTAAAAAATTACATGATTGTGGTTAAAATAGGAAATGCCAACATACAAATGATAAAAAAAATGTAGTCTCAAATGCAAAGTCTTCTAACATGAATTTATATATATCTTACATATAAATCAAACAGTGAATGTCAATTGCTTCAAGGGAGAACATCATAACATAATGGAGACAACTTTACATAAGCAAAATGGTCAAACACAACAATTGTTAATAGGTGCCATGCATGCCTTTAATAAAAAGAATCACTTGCATGCTATTATTTAATGAGGATCCAATGTTTGGTACTATGACAAAAAACTAGTGAACTTTAAACTTAGGGTAATGCCAAATCAACATAGAGTCTCAATCATGAGCTTCATCATGTGTAGCATGGACTCAATGACATGGAATTCATATTCATGTCATCAATGCTCAAGTGCAATCACAGATTACCACATAAAGTTTCAGACAGTTCAAAATCAAGCCTCAAAAAATCAAATCAACAAATTCGATATAGGGCTTTAAAACAGTCAATTTTTTATGTTGGATATACGTTACATATTCTTCCAATTTCTGCTGTAGATTCTAGTGCCACCTTCATATATAGGAATTATATTCTTCATAGTGCATCAACAGCTACATTTTCTTTTCCCTTAAGATATTCAATATCAAAATCATAAGATTGAACTAGTGACAACCATCTCTTTTGGCTTGTCAGTCAACTGCTTCTATTCAGAAATTTAGAGCCACATAAGTAATGACGACATTTCTTGAGTGCATGTACAAATTGCTGACGTTGAGCTTTTTTTGCAGAAATCGACTGTGAGGTAGAGTTTAGTTGTGTGGACTATGTAGGTCAGACTATTTTTTTCGTTGCCTGAAACTCACTAATGCTTGTGTAAAAATAGTTGTCATGTCTCCTCCAGTTTTGAGCCATTCCATCCCTAGGATGATATCAATGGGACCCATTTTGACTATGTGAAAAAGTGCTGAGGGTACAATCATGAATTTGCAATTTAACAACGAAAGTGATTTTGTTGCAAAAAATGGTTGGTCCGTTCACTATTTGCACTTTCATCTCATTAGAAAAATCTAAAGATACTCATTTACAACTCTTAAGAGATTGACTGTTGAACAAGTTGTGTGTACTACCACTATCTACTAAACAAAACACTTGCCTTCCATTATCTAGTGCTTCAGTACAGAAGGTTTTATTTAAATGAGATCCCTTGAAAGCAATTAAAAAAAATGCCTATTAGCTTTGCCTCCTAATCCCTTCTAACGGAACACTCTTAATATCCTTTGTCAAGGTGGTCCTATTGTGATTCCTCACCTGATGATGTCACTTCATTTCTTACTTTGAACGAGGACGGTTCACTGTCGAAGTCATCTTTCTATTTCGCATCTTCATCGCTCTAATCATCTTCAATGAATAAACAAATACCAGCAAACTTCATAGCTTAATCTAATGTTGTTCAGGATCATGATTGTAAATCTTGGATGTGTGTTTGTAGATGGTCTGATTCAATGACAGGAGGCAAATTCGAAGTCAAACTCCAAAATTCAAAGTTGCAATCTTGAATTGAATTCTTTGGCACATTTCCATCCACCGTTTGAAGATCTTGAAATGGACTTTTGAAAGTACTAATGCAAGAATTCTTGAATATTTCCCAATTCGTTCTTTCATGGGTTCCTCTGCCACATGGCTCCAAAGGCAAAAACCAGTTTTCTTTATTTTCCACCACTTATAAGTTGCCACTTCAAAAAAAGTAGCATAATTGATCTTAGCTGGATAAGTCTGTTACAAGATATAAAATAACGATTAACCCTATCCAACCATTCTTGAATCTCAACGGACTTGGCATCACCATTAAAAATTCACTGCTCGAACATCTCTCTATCAAATCCATCTTTGATTCGGATCCCATTAATAACGCTTGAAATATGTTTTCCTTTAATTTTGTTGAAATTTTCGATCATTATCAAAGGTTTTTAATGAATTGATGTCATCGCTATGAAAGATTCAAAGTCCAAGAAATTCAGTGGTTATTCTTGATATTTGTTAAATTCTGTCATCCAATATGAGCTCACTGAAATACATTCAATAACTCTAAGTCTACTTCCCAATCAAAAAATACTCTAAACCAAGAATTTCCTATATTCTATGCACATAACGTTTACTAATGAATCCTAATGACTCCTCCCAAATCATGCCTCTTATAAGCAATACAGATTGAAACAAATAGTTTCTGGTAAATTCCCTTGACATTGTTCGCTTAACCAATTAGCTTTATTCAGGATTAATCCAACTACTCAAGTTAATGGATAACAAGAATAATCGACGGTCTAAATCGAGGGTGATGATGTAGGTTTGTCCTAAATTGATGCAGCACCATACCCAAACATGTATACTATAGAAGTTACAACGTGAGTAGCCTGAACATCTTGACCAGTTTCTAGCTCTAATTGATAACTGGTTCTCAGATTGGAAACTAATTGATTGTTTTGTTTTGGAGCCAAAACAGAAAACAGTTTTGTCCACTTTTCATCATCCACTTCTTGTCTTCTCCAATGTGCTTCTCAATCCTCTTCCCGCCTTTTACAATTCTCTTCCCACCTTTTATAATCCTCTTCTTGATTTGGATCCATATTCAGCAACATTTGCACAGTTATATCATGTGCTGATTGGAATTATTCTTTGGTAACTGCTTCTTGTTCCATAACTTCATGTTCTCCTGGAATTTCACTTGAAAGAATATCTTGAGTGTTGGTATTGTCTAGCATTTGCTTCCTCCTTCCTCCAATTGTTGTAGCAGTATTTTCAAACAATATTCATAAGGCAAATTCACTGAAACAATGTTCTATGTATATGACTTTTTTTGGAATATTTGTGCCACAGAAGAATAGGCTATTTGAAATTCCAACAAAAGCAAAACTTGGGTGGGCAGGGATATTGCCAAAAAACAAATTGGGATATTGGTACTGCGAGAGAATAGGCTATTTGAAGTTCAAATAAGGCAAAAAGAACATGGTGGCTTGTTTTTTGCTAGTACAAGAATTGAATATTTGAAATTCAAACAGGGCAGACACACGAGAAGGGTCTATTTGAAATTCAAACAGGACAAATTTCGCTCGGTAGATATATTACAAATTCTTTCTAATCTGATCTCAATTATGTGCGAGAATAGGTTGATCAATGTTCCAAACAAGGCTTACGCGCTCGTAGTAGATAATTTGTACATCCACTATCGGATGTGTGCACACCACAACAAATAACAACTTAAACTCAACAAACACTCACTTGTTATACTTATTTAAGACACTTTGAGGGTCTAGAGAGGGAACCACCTTCATCTTTTGAGGCTAATAGTCCTTTATGGGCCCAACAGAGCTCACAAGGGATATTAAATATGCACTTCTGAGCACTTAAGTGATAAAACTACATGACAATAATGTATATCAATGCTGTAAGACCATATAGACAATTGATTGTTGTTGCCTTACCACTTTGTGATTCAAGAGGAAAACTACTACAAAGAAAGATGGTCCCTAATCAGATCAAATGAGGTACCAAAGTGGCTTGCCTACTCATATGTGACGTTACCTTCTTATTTGTAAAGGATGGGTCATATCTTCAAGGACTGACCTCAGTCTTGAAATGAAATGTGGTAAAATGATGGCATACTTGAATTTATCAAAGATGGCAGTGGCTTCAAAAGTCCATTGTAATGGCTCATGATCTTCAATTCTTTTGGTAAGGGTAGGGTAAGTTGGACATGGTAGTGTATGAGTTTCACGAGGTGGTTTGCTACTCCTAGTAATTGATGATGTTGATGTAAAATGGTGGGCATATGGATTAAAGTTTGGTCATGTCAAGGGTGACACCTTCAGTGGAGAGGAGGAATCCCAAATATTCGATACAAAGCTTAGTCGCCCATTCCGGAACGAAACGTGTTCTGGAAAGTTCTAGAACGCGTTCCGTTCCGGAATGATGCCCTCAAATATATATATATATATATATATATATATATATATATATATATATCATAGTTGCAGCGAATCGCGATTCGCTGGGACTGCGATTCGCGGGTCGCGATTCTGCGAATCGCGATTCGCGACCCAGAATCGCAAAAAAAAAAAAAAAAAAAAAAAATTTTTTGGAAAAATAACTTATTGCTGAAATTTTTTTAGGGGATCAATTGTCAAACCAGCGTTTTGCCTCTCATAAGTGCAGTAGATGAGGCACAAACAGATCTTATTTTCAGTAGCTATCCGGTTGTCATTTGCTCTGGTTTTCAGTAAATGTTAATGCTACAGTTTGGACTATCAACTGTATGGATGATGATCACTTTTGCAATTGGTTCACTGGAGATGTGAGTGCAATGTACATACAGTTGGGGGCATAAATATTGGGCCCTTCTCGGCACGCATTTGGACCCCATTTTTATCTAAGGGGGGCGGTGGCATTTTTATCTACAGTGTCTATAGGGGGTTCGGGGGACAGTAGCCCCCCGGGAAACGGGGGGTTCGGGGGGCGGTAGCCCCCTGGTGGGGGGTTTGGGGGGCAACGCCCCCCAACGGCGGGGTCCCCCCGACGGTAAGGCCTCTTCATGATTTGGCCTTCCAACTCCCCGAGTGAAAACACACTTTTTGGTGTTTCGCACCTGAAACAGTCGGCAAACTACACAATCATAATCCCCTCGATCAGAGCTTTCATCTGATACCCATATTGCCTAAAAAAATTACAAAAAACAAAAAAAAAAACAAAAATCGATTCTACACGATTCTGGGAAAATCCCGAATCGCGAATCGGAATTGCGATTCTGATCGCAATTCTGAATCGCGATTCGGGAATCGCGCTGCAACTATGATATATATATATATGTTTTTTTTACAAAGGATTTAATCATATAAAATGCATTTTTTTTATAACTTAAAAAATTTCGTTCCGATCCATTTTGGTCGGAACGGGCTTCTAAGATACAAAGATACTCAAATGAACGCTTTTTTCTTTTGCAAATAATTGATGGTCTCATGAGCTTTCAAATAAACTATGTAACAGTGTTATGAGTTAAGCAGTAGCATGCACCTTCATCTAAGCTTTGTCACTAGATGAGAATTTAAGGATATTTTTTGCTGTTTCCAAGAACCTTTTTTTGTTTTCTAATTCCATGATCATTGCCAAATGTTGGGGCCAACACATGGTGTAGCTCATAGATACAGTTGCTAATTGGTATGGCAACAGTCAACTTAAGTGCAAATAAGTGGAACTAATCTATATTGCAAGCAGCAGAACTTGGGCACATGTAATCAGAAGCATTATTTGAAGTTCTGGATTACCACCAAGTCGATTTAGATCAATTCAAATATTTCTTTGTCAGTTCAATCATCCTACTGCAAAATGATTCAAGAGAAACCTGATTATTTTTCAAAAATTTGAATAGAACGTGGGGAAAATGAACTTTTTCACAAACGGAAGGTCTTTGGAAAACTCGATTCGACTGGTTTTGAAATGGCCTCAATACGTGATTCATTGTGACTATGGCAATTAGTGCTGTCATACTAGCTTGATAGTATAAGAAATCTATTTAGAAAGTTACATGATTGAGAACATAAGTATAGAAAGTTACTCTATGAGGATGTGGAACAAGTGAGCATACTAAAACTTACACCTTGGCCGTTATAACTTTCTGCAAACTCCTAATGTATATATGTACCTGTCCAGGTCCTCCACTGGCTTCTCCACAAAAACTAAGCGTGGATTTTCAAGAAGTTCCAAGGCAATACTCAATCTCCTTTTTTCTCCAAGAGGAAGGCCTTTCCCTCGACAGTATCCTCCGACAATCGTGGTTGAGAATTCCTGCAATTGCATATCTGCAATGACTCCATCTACAAGTGCATTTTTCTCTGCACATGGCCAGCAATCAGGAAGTTGTAGAAGAGCTGAGTAGAACAGCGTTTCCCGCACCGTGAGAGTTTCCAACAGTTGACCTCCCTTTCTAACATATGCCTGCACTTTGCAAACTAGATCAGGGGATACCATCTAGTCTTGCTACAGAAAACATCAGAGTTTCCATATGGGTTTGTGCAAGGAGCATGTCTATGTTTTAGAAGAATTGTATCATCGTTTTAGTCTTGCTACCAAAAATATAAGAATTTACATGTCGGTTTGTGCAACGAGCAGGAATCTGGAAGTAAAACACAACATGACTTCCATGTCCTTTTTGCTAGAGTGATTGGGTAAAACGTCATCATCTACATCAGGCCTGAGTGATCTCCTGAATCACTTTTGTATAGTAGTAGATGACGAATACCTGGCCGACGACGTTTGTTAGCATTTATCTAGGAAAGCTCAAGAATGTCATGGTTTTTGTTGTGTCTGTGCTTACATGACTTTTATGCGTTAGCCGATGTATTGGGTGGCCATTAAGCAAGATCTCGCCAAACATTTTGGCATTGGTTGGAAGAGTTCCTGTTGCAAATTGCCCACATATCAAAAGCTTCTCACACACACACGCAGGCACGCACGCCACAAAACAGCTTCAATCAAAAAGTAGCTCACCTGCAAGAGCTCTGAGCAAAGAAGACTTCCCAGAATTTGATGGACCCATGATAGCAGTCAGAGTTGATGGCAGAGCATATCCTGTCAAGCTTTGAATCACTTTGTATGAATGTCCTCTTTTGCCCTCTAGTTTCACAGTGAGATCTCTCCAAAGCAGAGTAGCCTCTTTGTCAAGTTTCTTCTTCACGGCAGACCTTCCTCCTGCTCCTCCATCACCAGATACATCTTTTATACTTTCTTCCAATAATGGGGTGGCTCTTGCAATCTGAAGTTGATGTTCTTCCCTCCTTAAAGAATCGGGCTCTTCTTCTGGCTCGACTACATCTCCTGAAAAAGGTGCCACCTTCGAAGATCCATTGCCTGGACTGGTTTCTGCTCTCGATCTAGAGAGTCTCGGAGGAGCCATCCATGACTCTGTTCCTTTGATTGCCTGAGGATCAACAAGAACATGAAAAAATGCCTCAACTACTTCTGGGCTACTTGGGCTAGATGAGCTTGCATGTGGACTACTTTTCCTGTGGCTTCGAGGAATGGACAAGCTTGATGAAGCCGACTCTGTTTCCATTATAGCTCCTGACGTTTTACGGATACATGCAGATGCGTATGACTTCTGCTAATTAATAGGCTGATGCATATGGACTTAGTGTGATCAACCAGCATAATTCAGCTTATATTGAATGCTTTTTGTGCTTGAACAGGAGAAATATAGCGGCCCTGAAAATCCACAAAAACTCAAGAGGATCCTCAGAAAGAGAGCTGCACATTTAATTAGTCTTGATCCATGGCATCCACAACACTTCCACTGCTACACTACCCAACAATGCATCAGAGAACCGAGGGCATTTAAGCCAGGGTGGAAGAAGGATGAAATGAGGAAGCATCGAAATATCGGGCATTAAGCTGGGGGCCACCATCGCTGATGCCACCACCCAAATCAACCGGACCACTGCTGGTACACTGAAGCACTTTACTCTGCCAAGAAAGAAGCTGTTCTTGCCATTAGAAGCTTCAATTCCACGAGCTCTTAGAATTGGAAGATCTGTCCAGCTAGCTTTCCTATCAACAGTGAACACGAAAGCGGCCTCCATTCCTCCTGCCTGCTAAAGCTCAAGCCTTTGTCGGTTGTGGACCACAGTACCTCTCAGATCTGGTAGGCCCACTGAAACTAAATCTATCCAGTACCCTTTCTAGTGATAGTGACATCAAGAGCACACTCCTGCATCTGGCACGGCAAAAGGATATAGCTCATACATGTGATTAAATCTAGAAAGTACCAGATTAAATCATTTTTTGCTGGGGAGCTTTGCAGGAGTTACGAGCTGCAAAGTTCAAGATTATAGATTTTGGCAGAGCAGGCTGCAGCACATCACTGTCTTTGGTTGTTACACAAAACACTAAACTAATGCAAATTCAAATTGTGTTGCTGCTTTGCTTTGTACAGACTGCCACCTGCTGCCTGCATGCTTGATCCAGAGGAATTTAATAGTGGGTGACACGATGACCAGCATGCCAATCAGATGCTTTAATCTGAAGCAATCCTCGATGCTTGGAGATGTTTGATGTATGCACAGATACAGAGCATAAAAGATTTTGCATAGATATTCCTTCTTTTCTTGCTTTTCTTGCTTCAAAGTTAGAAGCTTAGGACCACCTACCTAACATTGGGTTTGAACTTTGTGCAGAGGCTGTCCCAGCAAAAGCATGAGATTCCTTGAATTGCAATTTGCATGCATGATGCTATCTTTTCAAAGTTCTCATATCTTGAGAGGCAAAGCTCTCATATCTTGACTCATGACTTAGGGACTCCCTTGTGATGGGCATTGGAATTTGGGAGGATGTGTATATGCAAGGCAACTACTCAAACCTATGACCATGGCCCACCACCATCTAACTTGGTGGTGGTGGCTGCTTGAGAGCATCACCAACATTTCTTAGCCTAAAGCAACCGTCACCATTAACTTGAATATTACTTACATGTGTATAGGTGTAATAGATCCTAACACCACAGTAGGGCAAACACTAACTGATCCACCCAACCTTGCCTACTCCCTGATATAGAGTAAGCCCCTCCTAGCCCAGTGTGAGGACTGGTAGCATGCTACTGCCAAGTGTCGGCCACGTTACCGTGCTGGGGCACACTACTCACACTGTCTTGCCTTGTTGGTCATGTACGCTGGACACGACCCTAACTGTGGTATCTGACCTATTTGTGTTCTCTAGGGTTCGGCACTGGTTACGAGCTCGTAACACTCCCTCCCCCTTGAGAACCGTCTTGGTCCTCTAAGACAAAGTCTGAAAAAATCTTGCGAAGGACGCTGCCTCTTTCCCAAGTGGCATTCTCAACAGGCTGATCATTCCACTTAACCAGATATTCTCGGTATAGAGTATGACGAGTCTGCGTCTCTCTACTATCAAGAATCTCCTCTGGTTCATGTGGAGGTTGTTGAGGATCCAATGGGAGAACTAGAACACTGTCCCCTACCAGATTATCTGATCTGGTTAAGGCTTTTCGTAACTGACTTACATGAAAGACTGGAAAAACCTTATTGCTGTGTGGGAGTTCTAGTTCATAGGTGACCTCGCCTAGTCTCCTACTGATGGTAAAGGGACCACAATACCTTGGAGACAACTTAGCACACACTCCTGATTTGAGGGTTTTAGAGTCAACTGGGACTCTCAAGTAGACTTTCTCACCAGTGGAGAACTGCACATCCCGTCTGTGTGGATCTGCATAATGCCTGGCTCGATCCTGGGATTGTCTAATGCTATGCTTAGCATGTTCTATCATCTGGTTTAGGTCTTCTAAAAAGTTTCTGGCTGCTTCAACTTTTTCTTGTTTAAACCCTACAGTTGTGGGTGAGCGTGGCTGAAAACCGTACATCAGCATAAATGGGCTGTATCCCGTAGCTGAATGTTTGGTACTGTTGTAAGCAAACTCTAATATCGAGAGATACTCCTCCCAATTAGTCTGCTTCTTGCTGATGTATGCACGAAGCATATCCTCCAGCACTTGATTTACCCTTTCTGTTTGACCGTCCGTCTGTGGATGGTCGGTGGTACTCATATTAAGTTTAGTATGGAGATGATGGAATACTGCCCTCCAAAAATTTCCAGTAAACTTACTGTCCCGGTCGCTGACTATGCCGGAAGGTAGACCGTACAATTTAAATAGCCCGTCTACAAACAACCTCGCTAACTCTGGAGCTCTAACGGTTGTTTTGGTCGGAATAAAATGAGCCATTTTGGTCAGACGGTCAACTGTGACCCATATAGCGTCATTACCCTTTTGGGTTTTAGGCAGGCCTACTATAAAATCCATGGAGATACTCTCCCATTTACCAGCTGGTATTTCTAAGGGATGCAACAACCCTCCTGCCTTTAAACGCTCTGATTTATTTACTTGACATTTCTGGCAACTAGTTACATACTGGTGGACGTCCTTTTTCATATTGGGCCAGAAAAATTGCCTACGAAGAAGCTCATAGGTCTTCTGTATGCCTGGGTGTCCCGCGCTAGGATTGTCATGACATTCATATAGGACCTGCTGCCTATAATCCTCTGAATTGGGGACACATACTCTATCTCTATAGAGCAAGTACTCATCCTGAATGGAATACTGTTTCCATTTGAATCCTTGAGTCAACTGACCCTCAACCACTGGGGTTTGCTTGGGTAATACAGGCTCAGAATCCTCAACGTCATCTGACGACGTATACTCGGACTCATCATCATCCTCAACGGAAGCTGCCGTATTCTTGGATGAACTGGCACCAACCCCGGGAACTGGTTCTGGAGTCTGTAACTGTCTGTTCTGGACTGAGTTCCAGATAATAGAGAAGAATGCATCATGCTGGCATTTCCCTCTCAAGGACTCGAGTAACTCATTACGAATCTGAGTAAAACTCAGCTCGTTTATCATAGGCATTCTGCTAAGGGCATCTGCTACTGTATTGAATTTTCCACGCCTATATCTGATAGACATGTCAAACTCTTGCATCAACTCTGCCCAACGAGCTTTCCGACCTCTAAGCTCAGGTTGATTGCAAAGGTATCTGAGACTCTCATGGTCTGTCAGGACCTCAAAGTTGGCACCATACAAATAATGCCTCCAAGTCTTAAGGGCATGGACTATAGAAAAGAGTTCCTTTTCATAGGCACTATACCTAGTCTGTGCTGGCTCGAGTTTTTTACTCTCGAACGCAACTGGTCGTCCACCCTGAGTTAGCACAGCGCCTATTGCAAAGTCGCTAGCATCTGTTTCGACCACAAACGGCTGATTGGGGTCGACGACTTTTAAGACTGGTGCTGTAGCTAAGGCTGTTTTGAGAGCATCAAAGCTCTCCTGTTGTGCGGACTCCCAAATGAACTCCTTTCCCTTCCCCTTAAGAAGATTTGTCATAGGGACTGCTATCTGAGCATATTCCTTGACAAATCGTCTGTAATATCCCGCTAGACCAAGAAAGATTTGAAGTTCCAAAATATTCTGAGGTCTCAGCCAACTGAGTATGGCTTTAACCTTATTTGGGTCCATCTTAATCCCATCTGAAGAGATAATGTGACCCAAATATGCTACTTCTTCAACGAAGAATTCACACTTGGATTGTTTAGCATAAAGCTTATGCTTTCTGAGCAGTCGAAACACCTTTCTGAGGTGTTTTAGATGCTCCTTCCTGGTTTTGCTGTAAACGAGGATGTCATCTAAAAATACGACTACAAACTTACCCAAGTATGGTCTGAGGACACTGTTCATCAAGGTCATAAAGGTAGCTGGAGCATTTGTGAGCCCAAATGGCATCACCTTAAACTCATAATGACCGTGACGAGTCCTAAAGGCTGTTTTTGAGACATCTTCCGATTTTATACGGACTTGATGATATCCCGATCTAAGGTCTATTTTACTGAAAAACTTAGCCCCGTCGAGTTGATCAAACAACTCGTCTGCCCGAGGCATAGGGTATTTATTCTTAATTGTGACTTTATTGAGGGCTCTGTAATCTACGCAAAGACGCATAGACCCCTCCTTCTTTTTCACCAATAGGACTGGTGAGGCCCATGGTGAACTACTGGTCTGAATTTGGCCTTTCCCAAGATAGTCTGTTAACTGCCTACTTATTTCTTCATCCTCTGTTCGGCTGACCCGATACGGAGGTTTAGAAACAGGTGCTGTACCTGGTACTAGGTTTATTACATGATCTACCTCTCTGCTAGGTGGTAAACCATGTGGCAAATCTTCAAGAAAAACATCTTTAAATTTAGACAATAAAGTTTCTAATTTACTGATTTTCTGCTGAATAGAACTGGAAATAGAAACTTCAGGAATAAACTGAAAGTCACATAAGAATACCTGATGGTCTTCGTCTCCGATTAGCTGACAGAGCTCTGAACTGCAGACCATAGGGTTGTTGAGAACATCATGCTCCCCATGCAACTGGATCTCTCGGCCTTTATACTGAAAGCTGAGGGTGTTCTCCTGATAGTTTCTGTGGAGGGAAGGTCC
Organism: Diphasiastrum complanatum; assembly: GCA_029204225.1. NCBI lineage: Eukaryota > Viridiplantae > Streptophyta > Lycopodiopsida > Lycopodiales > Lycopodiaceae > Diphasiastrum > Diphasiastrum complanatum. Next base: position 38,825,090 of record CM055108.1, read on the forward strand.
TAAACTGTAGAGCCAATCTCTCCCGAGAACAATGTCTGTTCGATCCAGGTGCATTATCTGAAAGTTTATTTCATCTTGGTACGCCTGAATACCAAGATTTAACTTACTTACCATAGTTTCCCATATTTTTTTATCTTCACCCTTAGCTAATGAAACTATGTACCTATGCTGACTAGGTACTTCTGGTAGTTTAAGCTTTTTAACCAGGGTGTGGTTGATGAAATTATGGGTTGCCCCATCATCAACCATGACTCTTACTGACTGGTTACCAACTTTCCCATGCATACGTACTAGGTCATGCGGCCCAAAGCTGAAGGGTCTCGCTAGCATTGCAGAGGTCAGCTGGCAACAGTGTTCATGATCTTCATGATACACTTTAATCTCGGAAGCTGCCGAGTTACTGGGGAAACATACAGTCTGAACAAGATGAACTTGTTTTTTATCTTTTTTAGTGAAAGGCCCCTTGGGACACTGTCTGACTGTGTGTCCCTTGCCCATACACACAAAGCACAAACGTTCTTGTTTGGCTTTCTCAAAATCATCTGGTTTTAAGGGCTGTATGAGTGAAGGGTGTTTCTGAGGAGCTTCACCTTTAAATTTATCTTCTTTCTTTCTTTTTAAAAATTTCTTTTTAAATTGAAAGTCTTTCTGAGGAAGCTGCTCAGAAAGTGGTTGTTGTCTCGCTCTCTTCCTACCCACTGAATCATCATAGATTTGAGCATATCTGAGAGCTTGCTCAAGGGTAGTAGGCGAGTTTCTCTGGACCTCTACTTTATATTCATCTTTGAGGCCACGGACAAATCCCCTGATTTTCTGATAGTCATCCATATCTTTAATCTTTAAAATTGCTTCTCGATACTGCGAGATATATTGGATGAGGGATTTATCCATTACTGTTCTTTCCCAAGCTTCCCAGGCTCTATCCAGTTCATTTTCTGGTAGAAATTCTCTTAGGAAAGCTTCTTCAAAAGCTTTCCATGACCGGGGAGTCTGCCCAGTCTCCTGGAGATTTAACCACCACTTATAGGCCATAGGCCCTAAAGAAAGACTGGCCTCAATTGCAATGGTCAGGGGTCTGTTTAAGAGCATGAATGTTCTTCCATTTGCTGAGGAAGGTTTGTAGAATATCTGCATTTCTATCCTTCTCTTCCCCATTAAAAGTAGGAGGCTTTAAATCTTTAAAAACACTGGGGTGAGACCGTAAAGTCTCACCCAAAACTGATGGAAGTGGAGAAGGGGATAACTGAGAAGTGGAGGGAAGGCTTCCTTTCGCGGAACTCAAAATCAAGTTTTTGAGTTCAGCGAACGAGTCGTCCACACTGGACTTGAAATTGGCTAATGCCAACTTCAATTCATCCACTTCTGTTACCAATTGGAGGAACTGCTCCTTGGTAACCAGTTCGTCGAGTTCTTCGGCGAACTGTTCCTGTTCTTCTACTTCCATGGGTTCCTTCCCCTTTCTGTAAGCCAAGGCTTCTGTTTCAAGTTCGTCGAAGCCTCTCTCCGGGGGTTGATCAGGTCCCTGAGGAGTGGTCATCTTCGGAACTGAAAGAGAGCTACCTTAACTTCTGAAGGAAAAAAAGTCTAAAAGACTAATTTACAACTGTACAAGGAGGGAAAGAAAACTTAGCTCTTTCTGAGAACTGTACTTCCACAGAGAGAATCAAGAAAAGCCCTTTCAGCTCTTCCTCCACTGCTTTCAGATCTGCTGTCCGGAAAAATCAGAGATCAAGGTACCAAGAAAAAGAAACAAACTTCTGATCGTCTTGGCCCCTTCCCTCGCTGTCTGAGGTGTATACTTTTTGCTCCGAAATTCCCGTTTTAGGACCCAAAAACAGTTGCAAACTTGTGGTTTCTGCCAAAGACCTTCCTCGCTGCCTGACCAGGAGTGTTGCTACTTGGTTTTGCTTACTTTGAGACCCAAAATCCCTCTCAAAATCTGATTTTCTAGCAACACCTTCAGCGCTGGACCTGCACCCAAGATTCTGTCTCAGATCCGCTCCAAATTCCAGAAAATTTCACTCCAAATTCGAAGTTTCCACCCAATTTGGCAGCGCTGGACCTGCTCCACGTTTTCTATTTAAAATGTGCTCAAAAATCCACAATTGATACATAAAAATCAAGGGTAAATCCCTGATTTTTCAGCGCTGAGCTTCTACAAGGGATTGTGTCTCAAACAACTGTAAATTCCCAGCAAATTTCAAGGATTTGAAAGCTGTTCCCACAGCGATTTCCTGAGAATCTGAGAAATCTTTCCTATCTTCTGATAGCTTTCTCTACTGCTGTCCTGAACTCCCTAGGATGGAGATGGCTCTGATACCAGTGTAATAGATCCTAACACCACAGTAGGGCAAACACTAACTGATCCACCCAACCTTGCCTACTCCCTGATATAGAGTAAGCCCCTCCTAGCCCAGTGTGAGGACTGGTAGCATGCTACTGCCAAGTGTCGGCCACGTGGCACTAACGTGGCCGACTGCACGTCGGGACCCAACTGGGAGCCCTATCCTGCTGACAGGGTCCCTAGGCTGTGTTAGGCCCGCCATGGCTATGGACCGTGCTGGGGCACACTACTCACACTGTCTTGCCCTGTTGGTCATGTACGATGGACACGACCCTGACTGTGGTATCTGACCTATCTGTGTTCTCTAGGGTTCGGCACTGGTTACGAGCTCGTAACAATAGGCAACTACTCAAACTTATGATCATGGCCTGCCACCATGGCTATTTGGGAGCATAACCAACATCTCTTCGTAAAGAGCAACTGCAACCACAACCACCAACATGTGTACTACTTACCCTCGTGGTGGTAGTTGTTCAATAGCATTGCCAACATCTTTTAGGCACCCACAAACATCCCTCCCTATGCCCTTGGATGGTGGGAGTGCCATGGGAACCACCATATCCTATACTAGGATGGCCTGTGATTTATCCAAGATATCTAGCCTTGCAAAAGCCATAGACATAGTCGTGAGTGAGTTCATCATCATCCACAAGTGGTGAGTGCTTGAGGGTGAGTTCTTTTGGTGGCATATATCAAAGACATCTATCAAAGAGCATATTTAGAGGCGAGCATTTGATAGCATCAACTCCTATTAAAGACCTGGATGTTCTCGTATGTTGAAGCGATTACTCTATGATTGTGTGAATATTGTAATTATCATTCTCTACACTATCCTAAAAACCATATTGTCAAAAAAAATCCTATTGAATCATAATATTCTATCTCATATAATGCATATGAATGAAACCCATTCCAATTAATTATGATAAATTTGAGATACTCTTTGACTGGAAATGATCGCCTTCACAAGTGTGTGGGTGTTGGCAGTTTCCAAGAAAAATACTCACTTAGCCTCTACATAGTGCTCTTGACAAGGGCAATCCATTAGACATAATGACGAATGTTTTCAAGCACTCTTTTGTGTGTGAAGTGGGGCCAAGGCATTTTGCGAGTAAATTTTTTGCGTTCTTTCTTGCCGTCATTCAACAAAAAGATAGCACATGGTGTGCCACCCTTTTTATGCTACTACTTCAATGTTTATTATTAAGAATGTGGTTTGGTACATAGTTAAAGATCCCACTAAGTAAAAAAAAAATTCAAATTAAATTTTTTTTTATGTCGGTGTGCCGCTAGAAAAAAAAAATTCAATTTTTTTTTTTCTGGCGTGCTATCTGGGTTGGCTGCAAAATAACCTTCTCATTTCATATAGCACGCCGGCGTGCTATCTTGGTGGGCTCCAAAAAAAAATTCTCATTTCATATTGCACATCGGCGTGCTATCTTTAAGGTTGTAAACGGAGCTGATCAAGTAGGAATTGCAGAAGCTGTTAGACGTAGATTTCATTTACGAAATCGAGCACACTAAATGCGTATCACCGATAGTTATAGTACCCAAGAAGAATGACAGAATGCGAATTTGTGTGAATCTGAAGGCGCTAAATGCAGTCACCAAAAAGGATCATTTTTCTTTACCCTTTACAGAAAGTGTCCTTGAATGAGTAGCTAGAGCCGAAGCCTACAGTTTTTTGGATGGCTTCAGCGGTTACAACCAAGTGAAGATAGCACCCCAAGACCAGCATAAAACAGCATTCGCCACGGAATGGGGAACCTATACCTATAAGGTGATGCCATTCGGACTTTGCAATGCCCCAAGCACTTTCCAACGAGTCATGCAGGTGGCATTCAAAGAGTATTTGCAAAAATTTCTGAAAAATTTCTTGGACGATCTATGCGTGCATGGACCAAACTTTGAACACTTATCCAATCTGGAGAAGGTGCTACAAAAATGTCGCAAATTCCAGATTTCCTTGAATCCAGAAAAATATCAATTTTGGATTACACATGGCTTGATTCTCGGCCATATAGTACAGTTAAGATCTCTCACTTGGCAGCAAAGGAGCAGCAATATTTCAAAACAATTCCTATTACTAGTGTTTCAGAGGTCTACATCTTTATGGGTCATGCTAACTATTACAGGATTTTCATTCTAGATTTTGCGGAGTTAGCACGTCCAATTTACAAGCTCACAACGGATCCATATTGGAACAAGAAAGCCCTAAAGGCTTTCCAAAAACTTAAGGATGCATTGGTTTCAGCACCAATCTTACGGCCAGCCAATTGGTCCATTGAGTTTCATGTGCATACGGACACATCAAAGTATGCAGTTGGAGCCGTCTTAACCCAGCCAAGAGAACACAAAGAGGATTTTCCGGTCCGATTTGCAAGCTGACAGCTCAGTGATACAGAAATGAATTATTCAACCATAGAGCGGGAAGCACTGGCAATGATATATGCGGTTAAGAAGTTTCGGCATTACCTGATGGCCACTCATTTTGCCTTTTATACGAACCATCAACCCTTGCTCTATCTCGTTAACAAAACTTGCAACACAGGGTGAATCACTCGATGGCTACTTTTGCTGTTAGAGTTTGATTTTTGGATAGTCGCAAGGAAAAACAACACTACATGGCAGATCATGTGTCGCGTATCAAAGGGAAAGAGGTTGCAACCCAACTCGATGATGAGTTGCCTGATGCTGCCTTATTTTACGTAGATACAGTACTGGAATGGGCTGCCGACATAGTTGAATATCTAATGAGGGGCCAACCAGACAAATCACTACCAAAGACAGATCAGCGGAAATTAATCTTGAAAGCTAGACCTTATTAGCTGATTGCCGGCCAATTGTACCGAAGAGGACCAGATGGGATTCTTCGATGGTGTATTCTTCCTCATGAGGCCACCCAAATCATTTCGCTTTCACATGAAGGCATGGGAAGAGGCCATTTTGCATCCGACATTACAGTTCGCAAGATCCTGCAATCCGGATGCTGGTGGCCAATGATTCATAAGGATACAGAGGAATACCTAAGGAAATGCGATGTGTGCCAAAGGGCAAGGAGACCGACGAGATTGAATTATGACCCTCTGCACCCGGTCTTAGCCCAAGCACCATTTGAAAAGTGGGGATTGTATTACATTGGTCCAATTCACCCTGCAGCAAGAAGTACCCAGGTTCGATACATAATCGTGGCCACCGACTACCTCACCAAGTGGGTCGAAGCCAAGGCAGTAAGAGTAGTTGATGCTAGGACCCTACGAAAATATCATTGTGCGCTTTGGGTGCCCAGTGGAGATAGTCAGCGATCGTGAGAGTCGTTTTGTCAATGAGACCATTAAGGTCTTGTTGGAAGAATTCTTCGTGATCCATAGAACCAATACGTCTTATTATCCTCGCGAAAATGGACAAGCAAAATCATCCAATAAGATCATGTGTACCGTGCTCACGAAAACAATTGAAGCTAGCAGATCGGATTGGGAACACAAGTTGCACGCTGCTCTGTGGGCATTCAGAATAGCATATAAGGGAAGCACTGATCAAATGTCATTCCAATTGGTATATGGTCAGGATGTTGTAATGCCAGTAGAGTTTTTAGTCCCTTCATTAAGGATTGCCACAATGCAACGCCTCGATGAATCTAGATCTCTACAATTATGCCACAAAGCATAAGCTCTGTGAAACACGCTTACTAGTTGTGCATGCACTGGTAGCTAAAAAGGAAAGATGCAAAGCATGGCACGATCACAAGTTACAAAAGAAAGATCTTCATTCCAGAGATCTAGTCCTGATGTATAAAACCAAGGCGATCAAGGGAAAACTAAAATTCATAGGCGAAGGTCCTTATCGGATCAAAGAAATTCTTAATCATAGAGCCGTGAATCTAGAGAAGCTAGATGGGACACCTTTCGATACACCCATCAACGGTAGCCGGTTGCACAAGAGATCTCGATCTCAGTAACCATGGCAAAATTAGGACAAAATTCACCAAAACTGATGGATTTGCTACCAAGTATCTATCAAAACTTCCAAAGAGTTACCAACAGTCAAATTTAACATGCATGTAGCAGATTACCAATTTGCAAAAGTTAAAAATCAGAGAATCTCAAGATCTCGTCAAAAAACAATCTAAAAGAGCACTTTTTTCATGATTTTTGGAGATCCCCTGGGAGATAGCTCTTGAAACTTGGACAATTACTAGATTTGACCCAGATGCATCTATGAAAATCTCTGTGAGAGTTACTGATGGAAAAAACATCATTTTTTAGTGTGTGCGAGGGTTCCCAGAAGCAGAATCTTCAGAACCCTCGCAGAGCATCAAGATCATCAAAACAACCTTCGCAAGGGGCATAAATGGAGTCAGAGCAGTGAAATTAGTCTGCCTACATGGTATGATCTTGAAAATCCTACCACGAGAGCAAGTTGTGCGAGCATTCACTTCCTACGAGGATTGAACCCTTGTAGACTACCTGAACCCTCGCAAAACCTTCGCAGGGCAGCCAAATCACCTTTTGAACTCTTGCAGACTTCCATGAGGTCTTAGAATTTTGTGAAAAAAATCCCTGTCAAAATCTGGGTGGAACTGAACAAGGGAAAGTGGATTTCACGCACTCTAAATTCTGCTATATAAGGGCTGAATTTGAGTCATTTGTCACCTTTCCTAGAGAAGCTCTGCTCAAATTTTGACCAAATTTTTCAAAATCTCCGAATGCGTCCAAACTTCATACAAGCTATCATCTGCATAATGACAAGAGATCACCAGAGAACATCATTGAAGACAACGACAACGGCACTGTACAGGTCGTTGGGGCCACTACGACACAAGCCCCTACAAGCGCCAGTGTACCGACTGCTCCAACGGACTTAACGACGACCTACCAAGCCTTGGGAGTATTCATCCAGGATGCGGTAGCAGCCAAGGCATCATTGGACAGCCGGGTACTCCATTTGGCAACGAATAACACCCAGCTGCGAGCAGAAATCATGAAGCTATAGTGAGAGCTCCAGATTGCTCAACAACATGAACAAGACGGACATCGGGAGATCACAAAGCTGCAGCAGAAGGAGGATGGCCTCAACGAGTATATCCATAGCCTCTCCAAAGAGCTGACAGATGCCTCCACCAAGGTGCAGGAGCTTCAATTTGAAGTGTCCCAACGGCTTGCCCCCTCCAGGCGCAACTCCAGATCTATGAAACAGAAAATACACGTCTTGGAGCAGAGGTGCAAGCCCTGCAAAGCGAAAAACTTGCCTGGTTGGCTCAACCCGCACCTAACTCAAGCCACTCTCTCAAGCAGAGATGAATCTTTTCAAGCATCAGGTGCAGGTCTATAGTCAAACTTTGAACATCTATCAGGTGGAGTTTGACAAATACCGAGCCAACGCAACTCACAAGCTCGCACAGGCCAAACAAGCCCTCAAGGCTTGTCAACAATTTATGGAAAAGAAGGCTCAACCAACCTCGGTGGTGATTCCAACGCCATCTCTTTTTTATGTTGCATAGACAAGTACGAGCTAGACGAAGGCCAGCAGGCAGCAGGGGCAGTAAGTCAGGATCGGGGGTCAGGCAAGTAAGACCAAGGACTTCCTAATACTGGAGCTGAGACGCATGACCAAGGCCAAGACACGTGGCCCAGCCATAGCCATGAGGAAGGACAAGCCTCCTCATCAAGAGGCTCACGCACTATATCTGCCAGCCGGGCCTTCCGATGCCCCAAGTCCGTGGGGAAAAAAATCAACGAATTCCTATCCAAACATCCTCACGAGTCATCAAGAGGCGGTTGGCAGATATCATTTTCGGCACAAACCATAAAAGGCAACGAGCTGCAAGCACTACCCGCCCTCCACCCACAATCTGAGTGGTGCCAGCAGCTATTTGAACGGGACCCTACGGCCATCAGGGTCTATGTGACTAGTCCACAACAACTAAGGGTGAACGCGCATTTCCTGCCATGCACACGATGATCCAAATGGGCAGAATGTGCACTCCTCTGGACAAAATCACCATTCAGAACTATAATTGGCCAAAAAACTCCTTCAGAGCATGGTTGGGATATAGATGTAGACGCTCGAAGGGCTCTCACCCAATTCTCTCCACGCGGTAGCCACCTACGCCTGGGACTTAGAGTATCTAATGGGAATCGAAACGAAGTGGGATAATTTTCTCCCACCAATATTCTTTGATCCAAATAAGGCGTTAGCCTCAGAGAAAGTGGAAGATCAGCTTCCAATAGCTCGAGTTTACTACCGAGCCACATTCCTTGGCGATCCTTGGACGTGCAGATTCCAAGCGTGGGTCGACCAAAGTTGGCTAACAGGAGTCCACAAATCCGTTCACATGCCCAAGGACTTGAAGAAGATAGACCGAATAAGCTTTATGGAAGATGTCACTGGCTACTTGATCCACCAGAGGCGGGCCAAGAAGACTTTGTACTAAACCGACAGAGTGCCGAGGGACCGACACTACTTCAGGTTGTGGGTCCTGTTGGGGGTATTCCCAACATATTGTAAATAAATAATATCTGCTAATAAAATATGTTGCGAGGGCATGACATCCTGCGCATATAAGCCCATGGCCCAATGAGCACACAAGTTGAGCTGTAAATAGAATAATAGACTTGGGCCCCTTGTAATTAAAATAAAACTTGAGGCCCAAAGTCATTTTAGACTTAGAAGTCTATTATTTTAGAGTTGGGTCCAACTTGGGCTCACATGAATCTTGTGAGTTCTAATGTACTTTTTTAAGACCTTTGGATCAAGTTGGGTCCAAGATGAATGGATAAGATTAGTGTACATATTAGCCAATCGTATTTTGGGACAAGGGCCTTCCCCATTTATAAAAAGGCACCTCTTGTACTCTATTTTCATGCTTAATTGAGAGGAGGAGACTACCATTTTGGGAGCTCAAGCATCCTCATTTGCTAATCACTCTTGCTTATGCTATTCTTGTGGTTTACTTGTTAATTCCATTTTCCATGCTTTTTGGTTATGCTAGTTAAAGTTTCTCCATAAGCAATGATATTGAGCATTTGAGCTAACCTCCATCTCATCTCTCTCACTCTCTCTCACCCTCTTCTTCCTCTCTTCTTCTTCTCTTCTTCTCTTCTCTTTCACCCTCAATCATGATGAATGTTAGTGTAGTGGAGTAGAGTTAATAGCGAGTAGTGTTAGTGGTGATGAAGATAGAGAAAAAGTAGAGAACTATCTAAAAGTAGCATCTATTCATAGTTAGGCACCTATCCAGTGTTCTAACCCTTGTTGACAGGCAGGAGGGCTATACTACGCAAGAACCTTGACCCTACAACATGTCCTACAAAGCAAAACTATGAACTTTTGCATCCGGTCTTATCGCAAGCACCGTTCGAAAAATGGGACCTTGAATACGTTGGTCCTATTCATCCTACGACAAGAGGATCTCAAGCCAGATACGTCATCGTAGCAACAGCTTACGTGACCAAGTGGGTTGAAGTGAAAGCAGTTCGAGTTGCAGATGCAAAATCTACGGCTAAGTTCTTGTATAAACACATTATTGTTAGGTTTGGATGTCCTATCGAGATCATTGATCGTTGAACACACTTTGTGAATGAAATGATAAAGTTTCTGTTGGAAGACTTTTTTGTTATTCATCGGTTTAGTACTTCGTACTATCCAAGAGGTAATGGCCAAGCTGAATCTTCCAATAAGATTCTCTACAACATTATGACAAAAACGGTGGAAGCAAGTCGTTCTGATTGGGAACATAAACTGCATGCAACATTATGGGCATTCAAAACAACTTACAAAGGTAGTACGAATCAAACACCATTCCAGCTTGTCTATGGTCAAGATGCAGTTATGTCGATTGAATTTTTGATACCATCCTTTCACATAACAACAACGGAACGGTTGGATAATGCGAAATCCTTACATGCGTCATGAGGCTTTACAAAAACTTTGTAAAACCATATTGATGATAGTTCATGCATTAGTAACAGAAAAAAGCCCACCGCAAGGCATGGCACGATCGCCGATTATACAAAAAGGATCTGAAAGAAGGAGATCTAGCATTAATGTATAAGACAAAACTGATCAAAGGCAAGTTGAAGTTTACAGGTGAAGGATCGTACAAGGTGAAAGAAATATTGAACTATGGAGCAATTATTTTAGAACACTTGGAAAATGTTTTGATACTCCGGTAAATGGCAACCGACTACGCAAGTTTTGGCAGCCAGTTCAACCAGTTCAGCCATCATAATCTGACACCTGCTCATTTTTATGCTTTCGTTGTTTTACAATTTCTTTGTTTTTCACTGCTTGGTTGATTTTTTTTTTTTGGAAAAAGACAGTAAAAAAAGAAAAAGGAGGGGGTGGGGGGGAGGAGGAGGAGGAAAAAGAGAAAAAGAATGATGAGCAAGAGTAAAAAAAAAAGTCATCAGATCAAAAAAAAGTTGAAGGAAAGTATTTTCAGGAATCAAATTTTCATGAAACAATGACTTAGAAAATCATTCTTGTATATATATGTTAAAAATTCACAATTCTAGCTTGACTAGTTTTGGTCATATGACTTGTAAATAGTTAGATGGTCATGATGTGGCTTGTCACACGTGCCAAATAGCATAGGATTCCATTCATAAGGATGTTCTCAAGTAGACCTAAGTGTTAGAACCTTTGGAATGAGTCCAAATTATGCTTAGATACAAGGGAGAAAAAATAGGAGCTATTTTTGGTAGTTTTTGCATTGTTGAGGAATCTCCAAGATTCCAACCCTAACTTGGTAGGGATGAAAGATCCACCAAAATTAGCATTAGGGATAGGTTTAGGGCTACTCATACCTGCCCAAAACCGTGATGGATCATGTATATATAGGTGATGATATCTCACCAAAATCAATCAAGCAATTTCATGTTTTTTCTCTCATAATGGTGCAATTGCTCTCTATGTTCATAATTGTTTGAGTACTTGTGATTACTAATGATTATAGGATTGAATGTAGGTCTGGTGTACAGTACTCAGACTGTGGGAGGCCGTACTTTCACACGTGTGAAGCCTTCTTCAAGGATTTGGGCCATTTAGTGAGGTTCAAGCATAGGTTTTTGATGGATTTTGATGGTTCAACTTGTGCTAATCTTATGAAATCATAATCTATTGTTTTCCTCATCATTTCAAGTGTTTTAGGATCCTTATTTGCTGTAATTTTTACATGGTATCAGAGCCTAAAGGCTGAAATGAGCTAAATCCTTGGTTTGCATTCAATTTTATCACAATTTTTGATCTAAATCTTGTGTAGATTGGATCTTAGCATCTAGTATTGATTCTAGAACTCAAAGTGAGTCAAATACATTGGAGATTGGTGTTGTGTGACTTCATTTGCAGGTGTTTAGGTGTCTAAAACCAGAGGCAAAGTTGAATTCAATTCACATTACCAAGATAGCAAGTTTTGCTTGCTCCAAGCATTGATTTCTAAGCGAGTTTTGGAGGTGATTTCATAGAGAAGGCTTTCTAGCATTCAAGGAGAGGGAAGGTCAGAGTTTTGGGGACTCTTCAAGGCTGTTCTAAGGTGTAGTAGGCACCTCCTAAAGTGATTTAGGTTCAGTCCAACCATTGCTTGACTTATGCACCAAATTAGATCAATTTTTCATCAATTTTGATCATTTTTTGCTTGTGATTGGATAGTAGATTGTGTTGCATCCTCATTAAGTTCCATTTAGATCTTTTACAAGTGATTTTGGAAGTATATTAGGTTGCTGAAATTCACTCTTTATCATATCATTTGGAAGCTTTAATGTTCTTTATAGAAAGAGGGGCAATTCTACTAGTATTGTCTACTTCAATCAAGCAAGTGCATTGTTTCTAGTATTCTATGATTTGATTTTGTTAGAGATCATTCTTAGATCTTTATAGGAAGTCTATTACTGATCTTTTCAGGTCCCTAAGAAGTGGGATAAGGTAGACCTTCAATCAAATCAATAGAAGTAACCTTCATTTGTGTCAAGTCCTTGATTAGGAGACTAGATGGCATCTATAAATGCATATCTTTTGGATACTAATGAAAGGCTCAACAAAACTAACTATTCCATATGGAAAGTTAGAATGGAATCTATCATGATCATGCAAGATCTGATGGAAATTGTAAATGGTAAGGAGGGTGAACCTATTCATCCTCAAGAAAAAGCCAAATACATCAAGAGGTGCAATGTTGCACTACATTGCATAAAAATGAATGTTGCAAATGAACTCTTAAGAGAGGGAGGAGATTGCACTTCAGCTCAAGATGCTTGGGAGACTTTGCAAAAGGTCTATGAATCCAAGAACCAAACTAGAATGTTAGCTTTGAAGAATCAAATCTATAGAAGCTATCAAAAGAAAGGAGAGAGTGCACATACTTTTGTCCTAAGAGTAAAGGAATTGAACAAAGAGCTAGCCTTTATAGGTGACCCTATCAAGGATGAAGAGCTTGTTCAACTCATATTGAATGGACTAAGCTTTGAATTTGACAATTTGGTTCAGGGATATGCAATTATGGGTAAGCTACCCATACTTGAAGAACTCCAAGGCACGCTCATGGCCGAGGAATCAAGAAGGAGCCAAATGCAAGAGAGGATGGATAGGCTTTCCATCCAAGGTGGAGATGACCAAGCTCTCTTCACCAAAGGCAAAGGCAAGTCCAAAGGCAAAGGATCAACATTCAAGAAGTCTACAAAGCTTGAGGATCAAGAAGGACCCCCAAAGGCATCTCCATCAACCACCAAAGTCAAGAAGGACAAATCAAAGGTGAAGTGCTACTATTGTAGCAAGATGGGGCATTATGCCTCGGAATGCTTCAAGAGGAAGCAAGATCAAAGCCAAGCCAACATGAGCAAAGAGGAGGAGGAGGAGAGTTCACATGAGGACTCTCTCATGATGTCCATATTTTCTTCAACAAGCTTCAAAGGAGAAGATCCTTGGTGGATTGACTCGGGTGCTAGTTCACACATGACTAGTAAAAGGGAGTTTTTCTCTTCTCTCTTATCTTATGATGGACCTATATAGTCTATCTATACTGCAAATGATGAAGCTTGTAAGATTGAAGGAGTTGGTAGCATTCCCCTTTGCTTAGGATCTTCCAAAAAGATCAACATAGAAGGTGTTTTGTACATTCCTACAATAACAAAGAATCTACTAAGTGTTGGCCAAATGGTAGACAATGGTTTCAATGTTGACTTTGCTTCAAATGAATGTTTCATCAAGAAGAAGGGTAAGATAGTGGCTAAGGGCACTAGACTTGGCAAACTTTATAAGCTGGATGCATTTGTGGATACTAATGTTGTCATGTTGGCCGAGAAGAGCAAGATATCTACCTTTACTTTATGGCACAAAAGACTTGGACATGTCAACTCGGGTTCCATGGAGGCTATGATCAAGGAGGAGTATGCTTTAGGCCTACCAAGGTCTATTGGGAAGGAAGACAAGGTTTGTGAAGCTTGTGCCTTATCCAAGGCACATAAGAAGGTGTTTCCTAACTCCATCACAAAGTCATCTCATCCTCTTGAACTCATACACTCAGATGTGCACATTGCTAGCACCAAATCTAATGGAGGTTCATCCATGTTCTTAACCTTCATTGATGACTACTCAAGATATTGTTGGGTGTTCTTACTTTCCTTCAAGTCTCAAGTATTTGATACTTTTGTAAAGTTCAAGTTGTTTGTGGAAAAGCATCATAATCATAGCATCAAGATTCTTAGAAGTGACAATGGTGGAGAATTCATCTCCAATGAGTTCAAGGCCTTTTGTGAGGAGGAAGGGATCAAGAAAGAGACTTCTTGTCCTTACACTCCTCAACAAAATGGAGTTGCTGAAAGAAGGAATAGAACATTATGTGAATGTTCTAAGGCTTTAAGATTAGATGCTTGTTTGCCCAAATCCTTTTGGGGTGAGTCTCTTGTATGTGCAAACTACTTGATGAATAGGGTGTCTTGCAAAGCAATTGAAGGCAAAACTCCTTATGAGATGTTGTATGGAAAGAAACCCAATCTTAATCACTTGAAAGTTTTTGGGTGTATATGTTATGTGCATGTGCCATTAGAAACAAGAACCAAGGAGGATCCATCTTCCACAAGAGGGATCATGCTTGGATATGCAAGCTCAAGCAAGGGCTACAAAGTCTATCTTCCATCCTTGAACAAATTTGTTGTTTCAAGGGATGTCATCTTTGATGAACATCATATGCATATGCTTGAAGAAGGCTCAAGTGCTCCAACAATCAAGAAGAAGATGGCCGAGGAGCAAGATCTTGGTTTTGAGGAGGAGCTCATGGAGGAGCAAGCACCAAACCCACCTATCACACCAAGGAGATCTTCAAGGGCAAAAGTGGAGCCATCAAGGCTCACATATCAAGGCAAAGGACAGCAAGTTGAGGGTATCTCATCCACTTCTTATGCTTTATCTAGTTTTGAAGAACCGTCTAATGTTGAAGATGCATTGAACTCCAAAGAATGGTATAAAGCTATGTTGGATGAGTATGATGCCTTGATTGAGAATGAAACTTGGTTGCTTGTTGAGAGACCTCAAAGGAATGTAATAGGATGCAAGTGGGTCTTCAAGCTTAAGTTGAATGCAAATGGGAGTGTTAACAAACATAAAGCAAGATTAGTTGCAAAAGGTTATGCTCAAGAGAGAGGGATAGACTATGAGGAAACTTTTGCACCCGTGGCCAAGATGGTCACAATAAGACTAATCATTGCACTTGCATCACATTTTGGATGGATTCTATGTCAAATGGATGTCTCTAATGATTTCTTGAATGGTTTTTTGGAAGAGGATATCTATATGGAGCAGCCACAAGGGTTCATCAAGCATGGAATGGAGAACAAAGTATGCCATCTCCAAAGAAGCATCTATGGCTTGAAGCAAGCCTCAAGATCTTGGAATTCAAGACTACATTGCTATCTTATTTCACTTTCTTTTGTTCAAAGTGAATATGATCCCACTCTTTACATTAAGTTTGATGATGTTGGTATTGTACTTTTACTCATTTATGTAGATGACATCATCATTAGTGGAAATAGTGTTGATGGTATTGAAAAAATCAAGATAGATCTATCCTTAGAGTTCAAGATGGTAGATCTAGGGTGTCTTCACTTCATCTTAGGCATAGAAGTACTTAGAGGGTCTGATTTTATCTTTATAAGTCAAGTAAACTATGCTCAAAGTCTTTTGAAGAAGTTTAAGATGGAAGTATGCAAAAGTGTTGACACACCAATGGAGCAAGATGTAAAAGTGCCAAATGAAGATGATGAAAGATCCTTCATGGACATCACTTTGTTTAGGCAACTTATAGGTTCCTTAATGTGGATCACTATAACTAGACCAGATCTTAGCTTTAGTGTATGTAGGTTGAGCCAATCCATGCAAAAGCCATTGAATATCCATTGGAAAAAGGCTAAGAGGATTCTAAGATACATCTCGGGTACATTGGATTTTGGGATTCTATATAGAGGAGATGTGATTAACCTTCATGCATTTAGTGATTCAGATTTTGCAGGGGACAAGAGGGATAGGAAATCAACAAGTTCCTATTCAACTTTCATAGGAGAAGGTGTGGTTTCATGGATTTCAAAAAAGCAAGAAACTATATCTCTATCTTCAACTGAGGCCGAGTACAAAGCTTTGACAACCACTACAAAGGAGGTACTTTGGATCAAGAGATTATTGGTGGAACTAAAGATCATGGATTCAGAGGAGGCACCAATCATCTACAATGACAATATATCAGCCCAACACCTTGCATCTAACCCAATCTTCCATGCAAGATCTAAGCACATTGAGATATGCCATCACTTTGTGAGAGAAGTGGTGCAAGCCAAGGAGATTGCTTTGGAGCATGTTCCAAGCAATGAATGTGTAGCTGATCTACTTACTAAACCACTTCAAAAGACACCTTTTATGAAGTTCAGATCATCACTTGGAGTGATTAGTAAAGCAATGATTGAACCAAGCTAGATAGTGAGGAGGAGTGTTAAAAATTCACAATTCTAGCTTGACTAGTTTTGGTCATATGACTTGTAAATAGTTAGATGGTCATGATGTGGCTTGTCACACGTGCCAAATAGCATAGGATTCCATTCATAAGGATGTTCTCAAGTAGACCTAAGTGTTAGAACCTTTGGAATGAGTCCAAATTATGCTTAGATACAAGGGAGAAAAAATAGGAGCTATTTTTGGTAGTTTTTGCATTGTTGAGGAATCTCCAAGATTCCAACCCTAACTTGGTAGGGATGAAAGATCCACCAAAATTAGCATTAGGGATAGGTTTAGGGCTACTCATACCTGCCCAAAACCGTGATGGATCATGTATATATAGGTGATGATATCTCACCAAAATCAATCAAGCAATTTCATGTTTTTTCTCTCATAATGGTGCAATTGCTCTCTATGTTCATAATTGTTTGAGTACTTGTGATTACTAATGATTATAGGATTGAATGTAGGTCTGGTGTACAGTACTCAGACTGTGGGAGGCCGTACTTTCACACGTGTGAAGCCTTCTTCAAGGATTTGGGCCATTTAGTGAGGTTCAAGCATAGGTTTTTGATGGATTTTGATGGTTCAACTTGTGCTAATCTTATGAAATCATAATCTATTGTTTTCCTCATCATTTCAAGTGTTTTAGGATCCTTATTTGCTGTAATTTTTACAATATAGTAATAGAAACCTTCGTCGAATTGCTAGATCATACATCCACCTCAGCTTTACTCACACTGAGTTGGGCGAAGGTTTTCTAGCAAAGTTGCTACCTGTTTTGAAATCAGACGAATGTTCAGTAGTTTATCATTTTGGAAACCTTCACTTGAGCACCTTACAGTCTTTATTAACCTTTGCCGACCTCACAAATGGATTCAGAATGCCAAAATTAGGTTGGACATAGGTTCAGATCTTGAAATTTTTTTTTATCTATAGTACCTAGGTGAAGGATGTCCTTAGGCGAATGATAAACCTTCGAGAGATCTTCAGAACATTCACCGGATCACTTCAAATATTCATAAACCTTTGTTGAGATTTCTGGAAGCTATTTTCATAGTATTGTTGTGTCGTTGATGTAGCATAGAGGTTGCAGCTGGGAGCGGCAACCTCGCCTTCACCTGCATAGCAAGAAGAGAGAGAAAAGAGTTCTAAGTAGCGAGAGGTTTGGGAGGCCCGAGCACCTTCCCCGAACTATTTGGTCGCTACTTAGAGAGAGGAGAGGAGAGAGAGAGGGAGTTTCTAGGTTGAGAAAGGCTTTGGGGGCTTGAGCGCCTACCCAAAGCTATTCTATCCCAACGTAGAGAGAGAGAGAGAGAGAGAGAGAGAGAGAGAGAGAGAGAGAGAGAGAGAGAGAGAGAGAGAGAGAGAGAGAGAGAGAGAGAGAGAGAGAGAGAGAGAGAGAGAGAGAGAGAGAGAGAGAGCCTTGATTAGGAAAGGCTTGGGAGGCCCGAGCACCTTCCCCAAACTATTTGGTCCCAACCAAGGAAGGAGAGAGAGATAACTAGAGATGGAGATATAAATAGAAAGAACAAGAGCTTTATTAAGAATAGAGATGATGCTTTACAATGGAAAATCAGTGGCCTCCTTATATAGTTGAGAGGGGAGCCCATCTTGGCTCTCATTGGCCCTTTCTAATTGGCTAGAATCCTAATCTTAGCCATTCAAACTAAACTAATTGCAATCTAATGGTTCAATAAGAAGAGGACCAAACTCACATAATTCATGTGAGATTCCCTCAACATAGAACCATGTAACTTGAATTTGGAGTTTTTTATTATATATTCTATTTAGGCCCCAAGTCTTTTATTCAACTTCTACCTAGTCATTTTGTGTGCTCATTGGGTTGGGCTTACACACGCAGGACGCTAGTGCCCTCACACTTATTATTTTAACTGTACAATGTACTGTGGTGAGGCCCACTAGGTAAGGTTTGGCCAATAGTATGTTAAGTGGTGGGACCCACTTCTTTATTATTGTGCAAGAAATACCCACAACAGGGTCCTCGGCCCAAAGTAGTGCCGGTTGTGAAAAATACAGATCCTAAGTGGATCTAAACTCCAAGATCATTGGCTTGAATGCTTGCACTCCAAACTACATAAGCTAGGAATTGGCAACACATTCTATGCTACCTAGAATGCAAAGAACTTGATCAAAAAGCATTTATCACAAATGGAAACTTCCATAAACATCAAGTGCGGCCCAAAATAGCATTATACAGTCCATAATACATCAGCCTACCACTTTTGGAAAGCACCTAAGATCATACACAATAGCTTGAAGACAATACACACAACAATGCTCTCAATGGAGGAAGAAACAATGACAATGATCTATTGATCTCAATGAAGCATACAAAAGGTTTCTCCAACCTGTTCTCCACGACTTCCCTACTATTTATGGATGAGGAAGATGACTCTCTCTCCTCTCTCTAGAAGGTACTTGACCCTAGATATTCCCTATATAGGAAAAATAGCTAAAAATGGCTTATATGACCAAAATACATCAAAATGGTCTCATTTTGAAGGGTATGAAGTTTGACACTTCATCATACTGAAAAAATACAGTAAATAAAAACATTGTGGCCTGGTTCACACGTGTGAAACTCCAGAACCAAAACTATTTACAATTTTAGCCAATTTAGGCCTCAAACTAGCTAGGAAATGTTGACAATTTTCACACTCCCTCTTCAACATTGGATGCTAGTTTCAACATAGTCTTTGAGCACATTCCAAGATTAGATCTATGCATTAAATATAGGTCCTTTCCCAATGGTTTGGTGAAGATATCAGCCACACACTCCTTTGAAGAGACATGTTGAAGCTCCACCTCTTTGGCAATGACTTGATCTCTCACAAAATGGTGAGCAATCTCAATGTGCTTGCTCCTTGCATGAAAAACAGGATTGCTTGCCAAGCTTTGGGCTGAAAGGTTATCACAAAGTATGATTGGAGTCTTCTCTGGTTCCAGCAAGTGAAGATCCAATAACATCCTCTTGATCCAAAGAATCTCCTTGGTGCATGTTGTTAATGCCTTGTACTCGGCTTCGGTGGAAGATAGAGAGATAGTTGGTTGCTTCTTTGATAGCCATGAGACCACTCCATCTCCAAGATAGATTGCAAAGGCACTTGTTGACTTCCTATCCATTTGATCACCTGCAAAATCTGAATCTGAAAATCCACAAAGGTTAGGTGTAGTACCTCCATACAAGATGCCAAAATCTCTAGATCCCGAGATGTATCTAAGTACTCTCTTTCCTAGCTTCCAATGAGCCTCACTAGGATCTTGCATAAATTGACTTAGTTTACCAACCACAAAGCTTAGATCAGGTCTTGTGATGGTTAACCATATAAGAGATCCTATTAGCTTTCTATAGAGAGTAATGTCCTTGAAGGATCTTTCATTACTTCTTGTAGTTAGCTTTACATTTGATTCCATAGGAGTAGAAACAACTTTACAATCTTCCATATGAAACCTTTTTAGAATAGAGTTAACATACTTTTCTTGACATATGAATGTAGATTTAGAAGTTCTAATAATCTCTATTCCTAAGATATAATGAAGTTTACCAAGATCTTGAATTTCAAACTCTCTTTTGAGTGCCATCTTGATTTCATCTATATCTAGATTGTTACCACCACTTAAGATAATGTCATCAACATAGATCAAAAGTAAAGTGATATCATTTTCATTCAATCTAAAGTAGAGAGAATGATCATACTCACTCATAACAAAGTTTTGAGAAAGTAAGAAGGAATTGAGCTTAGCATACCAACTCCTTGGTGCTTGCTTTAGCCCATACAAACTCTTTTGGAGATAGCACACATGATTAGGCTCATCATGTGAAACATAGCCCTCGGGTTGCTCCATGTAAATATCTTCTTCAAGATCACCATTCAAGAAGGCATTAGTAACATCCATTTGCCACATATCCCAATCATAAAGAGTTGCAAGAGAGATTAGGATTCGAATAGTTACCATCTTTGCCACGGGTGCAAAGGTCTCATCATAGTCAATACCATATTCTTGAGCATACCCCTTTGCCACCAACCTTGCCTTGTACTTGTTGATTGATCCATCTTGATTTGTCTTGATCTTGAAGATCCACTTACAACCAATTGCCTTCTTGTCCTTTGGAAGCTTTACCAACCTCCATGTGTTGCTTTTGATGAGTGCTTGATGCTCATGATCCATGGCTTGGATCCATTCCTTCTTTTGAATTGCTTCACCTACACAAGTTGGTTCATCAAAAGAGGTAAGAAAGAGTTGTCCACCACTTGCTTTCCTTTTTCATCATAGGTTAGCCTTGATGGCTTAGCCCTTTGCCTTTGAGTCTTCCTTGAAGTTTGCTTTGGAGTGGCATCTCCATCTTCATCCAAGACATCTTGCACATCATGATGATTAGTAGGCACATCAACATCAACATCAACAACATTGGAAACATTCTCTTCATGAAAGATGACATCCCTACTTATGACAACTTTCTTTGTAGAAGGAATGTACACTTTGTAAGCCTTGCTTACTTCACTATAGCCAACAAACACACCCTTCTTTGATGAAGGATCTTCTTTAGTTCTATCATCAAGTGTGATATTGACAAAACATGTACATCCAAAGATCCTACAATGCTTGACACTCGGCCTTCTACCATAAAGAACCTCATGAGGAGTTTTACCATCCAAGGAAGCACTTGTCCATCTATTACATAGATAGTTAGCACATGCTAAAGCTTCCCCCCAAAAAGACTTAGCAAGACTAGCATGTAGTCTCATTGCCTTGGCACATTCACAAAGGGTTCTATTCTTCCTCTCGGCCACTCCATTCTGTTGTGGAGTCCTAGGACTAGACATCTCCCTCTTAATCCCATGTGCTATACAAAAGTCTTTGAACCTATTTGAGGTGTATTCCCCTCCATTATCAGATCTTAAGCATTTGATCTTTGTATTGAATTGGTTTTCCATTTCATTCTTGAACTTGACAAATGCAGCAAACACTTCATCCTTACTTTTAAGAAGATAGATCCAAGTATACCTACTAAAGTCATCAATGAAAGTTGCATACATCTTTGCCCCACCATTGCTAGTTGTACTAGAAGAATGAATATCAGAATGCACAAGTTGAAAAGCTTCTTTAGATCTAGAAGTAGATCTAGAATAAGCAAGTCTATGAGATTTGGACAAGGCACAATGTTCACAAACACTATTGTTTGCAACAAGACTTTTAGGGAGACCAAGAACAAGCTCTTTCTTTGCCATTACCTCCAAAGATTTGAAGTTGGGATGGCCCAACCTCTTGTGCCAAACTTCTTGGTTTGTCAATTGCTCCCTAGCCATACATCCTTCATGATTAGAGATCACACATGCATCAAGCTTGAAAAGTTTACCATGCCTCCTACCTTGAGCAATCAAGGATCCACATTTACTTATCAAACATGCATCTCCAATGAACTCCACATCAAGTCCTTTGTCAATCATTTGACTTACACTAAGCAAATTCTTAGTGATTGAAGGAATGTACAAAACATTTTCAAGATTTGCTTTCCTATTTGTTGAAAGGGAAATAGGAATAGTGCCTATGCCTTTGATGTCACATTGACCATCATTTGCAGTGTAGATGATGTTACCTTCTCCCTCATAAGACAATAAGGATGTAAAGTATTCCTTATGTCTTGTCATGTGAGATGAGGCTCCACTATCAATCCACCAAGGATCATTATCATCTATGTTGGCTAACAAACTTGAAGTCATAACAAGTGATTCACATGTGTTATGTTCTTCCTCATCTATTGTAAGATTTCCTTGCCTCTCTCCTTGCTCTCTTTTCTTCTTATAACATTCATTTGCAAAATGACCTTTTATCCCACAATAAAAGCACTTGAACTTTGACTTATTGTTCTTAGTAGAAGAGGAAGAGGAAGAGTGATCATCATGATCAAAGTTACCACCTTTGGACCATTTCCCTTTGCCTTTACCTTTGCCCTTGAATTTGCCTTTTGTGAAGAAAGCCTCTTCACCTCCACCTTGCAAGGATGCACCATCAAGCTTTGATTGCAACCTATGTTCTTCAGCCAATAAGATTTCTTGCAAGTCAACCACACTTGGCAAGACTCTTTGAATGGCAAAACTTTGCACAAGGTTAGCATGTTCATTTAGCAAACCATTCAACATAACTTGGACTATTTCACCATCTTTTATGTTCTCATCAATGCATGCTAAATCATCACTTAGGGACTTAACTCTCAAGATAAATGCATGAGCACTTTCACCCTCTCTTTGCCTACTAGAAAATATTTGTCTCCTTAGGGTCAATACCCTAGATGTGGACTTTGATTCAAAGAGCTTCTTTAAGGCTTTCCATGCCTCACTTGCACTTTGACACTTTCCAACTTCCTTGAGAAGTTCATTTGTAACATTCATTTTAATGATATGAAGAGCCCTTTTGGCCTTCTTATCAAACCTTTGTTGCTCTTGAAGTGTGAGAGGTCTCTCTTCAATTTCTGCAACTATGTCCATGAGTTCATTCAACTCAAGTAAGGACTCCATCCTCACTTTCCAAGTAGAGTAGTTTGATGAACTCAACCTTTCACTAGACTCTAGCATGATCCCACCATTGGAAGCCATGATTCTAATGTTTCTTCAACTTTTAGGTTCTGTCCTAAAGCACTTAGCACTCACTTTTCTCTCAACAAATGATAGATAAAGAGATCTATGAAGATTTAGGACCCTAAAACACTTCTATCTTGAACCTAGATGGTTTCCAAGCATAGAAAGGAAGATTGAAACACATGCAACACTTTGCACACACTAAGAATGGATTACAAAATCAAACCAACCTGAACACACTCTTGCTTAAGCTCTCAAACTTTCCAGCAAGTGACCAAATCAAGTTATGGTGTGAAGAGTTACTTGCATTCTTAGAAAATACCCAAAACTAGGATGCCAAGATTACCTAGTAATGAACAAACTTGATCAACATATGATCAACACACTAAGATATTGATTCAACCTGTAAAACCACATGTAAACCACACTTCTAAAAGTTTATAAACTCCAGCAAGTGATAAATACAAGATTTAGAGGTGAATGAATGAGCACACTTAGTGAATCACAAGACTAGCTTCACTATCTTGTCAAATCTTGGTGTTTAGATGTAGATCTAAGATCACTTCACATGAGAATGTTCCTCAACCTGTTAAGAACCTGAAAACACACTTGCATAATGGTTAACACCTTCCAGCAAATGCTCCAATCAAATTACATAAGGAGAGTTACTTACATGCTCAACAAAGTACACCAAAATTTATGCCAAAATTGATGACAATCTTTACAATATGCTCTTCACAATGGAGCTTACAATATGTTCACCCAAAAAAGGGGATCTTTCATCCAAATGGGAGATTTGCTCAGCCTTTAGGAGAATTACAACTCACTCAAAAGAGCATTTGTCATCCACTTAAGGAGAAGTTTCATCCACTTAAGGAGAGTGTTCATCCAAGAATGGAGATTGTCAACAATAGGATTGAAAAGAACATTGTTAGTATTGAATATGCACAAGCCTCACAATCACAAATGATTAGGTGTTATGATCTGATCCAAAATAGTTTCTTTTCAGCCTCTGATCTTCAATAGACCTGAAATATGCTTTTGATCCACAAGTTCAACTCACAAAACAAAGGTTAGTAAGATTTGATCAACAAAGCAATGCAAAATCATGCTAGAACTTGATCAAACATCCAAATATCACCAAAAATGGAATACTTACTGTAAATAGAAGCCAACCAGCTCTGATACCATGTGAAAAATACAGATCCTAAGTGGATCTAAACTCCAAGATCATTGGCTTGAATGCTTGCACTCCAAACTACATAAGCTAGGAATTGGCAACACATTCTATGCTACCTAGAATGCAAAGAACTTGATCAAAAAGCATTTATCACAAATGGAAACTTCCATAAACATCAAGTGCGGCCCAAAATAGCATTATACAGTCCATAATACATCAGCCTACCACTTTTGGAAAGCACCTAAGATCATACACAATAGCTTGAAGACAATACACACAACAATGCTCTCAATGGAGGAAGAAACAATGACAATGATCTATTGATCTCAATGAAGCATACAAAAGGTTTCTCCAACCTGTTCTCCACGACTTCCCTACTATTTATGGATGAGGAAGATGACTCTCTCTCCTCTCTCTAGAAGGTACTTGACCCTAGATATTCCCTATATAGGAAAAATAGCTAAAAATGGCTTATATGACCAAAATACATCAAAATGGTCTCATTTTGAAGGGTATGAAGTTTGACACTTCATCATACTGAAAAAATACAGTAAATAAAAATATTGTGGCCTGGTTCACACGTGTGAAACTCCAGAACCAAAACTATTTACAATTTTAGCCAATTTAGGCCTCAAACTAGCTAGGAAATGTTGACAATTTTCACACCGGTCCCTCGGCACTAGGCTACAACTATCGTGGAGGGGCACTATTGTCGGTTCTTTTATTGCTGGGACATGGATGCTTTAGGAAATGCGTGGATAGAATTCGCTTACATAAAACCTGAGGCTTTATTGGATGATGGCAATCAGCAAGAACTTGGAGTTGCCAGATTTTCAATAATACCCATAAGGGACTGGTGGCCATTCCGAGTAACCTTGTTCATTGACAATTGGGTAGTCGAGGCATTCCATCGGAGGAGCCCAAGATAAATCTTGCTGATATAATGGATTCTCATAGATCGGCGGAACTGGTCCCAATGTCATAGACTCCCCCAGATCATAATGTGGATATGACACGCTTGCATGACTCTCTTGTCTATCCAGGTATTCATGGTATGCCATAACCTGAAGACTTTCCTCAGCAGTCAATAGCATAGATTGAGGACAAGGCTTTGTCATTTTAGGCACTTGTGCTTGCTGTACTGGAGGCCTATTTGAGCTTGGTTTCCCTGGATTTGGCCTTTGAAGAATGGGCATATCCCGAATTGGCGTTGATTTGGGGGTCTGTTGAATTGTGGAACAATTAGACTTTGGTTGAATCTTGCTCATTGAGGGACAACCATCAACTTTAGTCTTCTTTTGATCATTGCACTTCCCAGTTGAAGGCTGCGTGGTGACTGCACTTTTCTTTAGATCTTGTGCTGAATTGCCTTTTTGTTGTTCCGTTGACACAGGTTCCCTGAGAGATTCATCACTAAGAAATTTTTGTAATGATTGTGCTAAAAGCCCTAATAGAACCTGCCGGAATTCCTCAGTTGCCAATTTCTTGACTTCCTCAGCTATCGTTGGCTTGATGGATTCACTCGTTTCATAACCAGGTGGCACTAGGATTTTTCGCTTTTGTGTATTCTTTCTATAGGTGGATTGGTCAACACAAGTGCATATCGATCTACATAAGACAAATGTCTCCTAACTATTTGTGAATTTCTCATCGGGCAATCTCGGCATGGATGATTAACTCCGCATTGTGCACACCAAGGTTCGAATGTTGATGGATCTCCTCGATGTGGACATTCAACTTGACGATGTTTTCTACCGCATCCATAGCATCTTATTGAGTGCCATACACCATCGCCTCTAAGTTGATAGGCATGCACTGGTAATAGATTTTCCTTATGGTCTTCCACAAAATAAACTGGTAGGCTATTGTGGTCTTTCTTGGAGTTCGGAGACATGCAAGATGATATGACCAATACTTTTACCTTGCTACTGATTGCTAAAAAACTTGTGAGTTAGATGGATCACTTTGACATCCATCCTTCGGATGAGCTCTTTGTCGTCTTGATTCTGCTTCTGACCGTTGAATCCTTGAATTTGGCCGTAGAACTTGTTGCTCTGCATTTTGTCCTTGTGAAAAGCGTGGATTCTTGACTGGACACCTTGTACTTGGATGATCTCCAAAGCAGAAGGTACATTCGTCCTTCTCAAGAAACTTAATTGAGCGAGCATAAGCTTGTTGATAGCTTGAAGTGCAAGGTTTTTGGTCTTCTGTTGCACTTGATCCATTTGACTCTGCTCCACTTAGTTGCCTTCCACATGTTTCCATTCTTGTTTGATTATCGCTTGTTGAAGACTCTAGTTCCTCTGATTCTCCATTTGATGATTCAGCAATTTGATGGATCCGATTGGTGTAGTCTCTAATTGTTTCATCAGGGAACTTCTACAACTTATACAATTTTACAAGGATGGTCTCCATAGCTCAGCACTGTAGTGTTGCAAAAGTAGTTGGGTTATGAATTGCTTCTATGATAGTGCAATAATAATGTTGTTCCAACTTTTTTTTTTTGAATGAGAAGAAGAAGAAGAGAAAAGAGTCGGTACACGATAAACTGGTATGGATGACAACAGAACAGAAATGGATTTAACAAATGAGCACGATGAAAGTTACACTGTTAAGAGAAGATAGAGATGAAACAAAAGAGTGATGGATGGATGGTAGCTGATATGGAGGTCACTCACCAAAGAGACTTGGGCTACAATTATTTTTGGAGTTTTTTTTTACTGTCCTTTTTTTTTTTACGGTTTTTTTTATGTTCTATTTTTTTTTTCATTTTTTTCTTATGGTCTAATTTTTTTTTTTATGGATTTTTTTTATGTTCTATTTTTATTTTTATTTTTATACGATCTTTTTTTTTTTCTTTTTTACGGTCTTTTTTTTATAGTTTTTTTTTTCTCTTACAACCCTTTTTGTTTTTTTTAAAGGAATAGAACCGTCAAAGTCGTGGGAGGACGCTGTCTAAAAGATAGAGAAGGCTCAGCACGTTGAGATTTTTCTGCCAATTTTTAGTTTTTATTTTTTTTAAGGGAATAAAACTGTCGCAGTCGTGGGAGGAGGCTATCTAGTAGATAGAGTCGCTCACCAGCGAGGCTTAGATTCTTTTATGATTTTTAGAGTTTTTTTTTTTTTGCTATTTTTTGGCTATTTTGAAAAAATGGCTGGGAACTAACTCTTGTAGAGAATCCTGTGTCCTTGTCTTAGTGAGACTAAGATGGAACTTCAGAAGGCTCTGCGAAGGTTAGTTCAGACAGTTCTAAAAGTTTAGGGTTTAGGGCCCGCTTTCCCGCCTAATTTTCCTGCCAAAACAGATTTTTCATATTTTTTGAATTTTTATAGGTTTTTTTGGATTGATGGAAGCACATACATACAAAAAAAATCACGGAAAAAAAAATGCACAACTAACCCCTCGACCACACTAAACTACCCTAAAAAAATTTGACTTTTGATGAAAAATGGTGAAAAAGAGAAAGAGAGAAAGAGAGATAGCGAGAAAGAGAGAATGGGAAAAAGTGCTATGTGGCGAGATGAGAGTACATTAAAAAAAACTAACACTTCAGTACATTCAAAACAAAAAAAACATGAAAATTGACAAATCTAACACTAAACCACCCTAATCTATTCACAAAATCCGAGTTTTAGGTGAAAAAAGAGTGGTGAGAGAGAAGAAAAGAGAGAGAGAGAGAGAGAGAGAGAGAGAGAGAGAGAGAGAGAGAGAGAGAGAGAGAGAGAGAGAGAGAGAGAGAGAGAGAGAGAGAGAGAGAGAGAGAGAGTAAGAAAGCTATGCGGCGAAACGAGTGTGTGGCGCTCCCCGGCAACGGCGCCACTGTTGTGTCATCGTTGTAGCATAGAGGTTCGTTGCTGGGAGAGAGTTCCAAGTAGCGAGAGGTTTGGGAGGCCCGAGCACCTTCCCCAAACTATTCGGTCGCTACTTAGAGAGAGGAGAGAAGAGAGAGAGGGAATTCCTAGGTTGAGAAAGGCTTTGGGGGCTCGAGCGCCTACCCAAAGCTATTCTATCCCAACGAGCGAGAGAGAGAGAGAGAGAGAGAGAGAGAGAGAGAGAGAGAGAGAGAGAGAGAGAGAGAGAGAGAGAGAGAGAGAGAGAGAGAGAGAGAGAGAGAGAGAGAGAGATCCTTGGTTAGGAAAGGCTTGGGAGGCCCAAGCACCTTCCCCAAACTATTTGGTCCCAACCAAGGAAGGAGAGAGAGATAGCTAGAGATGGAGATATAAATAGAAAGAGCAAGAGCTTTATTAAGAATAGAGATTATGCTTTACAATGGAAAATGGCCTCCTTATATAGTTGAGAGGGGAGCCCATCTTGGCTCTCATTGGCCCTTTCTAATTGGCTAGAATCCTAATCTTAGCCATTCAAACTAAATTAATTGCAATCTAATGGTTCGATAAGAAGAGGACCAAACTCACACGATTCATGTGAGATTCCCTCAACTTAGAACCATGTAATTTGACTTTGGAGTTTTTTTATTATTTATTCTATTTAGGCCCCAAGTCTTTTATTCAATTTTTACCTAGCCATTTTGTGTGCTCATTGGGTTGGGCTTACACACGCAGGACGCCAGTGCCCTCACACTAAACTGTACAATGTACTATGGTGGGGCCCACTAGGTAAGGCTTGGCCAGCAATATTTTAAGTGGTGGGACCC
The DNA here is from genome assembly GCA_029204225.1 of Diphasiastrum complanatum. Lineage (NCBI taxonomy): Eukaryota > Viridiplantae > Streptophyta > Lycopodiopsida > Lycopodiales > Lycopodiaceae > Diphasiastrum > Diphasiastrum complanatum. The sequence continues at coordinate 38,853,845 of CM055108.1, forward strand.
ACTTGTTTTTTATTGTGCAGGAAATACCCACAACAAGTACTAAGCATGTCTGCAAATTTTTGTCCAGTACTGAGTAGCCAAACTAGTACTTTGTCTAATGGACTCTCCAAATCAGCCTATAAAAGGGCTGAATTTGATTTCATTTCTCACTTGTGCTAGTGAAGCTCTTGCCAAATTTTCCAACGACCAGAATTTTTCAAAATCTTTTTTCAGCCTTCCAATATACTCTTGCACCCTTTTTTCTCAGTATTTGCCTACTCTCATCATCATCGTGATGTTCCAACCAGAACGGACATCATGATACTTCCTAGCACAAGCATGGTGGCTCAATGGATGACCCTTACTGAGCCTCTGCTCACGGTGATGGGGATCCACGAGCACGCCTTTTCAAGTAAAATAAACATGCAATTTATAACTATGGCCTTTAGTACCTGGACAGAGGAGAAGTCCAGTTTCTACATTACCTACCACGGGGCTACCCACAAGGTGCGTGTTACTGAAGCTGCCCTTGAAGCCATAGACATATCCTCAGGTAACCAGTCCTCACTGAACCACAAGCATGCCAAGAACATCATTAAACCATTCATTGATACTCCCATAGAGCTTTACTGGACCAATGATGGTTATCTGTTAGAGTCTATTCGAGATCCCACTATCCATGCGGCTGCGCAACTTCTGAACAATTTCTTGATGGTTGGTGACCTCAGGAAGGAGCGCATTTCCTTGCAAATCTTGTACCACATTGTGGAGTCGAATTTTAAGTTTGATAAGAAACCGTTGCAGCCTTATAACTAGTTTAAGATCATTTTCAGTGAACTCAAAAGAGCCATCAAGGGTAACACCAAGCAGCAATTTGTCGATGACCCTCTTTTGTCCATCATCTTCGCTTCCTACTTAATTAATAAGATCCATGGTTTTTTTCCTGAGTTAGTCTTGTCCATTCACGTAAATATGGCACCTATTGAATCTTCACGACAGACACTAGTTGATGAGTACATAGCGAAGTCACAATTTCTAACTCATCTTTTGCATCACGTCGTCGTACTACGCAACCCATGTCAGCTGCGCTTCCACCCCCTACTACAACTCGCACAAAACTTCCAATTCTCCCTTCCACTGATGCTTCCCTAGCCTCCGCTTTCTCACAGGGTCAGTCTATGACCATTGGAGACACCATTCCAATCACAGCTGCCCAGACCGCCTCACCCCCACAAATGCAAGCCGTCTCAACGACACCAGACACCATCCGGATCGTTCATGTGGTTGAATCACCGAAGCAATTCATTGCCATGGTGCCTGATGGATATGAAGAAGAAGAGCTCTTCGAGGAAGAAGAGCCACAAGCAAGACTTCAACGCCAAAGAAGCACCGCACCTGCAGTTCCTATTCATGCTGCTGCTACTTCCACAGTTGCAACACCTGTGGATTCTGGTGGCGCTCTTGGTTTAGTTACTGACCTTGCACGAGTGATCCAGACCATGTTGGATGAGAAAAAATACATGGACAAAAGGATATCCAAATTGAGATATGAGAATGCTCTCATCAACCAGAAGGTGATTCAGCTAAATCGAGAACTCAAAGTCGCCAAAAGAAAAGTCTGAAGCTGAGATGAAAAAAGCCCAACAATCAGCCGAAACTTTAGAAGGCTATGTGGCGACTCTTTAGAATACCCTCACGACCGTGCATGATCAAGTGGACAAAGCTGTCTAAGATGCCAAACAACAAGTGTTGCTGCTACAAGGGCAACTGGACATGGTTGCATAATGTCAAAATTTCTTAACGGAAAAAACCATGGCCAACGCTTCTTGTTCGGTTGTCGAATAAATTTTCTCAGGATCTGTAAGTTGTCAGCTTGCAAATTTGATGAGATAATTCTTCTTGTATTCACTTGGCTTCGTCAAAACTGATCCAATTGCATATTTTGATGCATCAGTATGAACATGAAACTCAATTGTCGAAATTGGAGCTCGTAGTATCGGTGCATAAGCTAAAGCTTTCTTCAATTTTTCAAATGCCTCCAATGCCTCAACTGTCCAGATTGGTACAATAGTCAATTTGTATATAGGTCTTGCTAAATGAATATTCGATAATAATTTGCATGAGCCATAAAAATGTAGGCTCCTCGAATTGTTCCTAGCGGCGGTAATTCGACTATGACCTTGATTTTGGAATAATTTGTAGCAATGCCATGTCTTGATATCACATGCCCAAGGACAACTCCATGAGTAACCCAAATTTGACACTTTTCTATATTTAAGGAGATTTGGTATTAACGACAACTTTCAAATACTCTTTCCAAATGATCCAGGTGGTCTGTATCGACACTATGAACTCCGAGGTTGTCCAAGTAGATTTCAAAAAATTTCTGCAAGTAGTCTTTGAAGGCGAACTACATTACTTTTTAAAATGAACTAGGTGCATTACAAAGTCCAAACAACATAACTTTATAAGTATAAGTTTTTCATTCTATTGCAAAAGTTGTTTTATGGCGATTCGCAAGGGCAATCTTAACTGGTTGTATCTACCAAATCCATCCAAAAAATTGTAGGCTTCCGCTCCAGCAAGACAATGTTGTGGGTATTTCCTGTACACAAATAAATAGGTGGGTCCTGCCACTTAAAATACTATTGGCCAAGCCTTACCTAGTAGGCATCGCCATAGTACACTATAAAGTTAGAATAATAAGTGTGAGGGCACTGGCGTCCTTCGTGTGTAAGCCCAACTCAATGAGCACATTGCTAGTTGTTTCAAGTTGTTCCATAAAGACTTTAGCCCTAGGTGTAAAAAAATAAGTTAAATGCCCAAGTTCATAGAGTCAAGTTAAAAATAAGGAATCTAATTTGTACAAAGTAAGACTCACATGATTCATATGACTTGCTTTGTGCTTTCTTAGAACCATTAGATTAAGTTTGTGTTTGTTTGAAGGGCTTGGATTAGAATCTTTGCCCCAATGAAGTGGCCAATCAAAGTGAAGGAGGCTCACCTTGGAAATCTATAAAAGAGAGCCATTTCTTTTGTATTGTATCTCTATTTTCATTCTAATACAACTCTCTCTCTCTCTCTCTCTCTCTCTCTCTCTCTCTCTCTCTCTCTCTCTCTCTCTCTCTCTCTCTCTCTCTCTCTCTCTCTCTCTCTCTCTCTCTCTCTCTCTCTCTCGATTGGGTGTGAATAGTTTTGGGAAAGTGCTCGAGCCCCCAAAGCCTCTTTCAACTTAGGCATTCTCTCCCTTCTCTTTGTGCTATGCAGGTGAGGGCGAGATTGACGCTCCTAACGTTCGGACCCTACACTACACCTACGACACGATAGTGGCGCCATTGCCGGGGAGTGCCACACACTCGTCTCGCTGCACTAGCACTTCGCTCTTTCTTTCTCATAAATAGAATATACATTGCATTTAATTTATGAATAGATGCATTTGCATTCAATAGGAATATATGCTTCCAGCTTTTTTGCAAGATTATGTAGTAGCAAAACATTTATATTAGTGATTGAAAAAGTACAATTTCATAAAAATCAAGGAAGAAATAAATTTCCCCTTAAAAAAGCATTAACAATTTCAATACAAAGTTAGCACTATAGTAAGAATGTTGCACTTACAAAATATTTCACTTACTCTTTTCTTTTTTCACTCTCACTTCAAAAAAAAAGTGGGACACCATAGTTGTACAACCCTTGAAGCAATTGGTACTGCATTCCAGCCATGACTACCGAGTTTGTGAGATTAGCTGCGTCTATGACTGATCCAACAACGACCATTTGCTTCAGCAAGTTCTTGAATTGGTCGATGTGATTCTGCAGGGAATCACCATTTGCCATCTTGAGGGAGTAAAACTTTTTCCTGAGATCTTTGCCATCCTTCAGCTCCCATCGGGAAATTGCAGCGTCGTCGGTCTCGAGTCTTGCCTCTATACTAGTAACAATGTCATACAACTCCTTGGATATTATCATAGTTCCCATCTTATGGTAATTGACTCCATCAAGCTTGTCCATGATAGGCTTGGCTTTTCCTTGGAAATCCACGTGGATATTCGTCTAAGTGATAGTAATAACTATAGGTGACGTAAGAATGAAAATCTAATGCAACTTACAGAACAAGAAAATAGTTACTCTATCACCTAATAGAATCAGATTTTGTGGGAAGCTTATCAGGCTATAGAAATAGCTCTTACATAAAACCGCTTAAGGAATCAGATAAGCTCCGATACCATGCTGGAGAACGAATGTCCCGATGACAACAGAAGTTGGACGTGTCGAACGACTCAGATCAGGACGATCCTACTACGGCAAGGTGCGAGAGTTCCATCGGTGCATGCACTACTGATAACTAAGTAGGCAAACACAAGAATAAGTTAGAGCTTGATTGGTGGTGGTTGCGGAAGCAAAGAGCAGACAATCAGACAAGTCAATCAGAAAGTTAGACGAAAAGTGGAAAGCATGCAATATTGACATAAAATCTGTTGCAAAACTAGACAATAGTTTATTCAGATTAAGTATAATAAAATACAATCAAAATAATGTAGGTGAGCACAAGACAATTGCGGGCGAAATCACATGCTCACAAAGCTAACTAGAATCTATAACAACTATGAGTTTATATTGTCAATTCGTCTGAAAAAGAAAAAATCGATGCATGAAAGCATCTATAGTGTCTGTCTCTAATAAGCTTGCATCTCAGCGTCAATGTATGCTTGAGCGTATCAGTAATTAGCTTATCTCGTCTGGTATTGTATTACTGCATTATTGTATATTACATTTGATCTCAACTGTATACAATCTACATTTGTGCAGATGAAAGGTACTAGAGATGGTGTGAGGCAGTTGTGCCGTCTGGAGGAGATCATGGGCGGCTACTATCATTGTCAAGTTAGTTTGCACAGTACAAAAAGTGGACGTGAGAAGGCTTGACAAGTCGGTCGTCAAGCGAGTCGCTGACTTGGCCAAATAAGTCGGGATAGTTGATAAGCCGATATGTCGAACACTTCGGATAAGTCAATATGTCAGACACTTCGGACTCCTCGATATGTCGGCCAAGTCGGGCTTCCCCGATATGTCAGCCAAGTCGATTTGCCTGATGAGTTGGGTTGCCATTCTCGATAATAGAGTATTTCTGCAGACTGTGCGACAATGCTTGTAAAACTGCAACAATGTGAATGGAACTAGATTAACATGAGATTTAGGAGAGTAGAAGAGATAAATCCAACACCAAGTGCATGATCTGATTACGTGACTTGGTTTGAAACCTTGTTAGCAATGCATCCCACATTTCTCTTGCATTCAAGATAGATGCGAGGTCAAGAGTGATGCTATCTTCTATTGAAGATGACATGATAGATACTGCTTTGTCATTCTTCTGCTTCCATTCACGAAGTTCTTTGCCTACGCGTTGATTCAAAAATGCAAAAATTGCAAAAAAGTGATGTCGCAAAATGCAAAAAATACGAACAAGTGCTAGAACAACAGCGACGAAGGCGTGTCCACAACAAAGTTCAACTTTTTCGAAAAAAAACCAAAAAATACAAAGGTCAACAAAATCATGTGTTGAGTCATATTTTGACTTCGTCACTAAAAACCGAAAAATACGAACTGTGCAAAATTTAGTATAAATATGCAGATTGTCATATTTGATGACTTTTACAAAAATGTGAGAAAGTCGAAGAATGCGACGAAAGGCTTTGGAAGTTTATCTAAGGGTTTCCGAGCCGGTGGAACACAAAATACAAATGCTTTGACATAAGAAATCTTAAGTTTCTTCAAATAACATCCCTACTCACTACTATTTTCTTAGTGATGGGATTGAAGACTCTATAACCTTTGCTATTCTCACCATATCCCACAAAGATGCCTTTGATGGAGGTTGCATCATCCTTTTTCCTTGTATCCAAGGATTGGTGTACATAGCAAGTGGATCCAAAAATCTTGAGATCCTTGAGGTTGGGCTTCTCTTCAAATAGAGCTTCATGTGATGGATTCCTCTAATGGCTTGGTTGAGCAATCTATTGCGCAAGAAATTAGCACATGTGATTGCCTCACCCCAAAATGGTTTGGGTAGAGAAGCATCTAGCCTTAAGGCCTTAGCACACTCACAAAAATATCTATTTCTCCTCTCAACCACTCCATTTTGTTGAGGGGTATATGGACATGACAACTCCCTCTTAATGCCATTAGAACTACAAAACTCAATCAACTTATTGGAGACATATTCACCTCCATTATCACTTCTAATACCTTGATCTTGGTACTAAGTTGATTTTCTACAAGAGTTTTGAACTTAACAAAAGAATCATACACCATAGATTTACTAGATAAGAGGTAAATCCAACAATATCTAGAATGATCATCAATGAAGATTAGATAGTATTTGGCACCACCATTAGATTCTTGTGAGAAACTACGAACATCCGAATGGATGATTTCAAGAGGAGTGTTAGATCTTGATGTAGATCTTGTTGGAAAGAGGTGTGTGAAAATATAGGTCGAATAGAATCGAATAAAAAGAATTATGAGTTAAGCGTATTGCTACATGACAACCTCAAGTGGAGTCATGTTGGAAGCCAATGATAGACTTACCTCAAGTAACTATTTATTGTGGAAAGTGAGGATGGAATCACTTCTTGAGATGAATGATGTTTTGGATATTGTTTTAGGTTTGGAGGAGAGACCAACAACACAACAAGATCAAATGAGGTATGATAAGAGGGCCAAAAGGGCTCTACACATTATCAAGATGAATGTTACCAATGAGCTTCTCAAGGAAGTTGGTAAGTGTACTTCATCTAAGGATGCTTGGGATTCATTGAAGAAGCTTTATGAATCCAGGTCTACTTCTAGAGTGTTGACTCTAAGAAGGCAAATCTTTTCTTGTTTGCAAAAGAATGAAAAAAGTCCAAGTACTTCTGTTTTGAGGATGAAAGCATTGAATGATGAGTTGGATTGCATTGATTAGAGCATTAAGGAAGGAGAGCTTGTTCAAGTTATTCTTAATGGATTGTTGGATGCTCATGCTTGTGAGAAATTGGAAAAAATCTAGCTTGGTATTTTTATGAAAGAAGTTTGTAAGTGAATCTCACATGTGTGGAGGATGTTCCCACGTGTGGAGAATTGTGAATTAAATTAAAAATGTTAGATATAGGGGTCTTATGTTTTTTGTATCAAGCATCTAGGTGTAGGATGTTGATAAGGTCAAATTTGGCATAGATGGCAAATTATCCATTTCCGATTGTAATGCCACTATTGAGTCAAAATAGAGTAGGAGGCCAAACTCGAGCCAATTAGAGTGTAGACAAGTGTAATGCTTTTGTTTGATGAAGTTTAAGAGGTCCAATAGGATTTAGAGGTGGCATGAGTGGTCCAATAGCATTTGAGATATGCTTGAAAATGGTCCAATAGAATTTAGAGGTGAATGGATCAATGGTCCAATAGGACTAAGAGGTGGCAAAAGTGTGGTCCAATCATGATTGGGCATTGTGGTAGCTCATGGATCTATTAGTATCATTGTACTTCTCATTTGGATCTAATTGATTTTGAGATTGAGTGGATTTTGTGAGTAATTGGTTTTCTAGCTTTCTCTCTCTATCCGAGAGCTCATGATGATTTTCTCTCTCTACCCAAGGAGAGCAGCTTGTTTTTACTTAGATTATTTTTTGAACACTTCCCACACGTGTTAGTGAGAGTTGGAAGTGATTAGTGTGTTTTTGCCATAGAATCAAAGATAGATCTTGAATCTCAATCTAGTCTTGATCTTGGTGCATCTACACACCTTAGGAGATCACAAGTACATGTTGTGGACAGTCCACAAGTGTGAAATCAACATGGTATCAGAGCCTACCTAAGGTTACCATGCATTTTGATCCATTTGAGTGAAAACTATTCATCAATCTTGAGCTAGAAATTGTCAAGATCCATGTTCCTAGCTATCTTGTCCAATTTTGGATCAAAAGAGATCAATAGGGCATTGATTGGGTCTGACCTGGTACTGTACAAAATCAGGTGCTCAGAAACGTGTGAGGAACATCCAATTTCAGTTTGGGAGCTCTCTTTCATGTTTGATCCAAAATTCTTGCTAGATAGCTTGTTTTGAAGCTATTTTTGTCTAGTTTTTGATGCAATCATGTTCATTCCATTTGGTTGTGCCAATCAAAAGTTATAAGTTTTTGAAGAGGGTTAGGTAGGGCACCTAGACCTGGGTGGACACATTTGGTTTGGTCAAGAGACTGCTTGTTTGATCCAAAATCACAGTTGAATGCCTGTTTTGAGAGTCAAGGATCTTCATAGGGAGCTTGCATGTATTGGTGACTCAATCAATCAAAGTGAGCTAGTCCAAGTCATTCTCAATGGCTTGAGAGATGAATATGACAACCTTGTCCAATCCTATGCCATTAAGGAGGAGCTACTAAGTTTGGAGGCCCTTCAAAGTGTGCTTATTTCTGAAGAATCAAGACAAGAGCACAAACTCTTGAGGATGGACAAGCTATCACTCAATCATGATGATGGCAAAGTTCTATTTGCCAAGCACAAAGAGAGGAGTAAGAAGCAACACCATCACTTCTCTAATGACAAAGCTAAAGACCAAGATGGGAGGAGGAGGATACCTCTCATGCTTCTAATTCAAGTCTCAAGAAGAAGAAGATCAAGTGCTTTTATTGTGGCAAGAAAGGTCATTATGCCACCAATTGCTTCAAGAAGAAGAATCAACTCAATCAAGCCAACATCACTAATGAGAAAGAAGACTATATTGCAAGTGATGGAGAAGGCTCTCTTATGGCATCAAGCTTCTCCTCTTCCACCTTCAACAAGGATGACTCATGGTATATTGATAGTGGAGCATCTTCACATATGTGTGGTTCCAAGCACTCTTTTTCATCTATTATGCCTTATGGTGGAGTCAAGAAGACCATATACATTGCAAGTAAGCATGAGTGCAATGTTGAAGGAGTAGGGATTATTCCCTTGAAGCTTGCATCTTCCAAAGATCTCTTTCTCAACAATGTTCTTTTTGTCCCAAAGCTTACAAAGAACATCTTAAGTGTTGGCCAACTTCTTGATAGTTGCTTTGATGTCAATTTCAATATTGACAATTGTGTGATCAAGAAGGATGGTGAGATCCTTGCATATGGATCAAGATTTGAAGGCATCTACAAATTGGATCCAAGTGAGAGTGCAAACTCTCTTGATGTTTCTTATATGTCCAATATTTCAACGGAGGATGATCACACAAGATGCACATATCTTCTCTCTTCAAGCATTATGGTGTATGATTATTCCTTATTATTCAAAGCATATGTTGAGAAGAAATTCTCATTGAAGATCAAAGCTTTGAGGAGTATTGGAGCTCTTGAAGGAATAGCACCATATGAAGTTTTATTCTAGATGAAGCCTAAGGTTGATCACCTTAGTAAACTTGGTAGTGCTTGCTTTTCACATATTCCCTTGGAAACAAGGAGGAAGGATGATCCAAGGTCATGGATCATGATTTAATACTCATCCATCAGGGAGGCCTTTAATGTCTTTAAACTCCCTATTTCATAAGTGATCGTGAATAGAGATGTCATATTGCATGAAGATTCAATCTTGGAAGTGGCCGAGATCAAGGCTTCTCAAGAAGCATCACAAGTTATCTTGTTTGAAGGTATTCAAGTTATGATGGGGCCAAGGTGTGAGGAGGAGTTTCTTCTTCATATGATTTCAAGAAGATCTTCAAGATGCATGACCGAGTCTTTATGGCTCACCTTACATGGCAAAGAGGGGCATCTTTCATGTTGTATCTACTACAACACATTCATATATGCTTCTCTTCCTTTGCTTGATATGCTATCTTGCTTCATTGAATTTTTTGGATCTCAAAGTTCAAGAAAAGCTATATTAGTTTTGTATGATGCTTATAATATGGACATGTTTCTTATCATTATTGACTTATATATGTTTCCAATGCTTTTTGAAAGCAAGATATTGTATTGTCAAAAGTATGCTCTTGGTTCTAGTAAGAACAAAATTGAGCTTGTTACTCACTTTTTTGAAAATCATGTTTTCACATGTTTTGAGGCAAATTGTAAACTCCTCTTGGGATTAAGTGAAGCATCCAAAGTGGACACTTACATCCTTGAGAGAGTAACTAGCCTAAAAAAGATCAAGATAGTCTTTGATATCAAGATTAGATCCATCCTGGATATAGTTCATTGTATGTGGACTAGTCAAGCTAGAAAGCATAAGCTTGATAATCATCATTGTTTCACATCTTATGATCTTGATCTCCATGATTCTTATGAGGCTTGGAAGCCTCAGATTTCTCTATTTATGGTGCATCCATCATGCAAGTGGAACTTTCAAAGCAAAGATCATCATCAAGCATGGAGGAAGCCCATGATCATAGTGGCATATTGGTGGAGCACTCTTCAAAGGCATTGACAAGAGATCTCTACCAAAGAGATCTTATCATGGATATGGTGAGGGTGCTGCTATGATGGATCCCTTGGCTGATCTTCACTTATGCATACCAAAGGATCCACTCAAAAAGATTTACAAACTTCTCAAGTGATCTAGTACCTTTCCAAGCTATTTTTTTGAGGAGTATGAGAAATTGGCAAAAATCTAGCTTGGTATTTTTATGAAAGAAGTTTGTAAGTGAATCTCACATGTGTGGAGGATGTTCCCACGTGTGGAGAATTGTGAATTAAATTAAAAATGTTAGATATAGGGGTCTTATGTTTTTTGTATCAAGCATCTAGGTGTAGGATGTTGATAGGGTCAAATTTGGCATAGATGGCAAATTATCCATTTCCAATTGTAATGCCACTATTGAGTCAAAATAGAGTAGGAGGCCAAACTCGAGCCAATTAGAGTGTAGACAAGTGTAATGCTTTTTTTTTTTATGAAGTTTAAGAGGCCCAATAGGATTTAGAGGTGGAACCATGAGTGGTCCAATAGAATTTGAGATATGCTTGAAAATGGTCCAATAGAACTTAGAGGTGAATGGATCAATGGTCCAATAGGATTAAGAGGTGGCAAAAGTGTGGTCCAATCATGATTGGGCATTGTGGTAGCTCATGGATCTATTAGTATCATTGTATTTCTCATTTGGATCTAATTGATTTTGAGATTGAGTGGATTTTGTGAGTAATTGGTTTTCTAGCTTTCGCTCTCTACCCGAGAGCTCATGATAATTTTCTCTCTCTACCCGAGGAGAGCAGCTTATTTTTACTTAGATTATTTTTGGAACACTTCCCACACGTGTGAGTGAGAGTTGGAAGTAATTGAATGCATGTAGTAGTGTGTTTTTGCCATAGAATCAAAGATAGATCTTGAATCTCAATCTAGTCTTGATCTTGGTGCATCTACACACCTTAGGAGATCACAAGTACATGTTGTGGATAGTCCAATCAACAATGCTAACATTGTTCAAAGTGTTGCTATTCAAAAGACTTTGCCAAGTTTGATGGATCTTCAAGAGATCTTGATCAATGAAGAATATAGGCTTCAAACAAGAGGTGGATCTACATCGACACTTGAAGAGGAGTCTATGTTCACAAAGGGCAAATTCAAGGGCAAAACCAAAAGTAAGTGGTCTAAAGGGCAAGATCAAGTGGATGCTTCTTCGAATGGCAAAAAGAAGGATAGATCAAAGCTCAAGTGCTTCTATTGTGGCATCAAAGGACACTTTGCAAGTGATTGCTACAAGAAGAAGAGAGATCAAGGAGACAAGCAAGGTAATCTTACTCTTGATGAGGATGGTTTGGATGTTCAAGATGCAGATGATGATGCTTGTGTGATGTCTTCATGTATGCTTGCTAATGATGGAGATCTAGATCCTTGGTGGATTGATAGTGGAGCAAGTTCACACATGATTTGTTGGCATATGGAGATGACAAGAGGGTGATCTACATGTCCAATGATGGTGAGTGTGCAATCAAAGGGATTGGCACAATTCCTATTTCTCTCTCTACAAATAGGAATGTTCATTTGGAGGATGTTTTGTTTATTCCATCTATTACCAATAATTTGCTTAGTGTGAGTCAAATGCTAAGTAAAGGCCTCAAGGTTGAGTTTGATAAAGAAGGTTGTGATAGGTCTTTCAAGTTCCTTAAGTGGCATCAAACATGTTTGTGAGTCTTGTCTTTGTCTAAGTCACATAGACTACCTTATACTAGATCTACATCTAGATCTACAAAGCCTTTTCAGCTTGTACATTCAGATATTCATGGATTTACTACAATTAGCAATAGTGGAGCTAAGATGTATGTAACATTCATTACTAAAGAGCAAGGATGAAGTGTATGATGTCTTTATCAAGTTCAATAATGCAAGGGAGAACCAATTTTCCACAAGGATCAAGTGCTTAAGGAGAATGGTGGTGAGTACATATCTACCAAGTTCAAGGCCTTTTGTGATGAGCAGAGGATCAAGAGGGAGTTTACAACATGAACCCACAACAAAATGGAGTGGCTGAAAGGAAGAATAGGAGTTTATGTGAAAGTCTAAAGCCATGAGGTTAAGTGCTAATCTTGACAAACCATTTTGGGATCAAGCTTTGTCGTGTGCCAATTTCTTGTGCAATAGGTGGCCGAGTGCTATTTTGGATGGAAGGAGACCTTTTGAGATGCTATTCAAGAGGAGGCCGAGTGTCAACTTTCTAAGAACCTTTGGATGCACATGCTATGTCAACATTACTCTTGATGATAGGACCAAGGAGGATCCATCTTTAAGAAGAGGTATTTTTGTTGGATATAGTGAGGTGAGTAAAGCCTATAAGGTTTACAGTGATTGTTGGTAGAGATGTCATCTTTGATGAGGGGAACATTCCAAAAGTGTCTTCAAGCATGATTGATAAAGGTGTGGATGGTTCTACCATTCTTGATGTTGATGTAAAGGATCCTTCTTTGGATGGTGATGGCAACAAACAAAGATCTGTGGCATTGTCATCCACAAAGTCAGAATATATGGGAAACTGTCAGGGATCGAGAGAGTGCATATGGAGTGCTAACTTTCTATCAGAATTGGGAATAAAAAAACAACTAGTGATATTGTACAATGATAATCAGGGCTGTATCTTCCTTTGCAAGAATGGAGCCTTCCACAAGCGAATCAAGCATATCTCCCGTCAATATCATTTCGTTAGAGACCTTGTGCAAGGAAGTCTAATTAAAATAGAATATTGTTGCAGTGATAATATGATTGCAGATTTGTTGACCAAACCATTGGCTAGAGATAGATTATGCTATCTAAGAAAGAAATTGGGAGTGATTGACATTAGTTCATTATAAGCTTACAATTGAGAGAGACTTTGTTGATATTAGCAATTGTAAGCTTAGGTTAACTACCTAGTTTCAAGTGAACATGAAAATAGCGTTAAGATCGTGTTTTTGAGTTTCTTGATGTAACACCGGACTCGAGTATTTGAGGTCTTCTTGATATGTACTAGTCCAGTTCTTGATGGGGACACATGTCATACTGAATATGAAGAGAAGTGTGTGTCAATATGAACACTTCCGTTTTGGAAATTGCTATTCATGAGATTGTATTAACAAGATTGTTTGCTTCTATTGTGATTGATTGCTGTCATTTGATCGTTATCAATTGCATTCATTTATCAGTACCTTCATAACCATCCGAACATTACATTTGTGGTGTTGAGCAACCATCATTAGTAAATGCAAAACCAACTTAGCACAACCCACACATTTTTAATCCAATGGAACTTTTTAGATGTGAGAAACCTTGCCATAAAGGAAGAAATAGTTCTAGATGCTACTACGCTCTGGTATTGGCTCGATTTTGGCAATTCCATGGAGAACTCAGCTTTGCCAGGTGCCTTCCAAGCTCACCTCAAAGTCGCTAGGTCGCCTGCTTCTAGGGCAATGTTCGGGAAAGCTTGCAAAGTATAGGAATGGAATTGGTATCGTTCTCCTAAAACCAATATGTAAAAACTTACAAGAAGTTAGTTGACCTCTAAAAAAATGATATTTTTATAAGTGCAAAAAAAATTTATGTATATCAATTTCATATGGAGAAAATTTGTGTATAGTAAATAGGTGAATTCATATACATAGGTTTATTGAGTTAAATAAATCTTTGGTATTTTGGTGGCAATAAATTTCAGATGGAGGATTCAAAAGGCAAAAAATTTCAAAAATTTACAACTTCTAGAAAACACAGTAAATTGGAGGGAAACGCTGAAGCGTTTTCCCTAACACTAGTTCTCGGGTATAGGTGGGCTCATTAAGTATATGATGCATGCTTCTGTAGTATCGAGCTACAGAAACCGACATCTGAATACACCAGTACACCAACATGATGAAGTGCATGTGATACAAGGAAAATCTAGAAGACACAAGACGTACAAGAACGACGTTTGAGCGGACACACAAAGTCACTGTGGATGAGATAGGAATAAATAAATAACCAGCCCACCCTTTATCTGTGTTTCCAGCCAGCGCACTTCTAGTCTACAGGTAGGTTGTGACGGTAGAGCACACAAATCATGAGGTTTTCTTGTCATGGAAGCATTATTGTCCTTTGTAGGAAGGCCAAGCATGGCCCATCATCGCTTTACTTTTGGAGATAATTGATAATTAGTTGATCAAGTTCCATGTCGAAAAGCTGACTTACAATTCTCATAATTCGTTGGCAGAACAGCTCCAACTTTGAAGGCTTTGCATTATTGATGCCAGATGGTATGGAAAAAGAGTTCAGGTTCTGGAAATCCAGCTGGAAAGTAAGCTACTGCTATCATTTTGCATGCGTTCAGGTTCATCATAAGGCTCGTTTTTGTCTCCCGCATTAAAAGCATCTTTAGTAACTCTTTTATCCCGAAAGCACTTCTGCCTAAGGGCTCCTCGATGACATCTTTAACCTGGTTTCATGTTGAGATCCCTTTTAGCAATGCAATGACATATCTTTATTTCTATCTTTTCTAGAGGCTTGGAGAGTAAGGTAATGATTTTGGAGTACCATGGTGGTTCTTTTAAGGTCAAATTGATCTCATCATTTTAATCTAGGAGTCCTCATATACCAAACAAGGTCTTAAAGAGGAAGTTGTAGAGGTTTGGCCCCTTAGAATGAGATGTGCAAGTTGTTTACATGGCTTCTTTTAGCTTGAAGGAAGGGGAGACTCCAATGGATGGGGTACAATGGAGGGACAACTTGATAAGAGAATACCATAGTTGGAGAACAAAGAATATTTGCTACTTTTATGATTGAGCATGATAAGTCTAGCAAGAAAGAGAAAAGATTCAAAATGTTACAATTTTTTACTAAAGAAAATCAAAAGATTCCAAGTGGAAAGTTGAGATATTTAAAAGACCGTCCATGCAAGTTTATCTTAAGTCGAAGGGCCATGATCCAAGGCCGAGGGAGTTAATGCAAGAACACCAAAATATCTAATTTAGATAAGCTCATGAAAAACTCAAAGTGTTCATAGAAGCTTGCCTCAGTAATGGAGTCACAACTTAGTCGAGATGTGCAAACAAGGTTGTCACGTGTGTAAATTTGTGGAATGATGGAGATGTTCTCATAGGAAAAAGGGAGGATATGATTGTCTCTTTGGAATGAAGTTTTGGGGGGATGTTCGATAAGGAATTGCAGCACAAGTATCTAAACAGCCCTCCAAAATAAAAACAATAAAATTTAAGGAGTTAGATATTTAGAAAATTGCTAGATTTTTAGATCATTCGTTTAACTTAGCATAATATCATGATAGGTGTTGTAGACAATCATGGAGAGTGCGAATAGTTAGGTGTCTATGACAATGCAATCTTCAAAAAATATTCGATGTTAATCTATGGAAGCAAGTAAATCATATAAAGAGAGAGAGGGAATAAAAACAAGATCATTCAAACATGAACAATGCACATAGATAATAGAGAATCTATGAATTGCAGCTGTTGTAACCGATCAGATCACAGAAAGAATCTTGTGACCGATAAGGTTCACAATAGTTGTGCACTAAGCTCTATGATCCTACTATGCTTTTTCAATTGATCGAAGCAACTGACAGATAAGTTAATCTCTCTGTTGTCTTAGTATTCTCTTACTCTATTTGATTTTGATTCAATATTTGATGATTCAATTCTTTTTTATTTGATTGCCTTAATTGGATAATGTCTATCGCACTCTGTCTCTATATATACAAAGTAACAGAGTTTGGACTTATCGTCTAATTAGTTCTTGTAAACGATGTGTTTAACACTATGGGTTTATAAGAAGAGACTAAACTATTAGAACAGTCTGTATTATGAACTACATTCAATAAGCGGACCATGATGAATAACCGCATACAACGACATGATTGAACAGTGACATAATTTGCATTGGATTTGGTAGAGCAAGTCCTCCATTTTGAGTGGTACCATTCGACAGTCGATAGTGTCGAGTCAGTGTCGAGTTGAGTCGTGTGACTCTCAAATCTTTGAGTTGGAATCAAGTCGACCTTTGCTCTGCTTTGAATATTCGTGTATTTCTGTAGACTATTTGAATGTGTGCTTAAAAATGCAAATTGTCTCGAATAACAGTTCATTTATGCATACTGTAAGAAGAGCAAGTATGTATAGGAGTTCTCAGGAGATAGAATTAGGTGAATAGGAGTAAGATTAAAATACAACATGAAGGTGATAGAGAAGGGATTCATTTGAAAGGGCAAGAAGGTAAGAGAGGAGAAAATTGTCTTTGTCAAAATCATCTATGTAGATGATGTCTAATCCTTATTATATTGTGCATACAATCAAGAACATTAAACATGATTCAAATCTTAAAATGTGGAGAGCCATAGACTAAGACTTCTTTTGAGAGAGCATGGAGGATTAGAGAGAAACTCAAGGATTCTATTCAACCAAGAATCACAATACTTCTCCAATGTGGAGAATAACAAATAGACGACTTAGTCCAAAAAATGAATAGCCAACCACCATTCTCTGAAGGCAAGGAGTCAAACTCGTAATGGACTCTAAAGCCAATTTTGTAATGGGCCCCTTAAGCTTACAAGATGATATTACATTATGAATATGTGCCCCTATGTGTATATGACATTGGCATGGCTCAAACTTATCAATGAATTTGTCATTAGTTAGTAGAAACTCGACAAAGGCACTGCAACTTTTTATTTTTTACACTCTTCCTTATTGACAAATTTGTTTTCTTTGACTCCTAGCCAATGTCAAAACCTTTCAAATTTGACCCTTGCTAAAGTTTCAATAAATTTGTCCACAACTTGGTCATTTGTGAAGCAA